>JAGFPH010000501.1:411671-462825 GCA_018207615.1 Philaenus spumarius
TAATTGCAGCCAATCTGGCAACCCTGTTCCTATCGCGTATTAAAATGTGTGTACATTGTCTATGTTAAAATCCCATAAGCGATTTTTGGTTTGTTAATTTGTTATGTTATATTTGTTTTAGAATGTTTATAATTGATTTCCGGCGATCAGTGAAGTGTCTAATTTCATTATATATATATATATAGGAAAAAGTGATATATAGTGTGAATAAAAAAAAAATACTGAAGTTAACCTCTATATTTTCTACTTTTATTTCTCTCGTAATTTCTATAATTTTTATTTCCGGGGGATATTTTTCATGTTTTTATAATCAGTTTAACGTGTTCTTTCATAATATGAAGAAATTTTAAAAAACCTCTGGTCACGCTGTTCTCAACTAGAACCCATTTTTGTTTTCTAAAAACGGTCTTTAGCTGAAGCTATATTTTTAATTTTGAAACATAAGCTTACTATATAATATGTTGGTAACACTTCTTACTTCCAAACAAATCTGGCAATCCTGTTAGCCTATATTCGCGACCGTTTAAAAAAATATGGCCGAAAATTCTCTATGTTAAATCACATAGGCCTAATCAATTTTTGATTTGGTAATGTGTTATGCTGTAGGCTACTTGTTTTAGATTGTTTATAATTGATCCCACTATCATTGACGTGTCTATTTTCATTATATATATATAAAAAGCAGAAATTGAAGTTAAGAGTATCCTATACTCTAATACGAGCAATGTCTGTTTGTTTGTGTGTTTGTACGAGCAATCTCGAGATCCAGCGGAAGGACTTTGCTGAAAGTTTGGGATTAGAGGCTTTTGGGACTAAAAAATCGATTGGTGAAAACCACTACCTCAGGAAAACTCGTATTTTTCTGAAAAACTCATTTGAAAATTTTTAACATTGGGGTTATGTAATTTAAAATCAATAGGATACATATGACAAACATCAGCTGTTTCCTATAATATTTCCATCAGCTGTCTCCTATAAATGTTTCCATTTAATTTGCTCGTTTAAATTTATTTTGTAAGTATTAAACATAAATAATTTGTCTTAAAGGTTAGAATTGTTTTAAGCTTGAAATCAGCTGACCCGTGCTAATATTTCGCGAGTTATATATATGAGTAGGCCTATAAAACAGTACTTACCTGATTTTAATATTTTGATTTAGTTCAGTTAATTAAGTTTATTTATTTATACATTGTATAATATAACAGCTGATTTCACCACTCATCTGTAATACTACAAAACCCAGCGTAGTAGTAAATAGTACATTTTTTTACAAATAGGCCTACAGTTTTATTTATAATCCTTATAGTTGTACACATTTACCGAGTTAAAAATTACCAGCAGCAATAGTTACGTAGGCATAAATAAAGTCTGTTGTTTTTAAATAGTATTTTTTTTACATGATGTATTTCTGAAGTGTATCCAATTATACAATTTTTTTTCATTTCTAACCTTTAAAAAAAAAAGTACCGAGTAATACTCGGTCCCCCAGGTACTTTCTAATAAACCTCTGATCACCGTGTTCTCTACTGGTACTGGTACCTGAAGGGGAAGAAACATATTGTTAAAATCCTTAACTAAAGGCTAGAACTTTTGTTGGATATGTTTAATAAATGCGAATTAATAATAAATTATTTTACTATTACGCTCGAGGGGACCACTGATTAATGACAAAGCAGACAAAATGTTTTATATTCATCTAAGCTACAGAATAATTAATTGTATATTATTATGGTACTCACAGCGTCCAATGTTCAGTGGGAAGCGTTGTCACACTTAATTCTTCTCGGCCGAGACTAACAACAATATATGGGTCAAAGTCACAAAATGGGACAATTTCAAAAAAAAATTAAATTAAAATTAAGTATTTGATTTTATATAAATAAATAGCATATTAGGTAAATAACATGTTCAGGAACCTTATCTCATATGTAGCTGAGCTAAATTCTATGAATTTCTATTTTTTTATGGACTTTTAGTGTACCGAAGCATTAATGGATACAAATCGGTCACGCTTGCTTAATCGGCAAAATATTACTTTGAGATAGCTTAAAAGTATAATTAATAATATCTAATATACCCAATAACATTCATTTAATAATGCTGTATAAAAATTATACAATCAGATTTTGAATCAAACATATACTGCCGATTTCGTGTGTGTGACCGATTTGTGTGGCCGTGACCGGGTAGTAGGGATCGTGACCGAATGGTATCGATCGTGACCGCGCGGTAGCAATCGTTAACGCGTGGTAGCGATCGAGGCCGTTTTGATAATAATTTAAATTTGTGATTAGAAAATGTTGGAAGACAAGTAAAATAGTTGTTTTTATAATTAAAACAAACAATGGTTAGGGTAAGCAGCTTTTAGTGTTGAAATAAACAAAGCAACCGAAAAATCATAACAAAGTACTGATTGGCTATAATAATGTAATATTTAAAAAAACAAAGTAACTTCTTGAGTTAATATGTATAACACCACAATCTTTAATAACAAATCTTTAATAATTCCAGATATAACACAAACAAAGGATGTATAATTACTAAAAGTGGTAAATAAACAAAACGGTCACATAATACCATGGCGGTCACGCTACAGATTTGCACGTGACCGCTTTGTAATTTTCAAGTAAAACTCGGTGAATTAGCATTAATAGGTAACATAGGTTTGTCCTATTGAGTTTAGGATAAAGACAACGAATGCGCAACTAACTAGGCACGTTGGTTACTGCAACATTTTAATATACACTTAAAATATTTACGTGACCGTTTTGTCATGCAATTAAGGTACTATTATTAGTTTCCTTAAATTTAGGTGATTTTTCGAAGAATTTAACAAATTGAAATTATTTCAACTAAGCCAGCAGTTGAAGTTCACTAATAAACTTCCAACAGACTACTGATCGCGTCAATTCTATCGCGATCGATAACGTAAAGGCAGGTTTATACTTTGGGTCGGTCTTTGTTTAGCTGTTTCAAGGACAAGTGTTGAATAAGAAAAAAACATAGTTATCTTGTCCTCTGCTCGAATATTGTTTATGTATTAGTCATCACATAGCCTAAATGTTTATTCTATGCCGTTTTTGCCGTGATTATCGATCTCCTTGTTTGTTTATTTGACATTCAATATTTAAGATAGCTGGTCAAAGACAGTGACCGATTTGTATTTCTTAGAAAAGAAATATATTTTAGTCACTAAAAATAGTAACTTTTTATCATGCAATTTGTCTAGTGAGAAGGAAAAAAGTGTTTCAAAAATATAAATATTTTTATTTTCGTCATATTTTTTTTCTTTTCTTTTTTTTTAAAGGGACTGAAATTGTCCCGTTTTGTGACTTTGACCCATATATATATTATAAAAAGAACAGTTCACAAAAAATGCTATAGTTCCAATATTAATAGCACATACAATACAATAATTAATCCTTTCTCAAAGATGAATATTTACAGAGGTTTTTACATAAAACGGTCAACTGAAAAATTAGTATAAAACAAGGTAGAACAGAAAGAAATAAAGCGAAACTTCAATAAATGAAAAAAAGATGCGGCGTTAATAGCGAGGATTAATTGCGTAGTCAACAGACAGCGTGTTCTCTCTAGATGGTCTTGCGTAAGATAACCGCGTGTTTCCTGTTTTAGGCTCATGCTCCAAGTCTACGAGTCGTGGTTTGTCGCTGTAGGCCAACGACCAATCCTATAATGTTTGCTCTTGCATTGTTTGGTGCAGAAGTACAGAATAACTTTATAAATTGATTGAAATGAAATTTATTGATTCAATTGTCAATTGCATCACATTTTTTCCAAAATGTTTACAAATTTATACAATAATAAACAGAGTATAATAAAATATTTGAAACATAACATATAATTGCAGAATCTGATTTGGCTCGAGGTTAAAGACCTGTTTTGAACCAACTTACACTATATAGTATATATTTTGTTTAAACTTTAAAGAAATGAGCAACAATAACGCTACCAGACCCACCCATCCCGAAAACACAAATGTCAAACA
Source organism: Philaenus spumarius (assembly GCA_018207615.1). NCBI lineage: Eukaryota > Metazoa > Arthropoda > Insecta > Hemiptera > Aphrophoridae > Philaenus > Philaenus spumarius. The sequence goes on from JAGFPH010000501.1 coordinate 415,681, forward strand.
ATACCATTCTTTTATTTATTATGACTTTAATTACAAGCACAATAGTAAGTTTCAAATGGATTTACACGCATACACAACATCCTTTCACACATCCGACTCACATTTATTACGCTAGAAACCAACACCATCCGAATTTACACTACTACTTTAAAGAAAAAATCTATATTATTTAGATTAATTAAAAACACTGTGACTATTTTACAGAATTTAATGTCAGTCAATAATTTATTAAAAAATATGGATGCTTAATTTGTAAAAAATTTCATAAATATTGTTAACTTGGGTTTTGGAACAAAGATGTCAGTTTTATTTCTTAGCCCCGCCTTTTTGGTGTCATGGACCTCACCTTTTGAATTTCCTCTTATTTTATAGAAAATACATACCGTAATACCTTTTGAATTTCCACTTATTTTATAGAAAATACATACCGTAATACTTTAAACATGTATACATTTTTTTAATGGCAATATGTTTAGGGTTTGAAATAGCAGAACCGAACTAACTCATGAGGGTTAATTATTGATTATTTTAATAAATTTTCTCTGTAAAATCAGCAGTGGTCCAATGTGACAAGGTACATTCAGTTTAGAGTTTATAAACGCACAGTAGGCCTACATAGCTCTGAGGACTTCCAATGTACAAACATTCCTAACCATATAAAAAATACATAAATATTTTAGCAATTTATTACTGTCCCATGTTATATATGATGCTTCCAACTTGAGTTTACTATCCACGTATTAACCCTAAGAACTTCACCTCAGCAACTGAGTGAATGATATTTCAAAGGAGAAGTAAAGGCCAACTGGTTTTACTGAAATAACAATTAAGATTTTATATCTAACAATGTTTAATATAAAATTTTAGCAGTAGTGTTTAATCACTAGGCAGAGGCATTAGCACTTCAATAGCATTAAACAGTACGGTTAGGCCTACTAGTTTTAAATGAATAATGTTTAATTTCCTTTAGAAGTAGGCCTACTGTTCTGCAGAAGCTCTCCTATTATTTAGTAAAACTGAAGTTAGAATACAAATAATACTGAATAACCTTAATACAAGGTTTGATAAGCCTTGTTTGTTTTCAATGCCAGTTCTAAACAAAATTTTTATTTCTTTTCATTTTTTTTAAACAACAACTACTTTATAAAACAAATATTTTTCAAAAATTAATAGGCCTACGTAACTATGCACATTATGATAGGTTATCAAACAATAATACCTACTATGCATTCTGGGACAATCCTTAGCTAATGTTTGCAGACGATGACATTTTTTAGGAAATAGGATAGTGCAGCCAACCTAAGCACATTCTACTAGGCTGTTGAATGCTGGTAAAAACATACTATGAATAAAAACTGTAAGTTAGACCTTAAGGCTTTTTTTTGTATGCTTGCATTTCTATTAGGTATACAAAACAACTTAATTGATGTTATTAACTTATATATGTTCACAAAGTGGAATCATACTGTGACTATACTTTGATTTAAACTGCTTTAGGATTGAGAACCGTGCGGATGTAGTGGGGAGAAGAGGCTCGCCGCGCGCTATTCTCATAGCAACCAAAACACACCGTGTTGCCAGATTTCTGTTAAATTACTTGTCATTTCAAACAGGTGAACTGCAATCTGTAATTCTTAACCAATTGCTTGATGAGTAACTATAAACATGGCAACAATGCGTTGATACCTCCCTCCCTACAATAACGCTCGGCCGAACCTAAAGACTTTAAGTTAGAAGAACTTCAGCTTTATTTTAATTCCATCGTTTCAAAATACATCGATGTAATGAATACATTTCTAAGAATACATTTGGGCCCTTATTGTACACATAGGATTGATTCAATGAATCAAATAGTGAACATCAATCATCTATATCGAATATGCATAGTTTCAGTAGTTTGATAAAAGTTTGGTGAACATTGAGTATTTATGTATTACAAAATTTTATTTCTAATCAGTTATCGTTTGACCGCCCGCCATAGTAGACGTCTACTGGACAATTGATATGTGTTATGTGTCGTGAGTTGCATGTTGTTGTGTTGTGTTGTGATATGAACTGGTAATTTATTATATCTGATGATGAAACATAGTTTTTGATACGCGTCATATATAAAGAACGCAGACGAAGTCACACGACAGAAACAAAGTCTAGGTAAAATTATTATTATCAATAGTGACTTGGATACTCGTACAATGTTTTTCAACATTTATAGTATTTTTTTAAACCTTCCTTGAAATGATTAGTTACTTATGTTTTTAAACAATATAATAAATCTATATATGTAAATTTATCTGTTTTATTCTGTATTTGCAAATAGCAGGTTTTTATTTAAAACCCATCCTGTACTTGTATCGTTTGCTTGTTATTTGTAGCCTACTGCACTGGCGTTCTGATAACCATTTGTATAATCTGTTATAAATCTGTCTAAGATTATAATTTATTTGAAATTATAATTGCAGGAAATTATGCCAGGTAGATCGCCACATCGTCATTCATCACCTACTTCTCTTATAATATCATCTCGCAGGTCTCCAGTTTCAAGAGGAAGAATGCGTTCACCTGACAGACGTAGACCTGCTGACTCATCTAGACCTCGTAGAACCGAAGAATTCAGATCCGGAACAGTAAGGTGAGTTCCGGTTGAGCTTTTGAAAAAATTATACCAGTTGGTATCTTACAAATATATATATTTTTTGTATCTGTACCTCAATTACTTATTTTATCATAGATTAATTTTCTGTAATTACATAATACACTTAAATTGAGTTATTAATTAAATGTAGATAATATTCAATCAAACTAAAGAACCAAATAAGAGGAATTGATTAATATTAATGTAATAAAATGAATTTTATTTGCAGAAGTCGGTCGCCAGTTAAAACCAGATCAGTTTCACCTCCTGTCAAACAAAACCCATCTCCAAAACGTAGCAGAGAAAATTCTGGAAGACCGTCAACATCTACGAGGCAGCTCTCGAGGTAAATAATTACGTTCATCTCTAACAAATTGCACGAAGTTAGTTTTCATGACATTTTAAAATTCATTGCTCTCTGATGAACCTGTCACTACACTCGATTCCATGTCACCGTTCAGTACAGAGCGCACATAAGCCATGTTAAGGCAGCCTCAGCGATAGTAGCCAACTAAAAAACATCAACTCCCATGCAATGCTCGGAAATTTGACGCAACCCACATGACAATAAACACATGATGTTCCCCGTAATGGTAGTAGCATGTCTTATCTCCCGTAAGGCCTCTACTGCACAATGAACATGGAATTGAGTGTAGTTAAATAATAATAATGATTAGAGCCCGGATGTTTGGCAAAATGCCTTAATTTTGCCTATTTGTCTTTTTAACCTTTTTAAGCCTATTTGAATTATAAAAGCCTATTTTTGCCTTTTGCAAGTAAATTGAAAAATGTTTGTACAGTAAAACGTGTCCAGAGTAGAACGGGAATAAGTCGGAAACTTGTTCTATGAAACCAAATTCTCTGACAGATGTATATTTCTTACGAATTAGGAGTGTTTATAGTTGTGGACAGCGTAACTCTGAAACAAGATCGCTTCACATACGCTGTACATCCATTAGACGACAGCCTTTTCCTGGTTCAAAGTTACGCTGTCCACAACTATAGTAACAGCGGAAAAAGGAGGGAGAGAGAGAGAATGAACTGTTTCCAATTTTTAGGAAAAAAGTTCCTTCTATTGTTGTCTTTGTAGGCGTATCAGTTGAAACTATGCAGTAGGCACATAAGCCTGCTGTATGGTAGGGACAGAATCAAGCTTTGTTTGTTTAGCCTACTCCCACCAATAACTTAACTGTGGGTATGTGCTGCCAGTTCTTTCTGACAGAAGACAAAGTCTAACAACAGACAATTTAAAGAAATACCTTTTGGTAATGGGTAACCATTAAAATGTAATTTATCTGAATTATTTGTTTTTATTAGTTACTAAAATATATTATGCCCTTTTTTGAATTTACAGTGCCTTTTTTGTGTTTCCTTCTGCCTTTTTTGCCTGCCTATTTTAAGTGTTATTAATGCCTAAACATCCTGGCTCTAATTATAACAATACAAAAATGACCGATCCATGTGGTAATGTACTAATTGTTTACTGAGTTGGGAATTTCATCCAAACGAAAATTATTTAGTATTAGGCGTAAATTGATTATAAATATTCATATGGTTTGACTGGGACTGAATGACTGATTGTCTTTGTCAAATTGTTACATCAATTATTTTATGTAAACCTAATAAATTTATTGTTTTATGTAAACCTAATAAATGTATTGTTTAATGAACACTAATGAATTGATTGTTTTATGAACATCTAATGAATTGATTGTTTTACCCTCAAAACTTAATTAATTGTTTTATAAAAAACGTAATGATTATCTAAGTTTAAGTCATTTCATTTCACTACTATTTATAAACCATTGCTGCATGAGGGTGTGAAGTTCTGTGTACTACCACTGATGAAAATTAAACACTTTATCTTTATACTTTAGATTCATTGTTTTAGTTGTATATACTTAATGTATAGGTTAGTTGTGTTATTATTTTATGACAGTAAATTTTTTATTTTTTAGGAGCAAGAGCCCAATCACTTCTCCACATTTACCAGAATATAAGAAAAGACCTAAACGGTCTGGCAGTACAGAGCGGTAAGTCTACTGTAACCTAATTGAAACTTTTATATTATTGCCAGCTGTCCTCCCGGAGTATAGTCCCAACATGGGCTCTTATGGGACTACGTTTTTTGCTCGGAGTTGCTACAGATGATGACGCCATCTTGTTTTTGATGACGTAATATGCACCGACAGATGATAATATAATGTGTGATAAATTATATAACAATTAGTTATAGTGTCTAAGGAAACATTAACAAGGAATTATGCCTTATGAAAATATATTGTGTTATAGTGTATTAGCTGATCATATTAACTAGGAACTTGAGGCGGTATTGCATTGACTTTCGACAAATTATAATATAACGTATGATAGTGTATAAGGAAATCATATTAATTATGAACTGGTATGGGTGAAGTTTAGATTAGGTTACTCCTATAAACAGGGTGTTCGAAAATTCTTAAACCTACTGGTTTATAAGTACTGTTTAAAGCACTATTAGCATGGGTGCTTATGGACCCAGGGCTATAGAATACAAGGGGTGGTCGCCGACGCTCGTCGACTGTCCCAACCTTCCTCTCGCTCCCCCTCCTTTGTGACGTCACTCTGGTACCAAGACACGCCGCGTAAGCACGGTTCGCCTTAGCTATCATGTGTTATTTGATATAACGTTGCAGACGATAATTCTTTAAAAAAATTATGCAATACACACAATCACCTAAATTATATGTTTACCAAGTTTGGTGAATACTAAGTAATTATTTTGTTCAGTACAATTGTTTAAAGAAGGTATATAATTCCGCTAGATTTTCGCCTTTTGGCTCATATTTAAAACTAATTTTCTCGAAGAGGCAATCTATGAATTTCTTTAAAAAGTTATACAATACACACAATCACTTAAATTATATGTTTAGCAAGTTTGGTGTATATGGAGTAATTATTTTGTTCAGTACAAGTGTTTAAAGAAGGTGTATAATTCCGCGAGATTTTCGCCTTTTGACGCATATTTAAGTCTAATTTTCTCGAAGAGGCATTCCACGAATTTCTTTAAAAAATTATTCGATACACACAATCACCTAATTTATATGTTTAGCGAGTTTGGTTAATATTGAGTAATTATTTTGCTCAGTACACGTTTTTAAAGAAGGTATATAATTCCGTGAGATTTTCGCCTTTTGACACATATTCAATGCTAATTTTCTCGAAGAGGCATTCCATGAATTTCTTTAAAAAAATATACAATATAATTTTTGTACACAATCACCTAAATTATATGTTTAGCAAGGTATTTATTTATTTAATGTTACGTTGCAGACGAGATTACTTTATGAAATGTTACTAAGATTATCGAGTAATATTGTCTGCAGCGTTATTTGAATATTCCAAGAAACACCTCTACTAATGAAATACATTAAAACAAAAATTTTCAGGACGATGAGATATAAATAAATATATATATAAATAATAATAAGATTTAAACTTAGAGTACCGGTAATTATTGATAACTCAAAAATTAAAAATAACAAATTTTAAGTAATCAGCTTCAAATTAAAATAAACATTAGGAAATATTATTTATTTAATGTAAGAGTTGCAAGCGAGATTACTTTATGTTAAAAAGTTACCTAGGTCCTCAAGTAATTTCTTCTGCAGCTTTAAGTTAAAATGTTTAAAAAAAATCTTTACTAGAAAAATGCACTTAAAATTGTCAGAATAATTAGATATATATAATATACAAATAATTATAACCAAATTTAAACCTCAAGTAATAAAATTATTGATGACAAAAATAAAACATAATTTAAGTTAAACTTCTAGACTAAATTAAATTGCACAGTGTCAATTTAAATTTAAATAGTTCAATTGTTTAAATTCAACTATTAAATTAACTATTCCCTAAGGCCTAGGAAAGGAAAATTTCTATAAAGCAGTTTTATTTAAAAAAAATACGTTTTATGTCAGCAGTAATTTTAATGTCATGTGCATATCTGCATATAAGCTACTCATTATGTGTACTATTTTATATGTTTTATTTTATAAGTATTACACATGTTTTATTAAACTGCAAACTGCAGTAGTATGACATTCAAGTTTTGGTGGTTTATTGTAATAAATACAATCATTTTCAATAATGTGGCACATTTTGTTCAATTTCGTATTTAGTGTTCAGAAATGTTTCGGAGAATCAAATTAAAAGTATGCTGACTTTAGTACACTACAACGGTTTATTACTTACGAATTAGTTAGTTTTATTGTAACCCTGTCTTCTTCTTACATCTTTAGACTAATTGTTACAGTCTACTTATTGCTTTGTGTAGTGTCAATACTAAAACTATAGAAGAGCGCATCATAAAAATGATACAGCTTTGCTAAGAAATTGAAATTATTGTAGCAGAGAATACTTATGAGAAGCGGTCGGAATGGAGCAGGTGTTACCACCGTGACGTCATTACAGTGGCAGTGACTGGAACGCTATCCTTGACGGACTGGTCTAGCCCTTGTATTCTATAGTCCTGTTATGGACCTACGTCCGAGATGCATTACTGACTTGAGTGGTACCCGTCTTGTTCTCATCTTTTTCTTGGCTCGTTCTTATGTCGTCCCTTTTATGTGTGTAAACAATGCCTGTGGTTATTGTTTAACTTAGAAATTTTGGTGTTAACTTGACATACCACTTTCTTAAAGCGGGAAGAAATGTAAAATTACGTAATGTATTTTACTACATGAAGGACTCTTATGGGTCTAAATCCGAGATGCGTTGCTGACTAGAATGATGTCTCATTTTGTTCACGTCTCATTTGCTTCTTGTTCTTGTTTTTTACTGTGGATACATGTCAAAAATGCCCTGTGCTCAATAAGCCTACCTGTGCTGATATTAGATGACTGAAAACAAATTTTTATAGCGCTTATCTTTCCACAGCTGATTATATATTCATTTTTGTGGTTTAGCCTCTGGAATAGGGTATAAGACTATAAATTAACAGGGTGTCCAGCGTCCTTGAATTCCTTGAAAACCGGGAATTGTACGGGAATTCAGACTGCCATGAAAAAACCGGGGAATGTACGGGAATTCTGCGAAAAATCCTTGAAAAAGTGTATTTGAGTTGTTGGGTGTTTTAGTTTATTTCCTAGCAATTTTCGTGCTCTGATTAAAAAAGTAATATTTTTTCTGGGTCAGATGTGTGAGGAAAACATTTTGGTATTGTTTCTGTACTATTTTTAGAAACACCTGCTTCCACTCGAGGTGTTTCATAGCCGCAGTGTGAATGAAAGTATCAAAGTATTCTCAGTATTGGTTTTTAAACAGAGCGAAACAGAGCGCTCTGTTGTAATGAAACAGAGCGGTTCCCTGATCCCATTTAGATTTACTACACGGACACGATAAAAACTGGGAGCATACGATAATTTCGGACCGGCAATGAGAGCGCCGGTTACCTGTTTTACATTGTGAGATTCAGTGATCTTATTCCAATCAATCCAATAGAACAACACAACAGTCAACAACGTGGTGTTGTGATTTATTGCCTCTTTTCTTTATCTGTAAGAAATAATGATCTCAATGTGTTTGTGCGGTTGACTATAATTTCTGTATTGTTTAGGTAAACAAAATATTGCATTGGAATTTGGATCGGAGTTCTATTAGGTTATCCAAATACAATGCTTTCATGCAAGCACGGTAAAACATACCGGGCAAGTTACGTACAATATTTTTCATTATACAACACCAAAAAAGCAACATACTTTTAATCAAAACATCTTTTTATAAAAAATAAAAGTATTTTCGACACTTTGAAAATACAGTGTGGGGTATCGTTTTATATGGAAAACTGATTTTGACAGTTAAAAAATCGTAGCGCTTCGCAATCACGTTTATGGATCAAAATTTTGAAAATTCAGTGTGGGGTATCGTTTTATATGTTTTTGAGTACTGGAAAACCGATTTTGACAGTAAAAAAATCGTAGCGCTTCGCAATCACGTTTATGGATCAAAATTTGAAAATTCAGTGTGGGGTATAGTTTTATAAGTTTTTGAGTACTGGAAAACCGATTTTGACAGTTAAAAAATCGTAGCGCTTTGCAATCACGTTTATGGATCGAAATTTTGAAAATTCAGTGTGGGGTATAGTTTTATATGTTTTTGGGTACGGGAAACTCGATTTGTATAATTAAAAAGTCGTAGCTCGTCGGGATATGTTAAGGATTTATAATTATGTTGTATTTATGCCGAACGGTGGTCCGTATATTAGTAGAGGTTTAATTAAAACTGTGACAAATGCGGTTATTTTCCGAGGTTTGTACGGGAAAAACCGGGAATTGTACGGGAATTTTCTGAAGCTCAACTGCTGGACACCCTGATTAAGGTAACGTATCGTTTTTGGAAAACTTCAATTCCTATTCCTGTTTTCTCAACGGATGACCGGTTTCAATCTCTCTGTTCAGATCATTATCAAATCCATTGTAAAGGAATGAGGGAGGGGGAAATCACTGATAAGGCCTAGGAAATTCTAACCTTAGGCACACTGTATAGGAAATGTCCTCTACCAATACACATGTGAGTGACATCGTGATTTTCTACATTTTAAATGTTTCGTATTTTGTGTTTAGTATATGTAAAATATTTTGACAAAGTTCTGTCGAACGGAACCTTAGTGTAATAGGTTTGATAATGATATGTACAGTTTCGCAACTGCATATTCCGCAAGGCCATCAACTGTTTACTTCCTCAGTTTAAATCAGAGGTTTATGTAATGATTTAGTAAATGTGTTTAAGCGATGATTAAACAGAGTACTAGCAGCGGAAAAGTAAATTAATTTGGATTAGTCCAGTCAATGAATGCATTGTAGAGTGCATGGAATATGCGATAATTTTTGACTTTAGGACTTTGTTAGGAGTAGTTAGGAGGTAAACATACTAAAAGTCTCCACACCTGGGAGGTGATCATAAGGCGGGAGGGGTCAGTCCATATCAGATCAACCCGATCTCTTCAGAAATTCATGAAATTTTGTACACTTATTCTAGTCCATAAAGTAAGGTTATTTCCAAAATTTCAATTTTTTTTGTCTAGTATATTTTGAGATATAAAATTACAAAGTGTGGAAAAAAACAGTAATTTCGGTAAACGCCAATACCTTTAAATTGGATTTTCTCAGCTCCTAATTGACATAGAGACTTGAAATTTGTGCCAAATTAAAGTGTTTTTAATAAGCTTTAATTTGATATGTAACACAAGTAGTTTTGTAAAACCTTCATTTTCCCCCAAAACAATCTTTTTTTCAAAATGCGATTTCCAAAAAAGCTACCTTTTTAAAAATTTGAAAAAAAATTTATGTTGTTTATTAATGTCTTTGTTAAATAAATGCAAAATTTCATCTTAGCAATCTAAGTAGTTTTTTAGTTATAATCAAATTAGTACGAGTATGTCGTCTGTATTTTTCACTTTTCCCCATCCTATCAGACCAGCATAAAGGTTATGACAATCCAAACTAAATTAATATGTGGAGTACTTCAATAATAAATGATTAATTAACTAGTTAGTTAAAAAAAAAAGCTGTTACTTAATTGATAGCATTTTTAACAATTTGGAGATTTACTGTGTAGCTACTAGCTACTGAATGATAAAAACTCTATAGTAAAACACACATTATTTACACTACATTAGTTGAAAAATGTACCTTTTAATTGTTGATAATTTTCATAACTGCTGAAAACTTGGCAGTGATTCGCTGTTCATCCTTTTTTTAAGTTGATAAGTTCTCCGTGTGGCAGTTGAAACATCCATCTTTGCAAGGACATCATATATGGGAAGGAACAAAATATCAGCCCTTGGTAGAAATGGGAAGGATAGTGAAGGTCCATGTGGTTGTAAAAAAACTTATCTGTACTTCATCCATTTCTGTCTTCAAATACACTAAGCACACACCCCACATACCATTTACTGTCATATAAACAAGCCACAAAACCATAGATATTTTCTAGTGGAACATCGTCCTCTGAACTCACAACTTTGTCCATCATACTTTCACTGCTGTCGGAGAATGTTTTGGTTTTTAATTGGATAGTGCTTTGAGGTATGTAGCAATGTTTTTGTAGAGTGCCGACAATTGTTTGACATATAGAAAATCTTCTAAAATCTTTTCTTCCTCGACATGTTCTTCTTGTTTAACGAAAATGAAATAACAAGTTTTTATATTTTTTTTACACCAATCGTAAAGTTGGAAGGGCGTAAGAATTTGATCCTCAAAAGGCCTCTGTAGACTAGCTTTTGAAGCTAACCTCTTTGAAGTTCTGAAGAGGTCAGGTTGAAAAAAAAATACTTTGTTGATTTCATATGGACTGACCCGGAGGGGGGTGGAAAGGTCTCATTTTTAGGTTTTTCGCTTATATCTCGGAAACGGTGCACTATAGAAAAAAATGTTTCAAATAAAAATGAAAGTTAATTATATTTCCTATAAAATAGTTTCTGTACGTATTTGTCGAATTCCCAACGGTTTTCGAGATATGAGTTATTAAAAACAACAATTTTCGAAAAAATCGTGTTTACCTCACTCTTTGTTAAACATTTGCTTATAATGCCTCCCACGACCGTTTCTCAGAAAAATTTTAAGAAACGAAGTTGTGGAACATTAAATTTTCTTCAATTTTATATACACTTTTGCCATTTAATCTTCAACCAATCAAAAGTTATAAAATTTCTAAGATGTAGGCTTCGCTTAATTTCGATGTTCCTCTAGAAATTAGTATGTTGAGAGCCTGTTGCGTTTTAACTGCTGTAACTTGCTATCATGATGAAGAACAATACTTTAACAATGGAAATAAGGTAATTGCAATTGAAACACAACATTTTCAATAACTTATATCTCGAAAACCGTTGGGAATTCGACAAATACGTACAGAAACTATTTTATAGAAAATTTAATTAACTTTCATTTTTATTTGAAACATTTTTTTTTACAGTGCACCGTTTCTGAGATATAAGCGTAAAACCTAAAAATGGGACCTTTCCACCCCCTCCCGCCTTATGCTCACCTCCCAGGGGCGGGGACTTTTAGTATGTTTACCTCCTTACTACTCCTAACGAAGTCATAAAGTCAAAAATTATCACATATTCTATGCACTCTACACCCCTCTTTTGAGCACTCATTGACTGGACTAGATGTATTCAACTAAATTTATGTTTATGGTTGTGAATAGTGTGTTTTTTGGTTTAAATATATTGTGTGTTAAATACTTTATCACACATTATATTATCATCCGTCAGAAGTTTGTGCATATTACGTTGCAAATTCTAAGATAATATGATTTTCTTAAGATACTATAACTCATTGTTATATAATTTATCAAACATTAAATTATCATCTGTCTTAAGTCTGTGCATATTACATCATCGAAAACAAGATGGCGTTGTCTTCTGTCCCAACTTGGTGCAAAAGACATCGTCCAATAAGAGTCCATGTTGGTGCTATACTCCCCCGACATAGCTCTGCTACTGCCTGAAGGTACTTGGCAGAACTCTTTTTTTTTAACAAAAATATTTATAATTTTTTGGTTTTTGCCTTTCCCTTTATTTTGTGTTTTATGTTTTTATATTTATGTTTATAGTCCAGTAAACATAGTTATTTCTTGGGCGATCATCTCACCTATTTCATTCAGGTATTGTCGAATCGATATTAAATTTGTTTAATGCATTTGTTGAAATGCTTGTTAAAATTTAAATAATAAACATTAGACAACACATAAACAAATATTACAATACTTGAAACATAAACTACAACCTTGAATTACTTTTTTTCTTTAAAATATTTACTGTAAATTACACATATATTTACTCATTCATTGCACGGTCAGTACTAAATGGCTTTGTTGTGCAGGGTTCATATGTATTTGCAATTCTTTATAATAAATTCATAATTTTTTACTGACTGCAACTGAATTTTCATCAAGGGATTCCAAAATTCATTTGATGCACCTTCTTGTGTATTAAGCTTTGAACTCAGCTATAGTTATTTATTTATGGGTTGGAGTCCTCGGAATTACTGTATTTAGGCGTACACAACTAAGTGTAACCACGTTCTTAGAATTCTTACGTAATGAAGTCTTAAATAAAATCTTATAAACGCTTTTGTTTTTTCTTGCAGACGACTGTCAATATAACTGTAATTTTATTCAAATAAAAAAGAAACTTTTTTAATAGAAATGCAAGATGAATATTTGTGAATACAACAAATAAATACATTGAAAAATAAAATTTAATTTGTCGAAAGTATAAAACATGGATCCAAACTTCTTAAACTTCTTAAGATTTTATAGGAAGTCTTGATTTATAATCTTATATTTAAACATTACTTGTTGCAGATCTCGTAGTGGTAGCTATGAAAGAGAAAAAGTCCAGTTCCGTGGACCTGAAGCATCAATCGCTTTCGATGTAAATGAACTAAAGAAAATAGCAGTGGATATTATAAGAAGAAATCGAGGACCGCCTGATGAAAGTAGCCATATAAACAGAGCTATAACAAATCCAGAAGAAATCACTATTGTCCGCCGTCCTGGTGAGCTAATTTATGTCTTCTGGGTTTCCCGTTCTTACTACTGAACAGTTTTTGTGCTGAAATTACTTGCCTCAACATTAATACATTGCATTTCTTGAACAAAAATTTAATTTACAAAGGCTGTTCAGATTACCCTTACAGTGCATGGTGCATGGTGTTCCTAGATTGAGAGGCTAAGTTGTTTACATTTAAAAAAATGGTTATTTATTTTTGAAAACTAAGAAATATTTTAATACAGGTTTCTTATAAGAAATAATTTTTTGGCATTTGAAAAATCAAATCATTCACACTACCATTTAATCATTTAGATAATGTTAAATAAAATATAGCGAAAACATTGAAAATATGATGGCACTAGATCGTGCCCTTTTTGTGTGTTGGTTTGGGATAGATCTCTTCCTTTCATCACCACCTTTACCTGTTAACCTTGAGCATTCCCTCCACATATATTTTCTGCATGAAATTCAAAACAGTCTATAGGCTAGGCCGATTCTTTAAAAAAATGTTACGTTAACTTTGAAGCTAATAAAACTGTATCAAATCTGTCTTAAAATATGCATAGTTATAAGCCAAACAAGAAATAAAAATTTTAGACTTTTTGCGATATTTTTTCTACATAAAGTTGCATAATTTAATTTGAAATAATAAAATTGGAGCAAATTGTAACTGATTAATTAATGTTTTATTGGTTATGAATGTCTTTAGGCTATACCAACATTATTCCAGAGTAAACGTAGCCTTGTTCCACAACAATAAGAAGTTAGTAATAGAGTACAATAATTATTAAATATAGAATAATACCATTCCAATGTTTAACAGACCGACACACTCTGCTTCGTCAGAAATTAAACTTTAAATTTCTTTCATTGCTTACAACGTTTGTTCAAATAAGACGCAATGTTCGGAATCACATTATACCTTATTAAATGGTAAACTGGCCATCTGCCATAGGAAGGCACATAATATTTTTTATTTACTTACACTGCTTTACAAAATATACAAACAAATTACAAGAATAAGTGTAACCAGTTAGTTGATAGTATTATCACATTATAAATCAACTAAGAAAAATGTATAAACTAATAGCAAATAGACTTAATTTTTTGAAATAATGAAAAAGTTCTTTACCTATTTCAAATGAAAATCATACAAATTAATAACCACATATTATATTTTTTGTTTATTAGAGCTAGACTTTCAAATATTTGTATAATGAACACAGCATAATCTTCTTTTGATTTTAGAGCCAACTAGGTTGTAAAGGTTAGCAAATTGTAGAAGTGTTAGTAAAAAAAGTAAGGTGCAAGTTTAGAAGGCATAGGCAATCTACATATATAGAAGTGTTGTGCAAGATAAGGTTGACATTATTAAGCTCTATAAATTAAATTGGATTTTTAAACTGAATTGGTTTTGAAAGCAATGCTAATTGGAACATAAAGGTTTACTTTTTGATTGTCAGTTTTATTAGACTCAAAGTTTAAACAAATGTTTTAAGAAATTAATATAAAGATAAGATGTTATGTTGTTATAAAAAAAAAACATGTTTCCTCTAATCGCTGTCAGACCAAGTCTCTTTCAAAAATGTTTATTCACAGGTTACGGAACTTAAGGAAGCATCTAACTTGAGAAGTAGGATTTGTTTTAATTGAGTAGGTATATTCATCTACTTATATAAAGCTTTAGACGGGTACACTGATTCATTGACACTATGAGGCACTTCCCGTAATCGTACCTCCTCAACCTCATACTTGAATTAAAGCTCTCGACGAGAAACTTTTGGGAAAACTTCCAAAAGTTAACATTTTAAATTTTGAAAGCACCTTTTGGGAGAAGATTTTTTAATTTTTCCACTTTGAGCGCGTTTTGTAAGAAAACGGTAAGAGATAGCAAAAAATGTTAAATACAGAAGTTGTAGAAAATTTAATTTCAAACTAACGATTTTCCATCAGATTTAAGATCCAATCATCCGTTTAGCCACTATTCATCCGAGAAGGGAGGCTCCGCCCAACGTCTTTCTACTTATATAAAGCTAGGAAGTTTCACTGACATAGACTATGAGGCACTTCCCGTAATCATACCCCCTTCGACCTCATTTTCAGACATTCAGATTTTTGAGTTTTGAAGGCACTTTTCGGGCGGAAAAAATAAAAATTTTTAAATTTTTCCACTTTGAGTACGTTTTGTAAGAAAACGGTAAGAGATAGCAAAAAATGTTAAATACAAAAAAATTGTAGAAAATCTAATTTCAAACTAACGATTTTTCGTCAGAGTTAAGATCCAATTATCCGTTTAGCCGCTATTCACCCGAGAAGGAACTCCGGCACACAATCCTTCAAATTGCTCATGTTAATTTAATGAGTTTGAGTCAGCTGCCAAATAAAACAGCTCATTTATGCTCGGTCACCCATGTACCAACGAGCCAAAGATTAAAGGGATCCTTTAGCGAATTTTCCATCTGAGGCGAGGTTGGGATGCGAAGCGTCCAGGGGCAGAGCCCGTAGTTGTTATATAATACCAGTTGTACATATAATCTATGACATCTGTATTAGAGGTGTTCATACTTGTTTGTATATAGCCTGAATGGTTATAATTTTGCATATAATTTTGGAATTGACTTTTTGGTTGTTTCTTAACAACAGCCACATGGCAAACATTTTTTAAAGTTAGATTTTTCTTAGTTTCAATTTTTGCAAACTTATTTAAACTATTTAAACTAATTGCAAACTAATATATTTTTTAAACAGACTTTTACCATAGTGGTGCCTATTTTTGGAAAAGGGTTTTTATAGAGATGTTTCACTTGGCAGCAACCATTTTTACGAAACAGTTTATTTAAAGGCCAACTTTTGCAATAGTAAAGCCCATTTTCATGCAAGATGTTATTTAAAGACAGATGTTTCCTTCGCAACATCTATTTTTACAATAATTGATTCTTTTGTTATTATGGTGCATATTTTCGGAAAACTGTAGACCTACCAGTTTGTTTCATTAGTTTGATTTTGTCTCTTAGGAATGTCCATTTTGCAAACTAGTTTCTTTGAAGTTAATTTGTTTTGTGTTCAACAAAAATATTTATTAATGAAGGTAAAACAGTCTTAAGTTACCAGGTTAAGGTAATAATCAGTGTCCCTTTTCTGCAATCTAAATACATAGCTTAAGGCACAGAAAATATCTTAATTTGTTGTAAATATTTTCAACAGCCATAATGATATGATATAATTATATCACTCTGATACATACAACTGGTTCTGCAATTTGAAACTATTTTAAAGTTTTGAAAATACCCTGTTGTTGAAACATCATCTTAGTTTTTGTTGTTGGGAAAGTCTTGCTTTTTTCGTGAAAGAACTTAAATAGATTGTTTCCTCTTTAAGTAAAAAATACTAAAAAACGTACATCAATTTTAATTAGAGTTTAGGTTAAAACTTGTCTATCCTATTTTCCTACCAAGTAACCCATTCCTATATCTGTCCTATATAGGTTTAAATAGCACCCAGGAAAATTACCTTTAAATAGTAAATTTAAATTTCAGTTTTAATCCAAACCTAAGTTACAGAGGCTTTTGAAATTTATATTTTAAGTAATTGATTGTTTAATGTGTATTATTAGTATTAGTTCAGTGTGCTTTTAACATATAAATCTTAAGTTTTGTTGACAAATGTTATTTAGATTTAAGAGGCATGGAATTTCTCAACACCGTATATTAGGATTGTAGGCAGGATTTTCATAGTTTCAAATTTCACTCCTGTAATATAAAATACTACTAGCCTACATGTGCTCAGGATGGGAAATACAGTTCATTGTATACTTCCCGTAGTATTTTGTCAATGCTGAGAGCTTTATTGATTAGATGATGTTTTCATAGTAAACCACTGGTAGTCCTTGTCGATCCATGCAGAATATATTTAGCTTTCACCATGCAAACTATAGGATGTGCAACATCATCAAAATGTCGAGTTTTAATGAGAAATACTCTTTATCGTCTCAATTAGTTTTTGAAAGATTTTATACATTGGGCAAAATTGTTACTTCAGAATGAAAAATAAATTGGACGTTTTAAGAATGATTGAACATAGAAGATAAGGGATGATTATAGGATATTCTAATATCGTATACAAATTAACAGCCCCTGAAGACGAGATATAAGGGAAGTATGAAATAAGTTTGTTAGGAAGCATCATGGTTGTCCAGTTAACATATAGTTCTGTAGCCTTAAGTCTAGGTACTGAAGTTTGGTTACTCTCCTGCCTAATTAGCATAACGTAGAGACATTAAGTAAAAAGTAGAATAACTTTGTTTATGTAATGTAGTATTTTGGAATTTTAATTCTTAATTTTTGGAACTGAATTACTATTAAACCGAATTTATGCACTGACCAGTTTATTTTATAAATGTTGAATGAGTTATTATCTTTCGACTCAATTTTTAAATTTAAAGTTTGTTTTAAACCCTGATAACAAGAAAAGATAATAATTCCTTAACATGTATGTAACTTATCAGCTATGTTTACTAACAAACTATTTACATCGTTTAACATAACCTAATTTTAGATGCGGTTAGATGCTCCGTTACCAGTTCCAAAAAGATTAAGTAATTAATCTTGTTTAACTCGGCTAAACAATATATCAACACTACAGAATTTATAAATTTATTGCGGGTCTGCAACAGAACAGTTGACTAGTGATTAAGAAAGTATAAACACTCTAAAGCTTATTAAAAATTTTAACTTCAAACTGCTTTATCTCGGATATTATTTGAGGTGCAGGAACGATTGAAATATAAAAATACTCCATTCATGAAATGAGGACAAATGGGCAATTACAATGAGTTCTCGTGAAAGGAGGTCCTACCAAACTCACATTTACTTATGGAGAAAAAATTTTAAATTTAAATTGGCTGTTTCTCAGAAACTTTATGAGATGTACAAATGATTCAAATATGACTATTACTGTGCTACAGAAGATTATTTGTATTTTCTGCTCTCAATTATGTTTCCCCCATTTATCTCATTTAAAATTGAAAAAGCCTACAAACTATACTTAACTATTAGGCTTAAGTTGGCTAGTTCAGCATGATTTTTCTTTTAAATGTAAGTTCTTTGACAAAAAATCTTATATATAACACTTTAACAGGCACTTTAAATGATCTACCGGTACCCTAGAAAACTTACGTAGTTTTTTTTCTTTACTTGATTTGATGTAATTACCGTATTGTATTATTATTCGATGGCTTGTCTCCTTATAGGATGTGTAATTCCACTCTCATACAAGCTTCCAGACGTTATCAGGATGTTTTGTGGTTGAGAAGATTCTTCAATAAGGTGATGAAACAGTTGTTTCACTTCAAAACTTGTATTAAAGCTAAACAATCTATTCATCTGCGGGCCCGAACTTTTAACTAACTGGACGAAGGTAAAGGCTAGCGATTCACACTGTGTGGTTATTAACAGACCGACTTAGACTTGAATATTTAGCCTCAAGCTGGCTCCCCCCCCCCCCCCCCTCTAAACTATAAACTGTGACATGAACTACTGTTTGTGTGGAGGGTAGGCCTACCTGTCACATTTAATGAAATTGGGCACTATAATGTCAAAGCATAGTGTAAACAATTTGTTGATACTGATTTGTTATTTGAACCTGACAGTGAAATAACAAATCAGTATCAACAAATAGTTTACACTATGCTCAGTCATTGTAGTACCTAATTTGATTAAACTAGTATTGAAAGAACTGATGACTTTCATCTAAAATTAAAATTATAAAAATAATTCGGATGATTGACAGATACAAACATTGCATAGCAGGTAACATAACCTCAAAAACTATTTGCAATAATCTGTGAACTCTTAATTTGATTGGAATTTTGAAATATCTATGTAAAAGTGTTTCTTTATTTATTATGAATAAAAATATCTATACATTAATGACATCTAGTAGAGAAAAAAGGACTACTTATAGTTGTCTAGAGTACCGGTCGATCATTACACTACCTTTTCTGGCATTAATACAGAGTGTCGATAGATTGTCATGTTGCATGTTAAAAGGTTCAAAATCATTTTCAAAGCCCCTACATTAGAAGTAAAACAAGCTGAAGAAGAACCAGATAATTTAGGCCTAATAATAGTTAAGTTTAGTTTGTAGACTTTTTCTATTTTAAATGAGAAAATTAGGGGAAACAACTTGCTGCCTATATTTTAAGTAGCACAGTAATGTAGTTCTATTTGAATCGTTACTATATCTCAAATAGTTCCCTAGATGCAGCCATTTTAAATTTAACATTTTCCCCCCATAAGTAAATATTAGTTTTGGCAATATCTCCTTTTATGAAAACTCATTGTAATTGCATAGCACCTATGTGTCGTGAATGGAATATTTTCATATTTCAATCACTATAAGGTTCCTCAAATAGTGTGTAAGAAAAAGCAGTTTAAAGTTAATAATTTTAATGAGCTTCATAATGTGTAGATTTTCTGAATCACTAGTCAACTGTTCTGTTGTAGACCTGCAATATATTTATAATAGCTTTCATATAGCCAGTTCAAAAAAGTTTAATTTATAAATAAATACCCTTTCAGAAAAAGAACCAATTTTGCATACCCCTAAACTCCCATTTTCTAGAATTTTACATTCAATGTTAATACTTTATACAAAACTAAGCCTTTAAAAATGTTAAAAGCAAATTGAAAGATACTGTTTTCTAACATGATCTTATTTAATTTTAGATTTTCTTTGGATTCCGGTTCTCAGTAGTTGCATGAAAACTGTTTAACTCAGGTTGTGTTTTTAAATCTAATCGTCCTTAGCATATTTGTTTCTTTGACTCTGCTCTCTAAACTGTAGTAGTTTTAGACTTATCTTCAAGTGGTGGTACAATAAGTTTTCATGGATTTGTTTCCTACTCAGACTTTTAGTGTTAAACTATTTATGGGCAGTAGGAATGATTGTACTGACTAAATCCCATACAGTTTTCCAATTAAAAGCTACAAATACATAAATTTAAGTTCCAAAGACGTGACTTTGCAATGCTAAAAGATTGAGATTATTAATAAAAGTGGTACGGGTAAAACTCATAAAGTTTATTTCTATTTAGCATTGCGGTGCCAGTTAAATGATTCGGTCACATTTCGTGTTTGAACTTTTTGAGTCTGTTGAATTTCTAAATATGTAAATAACTCAGTTGTATTGAGTTAAAACATTGTTAAGACTGTTTTGTTTGTCGTTAAAGAAAATATTTTGTCTTGTGTACATAAAAAATTTAAGTGTGTATAAAGTTTAAGCGTTTTCAGGCCTATTTTAAAAAGACGTTTAATCATTATTTCCTCCTGTATATGCTGTACGTGTAAAGAATATGGAAGCTGATAGATTTCTTTACTTTTTGAAAAGATAGAACAAGTTTTGACCTCATTATAAATTAATGTGTATTTTATATATCTTGGTGGTTTTAAAATTGTAATAGCATCAGCCATTTTTCTAATAGAGGTAATTTTTTAAAGCTTAAATTAAAACCCCTATTTTAAATTATGTTTTCTGATTTTATACATAATTTTAAGATTTTTTAATTCTTTATTGTTATTTTTGTATTATTTAAACAAACCAATCTTTCTGTAAATTGGGCTTAAAATTTTAATTTTTATAGTTTTGAAAAATCTAACTTCTTTGGGGTAGGAGATGAAACAATAATGCCCTTTTACAAAAATGCTTGGAAAGACGTTTTTTATCACATTTCGTCATAAAATTTACAAAATTAATACAAGTATTTCAATGATCAGTTTCAGATTATCAGTGAAAAATTGACTTCATAAAACATGTAATTTCAAGTATCTTAAATCGTATACCCCCTAAAAGCCAAAGTTTTCAAAAATCCCATTTCAAGTTCAATTTTTAAAACAGTTTATCAAAAATAAACAGTAGGAATACAAAAAGTCTTATAATTATATATAGAATCTGTAAATGTTACAAAATAGGGGTTTCTATTATAATTTTTAAAGTTAACTGCCTTAGTGAGAAATGACTATATAATCATAATTTTAAAACTACCAATTTATATAAATTCCTTTAAAATGAGATGTCAAAAAATTTTCTAACTTGAAATCCAATTGAAGCTGAGAAATCCATCCGGTTCTATATTTTTAACGCACACCATATTTATCTGAAATATACTAACGTACATTCCAAATGACACATTATTCCATGTTTGTGTACATGATGCAACAACCAAACAAATAAGGAAACCTACTGCTCAAACGACATCGGTGAATAGGTGATTTAAAGGACATTGACAGTGTTAATAATATTATATAATTATAGTTTGTAAATATTAAAATATAATTTTCAAAGCCATGTAGCATTTATAGATTTTTAGCCTGTATTATGATTTATTTAAATGACCTAAAGTGTGTGTATGTGTTATGAATGTTTTATGTATGGTTTTGAGAGAATTGGCTTCGTAATAAACAATTTTTATTCAAAATTAATAAATATTTAGTACTTAAAGAATGAAAGTTACAAATGATGCCAAACACTGTTCCAAGCTGAGAATGATATTTATGTACTTTTGCTTTCCAGTATAACTTGCGGGTTTTATAACTAAATATGTGTTTTTCTTAAAAGCAGCAAGACCAGCTGTTTTGGACTTAGTTTTTTATTCAGTTCAAACAAACAAAATTTTTATTTTACTCGCAATGTCCGTTTGATCAAGTTGGGTCCTATTTTCTTCTGAATCCAATGCTTCTCTGCTAATTTGAATACAACACAAGAATCTTCAGCTACAGGCATTCTTTTTTCAAAAAATATAAAAACTCATTTTGATATGTTATAAACGGACATCTTTAGATTCATCTATAATTTATCTAAAAATAATTACAAAAAGATATATTTGTTTTAAATTCAATAATAATTTAAATTTAACAGCAAATGATTTAGACCCACTTTCAGTTTACAAATCTTTTGTTACTTAATTTACTTTCAATTTTTACAATCCCTATACCAAGGATTTCTACTTTTCAAATCTGCATGAGCTTTGTACAGAGAATCTTGAAAAAGAGGACAACAGACTTGCTGCAAAAAGTGGGACCAAGTAATTTTGAAAAAGTACAGTGAAGTTTAAAAAAAGGCGATTGGCTTACTTTAGTACTCAAAAAAGGAATTTTAACTTTTATAACTAGAAGCAATGAAACTTTTATAATAATACTATAGCTAATGAATTAAACTTTGTTATGCTTTTTGGTATAAACATTTATAATCTTAAAATTTTATAAAATATTTAAAATTAAATTTCATTTATTCATTTGAACTTTAAATTTATAATTTTGATATTTTTACTATATAAAAGATAATTATTCAGTGTTATAATATACAATTCAATTAATGTTTTAATTCAGTTTTATTTTTTCAAAATTTAAAAATTTAATTTTTTGCTATCAATTTGTATAATAAAAGAAGTGGAGCATCTTTAGAACATCAGTGCATCCAAAGGAGTAATGACAAGCTACTGGGAATAAGGACACGTGCAGCATTTAAGTTTATTTTGGATTCAGTGCTTTTGGTAATCATTTAAACCAAATTAATAGAGCTTAAACACACAGATTAAATTGTTTGAATATTGAAAATCTTAAGCTTTTTGCAAATAAAATATGGTTAACTCTAGGTATTCATGAAGGCTTGGTTCTGAAAATTAGTTGTTTTTTGTGTATGTATTACATCACAAAACTGTAATTTAAAAACAAAGGAAATGGTTAAATTACTCAAACAAGATTTAAATTATATACCATGTTTAATACCGTACCATGTTTTTGTGTTTAATGAGCCGTTGTAAAACTCATTTAACATGCTAGAACTACACAGTTTTACAAAAGCATAGAAAAATGAAAACAAATCTTTTCAGCAAACTGCTACCCTTAATTTGATACCAATAAATTCTTTAACTGTGTATTTGAATTGTTACACGTAACTACATTGAATTTTGTACAATTGTAGTAAGTAATGATTTGATCATATAGCTGGACCGCTGACGTAAGTTTAGCAAATATCCAAAATTAAATTTATGTTTTAGAGTTTCAACCAATAATTTGTGAAATTGGTCTACTCACGAAGGCGCTAATTAGCTGTCTGTGTGTACGAAATATATTAGTAGAATTTGTTTGTTCGCAAGCCTCCAGCTTCGAGTCAATCAGTCAAACCGTTCTCTAGATAAGAATTATTTCGTATAAAAAACAAAATTACTGATATTTAGAAAACAAATCGTTTTCGGGTCTGTGTTTATATGAACGCTTTTTTCTTATTTTGACACATAGAACCATTCCTTGAAGTTTGGCACTTTACTTATGGAACATCCTGTATATAGAAGACATTTGTTGTTACTTAAAGCCCCTGCCACGTGAGGAAACTTTACTCACTGTGACTAGTTGGCTTCAGGTTATAGCGCTGCTGACACACTCTCTGTTTTAATGTATTTGGTAGACTCATGTAGCATAAAACTCGACTTGCAGCTTCTGCAGCGGTAGGCACTAGAGAGACATATCGTGTGAGAGTGTGACTGAAGCTTTAACAGAACATTGCAGACTTTTATGCCGATGCTATGTTTTATTAAAATATCTATGCTAGATTTAAATTCACTATATTGTCTCGATATCTTAACACAAACCGAACAATTTCTTAGTTCTGCTGTTCTCAATTTTAGTTTGTTAAGAAATGTAATGATCAAACTTAACGAATACGTAAATTCGTTTTCTATGATGCGAAATCTGTTTAGGAAATTTGCAAAAACTTGTGAGAAGGTTATTTTCCAAGGCCTATTACCTAACCTTCCTTTTAGAGTTACAAAATATCCTTCCCTAACTTTATACATTTACTTTTCCAAACAGAAAGCAGTTTGCTTTATTTTGTTATATATAAGGGAATAGTTCTTCCCTAATGGTTTGAAGGGTATATGTAAAATGTTGTAATGATGCAGGTTGTGAGAAAGCATTAAATCATTGCTGTGCGAGAGGTGGAAGGCATCTGTGCATTGATATTGGGTACGTAAAAAATAATCCCTCCATTAAATATGTTTATTTTTTCTTAATTTGTATTTTTAATTTCCTAATGGTGCCTACATCGTCTTTTCATCACGATTCTCCATTAACAGGTAATAAAGGTATTTTTTATTGTTTTTATTAATTTACAATAATGTATATAATTTTTGTAATACGTAAGAAACAAGCTTTTCAATTAAGAAAATAAGCTGTTTGGAAGATAAAAATGAAGAAAAGAAGATGTATGCAAGATTAAAATGAAGAAAAGAAGACGTTTGCAAGTTAAAACGAAGAATTAAAAAGAAGATCATAGGTAATAAAAGAAGAAACAATAGCTGTAAAGTGTTCTGCAATTGAAGAAATAACTGCATTATTATGCTTTGCATTGAAGATGAAGTTTTTCAATTTGTTTCCATTCAAAATATTTTTTAAAACTAATTGATTTTACATTTAACTGATTCATTTTTAACTTCTTCTTTTACTAACTTGTTTTTACTACTTTAATTTTTTAAATTTAAACAGTTAAATTTAGTTGAACACAAACTCGTGTTTTATTGAAGTCTATTTTATAATAATTTAAATTGTTTTTGCTTTATTATAATCTTTATAAATAAAAAAAAAAAATTTGTATAGAATTGAATTTAAAAGAAATGATCACTGCAAAAAAAGGAGAGTTTATTCAACTTGGAATGATCACTATTTGTTGTTATCAAGAATTCCGGACATCAATAACTAAACAAATATCGAGGAACTGAAAATATTTTTTAATGCACTGGAATATATGAAATAATCAATACATTTTTTGAATTTTATGTTGGTTTTTTTATTTATATGAAGATGAAGTTAATTATTAAAATTTTCAAAAATTATCAAGTTTAAAGTATTTTTAATTTAACTTGTAAAAGTTGTAATTATTTCTGTAAACATAGTTTGGATTGTCCAGGAAAAAATCCACATGCTGTAGAAGATTTGAGACAACAAGTAATTCAATATTTTAATTTTTGTATCAAATTTACAATGTTTTACTATTTGGAAGTTAAGTTTATACTATGCAAATTTACTTTTTAAAATTGATAATATTTTAGATAAACATCTACAAAAAGATATAAAAAGTAATTTTGAAATCAAGATCGAACGTGAGAAATAATATTTGTCTGGAATTTTATGAAGCTGAAAAATGTTTTGAATAAGCTCAAAACAAATCATTGAATAAACTAAGTAAAGAACTATTAATGCGACTGATGCATGTCATAACAAGCATAGAATATTGGTATATAAAATTAATTTGTTGAAAACTGGAAAATAAGCTAAATGGAAATATAATGAAACTACCTTATAAAAATAAAAACATGATTACAACAAAGAAAATGCAGGAAACTACCTTATAAAATTAAAAACATGATTAGAACAAAGAAAATGCAGGAAGAAACACATAACGTGATAGTTTGTGCAAGTCATAGTAAAGAAGAGGATGTGAATGTCAAACTATTTACTGAAGAAAATTATACTAATACAGTACCAACATACAGTTAAAGTTGCAATGAGCCAAAATACACAATGGACATGAAGAAATAATTCTAATAGATTAAAAATCATTACATATAGAAATAAGAAAAGGTTAGAACTCTGTTTAAAATCACAGTAAATTTTGGAAAATTCTTTAAACATATTAAAAAAGTCACAATAGCAGTTTTAACTTTAATAATTTGTGAACATAATTTTGTATGACTATTAATTTTTGATAAAAACATTAATTTTTTAACTTGAATCGCTAACCTTCAGTATACGACTAAATTAAAAAAATTCAGAAACAAATCTGGGACTTCATAAAAATAGAATGAAGATAAAAATATTGTAATTATTCAATTTGACTGTAGGAAGAAAAGATTTTGCGGAACAAATATGGAAAACCCTTGCAAGTCATTGTGTCACTAAGACTTTGTTCTAGATATATCATCACTTGCAAACGTAAATTTATTTGTCAAGATTCAATTTGTAAGGAAACATTTATGAATCAAGGATTGATGCAGAGTAAAGAGAGTCAAAATAGTTTTGATATGTAAAAGGTATATAACAACTAAATATGCAAAATATAGTACAAATAAACCAAAGATTTAAAATTTAACTTAACACATAAATCACTAATGGCACTTTTTATGTCTCGCCAACTCAAAAACGCAATGAAAATAATATGACCTACAAAAAATGAAGAAATACTATCGTTTGGCTTCTTTTGTATCAAGCCACATAATGTCCTGGAAGAAAGCACAATTTTTGATAAAATAAGGTTTAAACATTAAAACCAAAATGGAATTGTTAAAATATCACCTATTTATTGATTGACAATAATTAAATTGGCCTCTCAGGGATTTCACCTTAAAAAAATTATTTTTGGCCTAATTAAATATAAATAATATGTGGAATGAAGATTTTTTTAAGGGTTTGCTAGAAATTGTTTAAAAAATAACAACGAATGTTAAAATAATGGACAACGTTTATTGACAACGTTATTTATTATGAGCTACCAGTATTTATTTGGTTTAAAAATTATTAGTGCTATTGATAGAAACCAAATTGGCATTGTCAACAACATTTTTTTCTTTCGTTGTGTTATGCAAGGAAACAATTTCTGGAGGTTGTTGACTCAATTGCCCAAAATAATAACTTTGTGATAAGGATTTGAGTTTTTGATTTGTACAATATTAAGAAGAAATTGTGAATACAAACTTGAAATATGGACAATATTTTAGAATTTGGAAACGTTCAGTACCTTGGAAAGGATTACAACTTCATGTATAGAGACAGATCAACACAAGGTGATTCTTATTTACAACAAAAAGGAATAAGTACATGTAACATTACTATCAAAAAGATAAACGATAGTTAAAGATAAAAGATGAGTTCTTAAGAGTTAATTCAAAAGAATTAAAGATTTATGTAAAAATACAAGAACATGAAAATGTTAAATATATTGAGACTAACTTGTCCTAAATTATAACTCCATGCAAAAATTTGAAATACTCCCCAATTTTGGAATGTGCATTAATACAGTATAATACAACTTCATCTACAGAGGAGTGTATTGTAAAAGGAGAAGCCTTACAAAATCAGCTTAAACTATGGACATAACTTGTGAAGAAGGTATAAAACTGTGGTGCCAAAAATTCACTAAAAATTATTAAAGAAATATTTAATAAAAATATAGTACATAAAATATTTAATTTATATGAATATTCAATTTTAAATTATCTTAATTCATTGAACTTGATAACTTATAAAAGAATTAGGTTGACAGACTTAAATATTTCTCGTTATCTACATTTAAAAGTAATTTGACACATCAAAAAAGACATTAAATTAAGATGAAGACGAACAACTTTTGTCTGCATGAAGATTCTTCTGTTCCTGTACTGTAATTTATCATAATCCAGCAAATATCTTTTTTTATCATAACTAATTGTATTTTCATATTTCAGATTTTTATTGGTAAGGTAGGTAAACAAAGGTGCAAACCAAATGCATTCAAAGATTCAAAATATATTTTAAATGTAGATAATTTTTCCTTTTATGATTTTACCCTAGTTGTTGTTCTGTGTTGGACGTTTTATTAAGTGAAAAAATATGATTAAGTTTTTAAGTATATATTTTATATTGTTTAATTTTTGCAAATTTTCTATATGTATGTTTTAAATGGTATAAAGATGCAGATCTTTTATATTTGAAAAAAAAAGCCTCGGGAATTTTATGTTTAAAAGTAATGATTACACATTTTTAAATCAGTGACACGCACTGAAAAAACTTTTAGTTGCGTAATTAATACTGAATGAGGAAAAATCTTTCATCAGAATGTTTGGCTCTTCAAGTAACAATATTGAAATTACTTATGTTGAATGAACAGAGCCTTTAGAAATGTGTATTGACAAACTTGTATGGAGGGTGATCTTGCACATCTGACAGAGTGAAAGCTCAATAGTATCTTCCTTTTATCAATTGGAAGAGGTTGATCGTGAGGAAATGTACTATCGATGATTGTCTATCTTTATCTTTGCTGGATTTGTGTTTAAAGACCAATTTTAAACGAAATATTGATTCAGTGGTATATTTTAGTTTAGAAATTGGCAATTTATTTATTTTTTGTGTGAAAATGAGTAAAAGGTAAATGTTTGTTCGCAATGTTATTGTACTATTCAGCTTGTTATTTTGTTGAGGGGAAATACAAGCTCGTCAAAACATCAAAAAACAAGTGATATACTACTGTATTATTATTCTTTGCATAAAACCAAAGCTGACAAATTTATCTTCAAAATTAGTATAAAGACGTTCTCAAATAATTACTTTATTAAAACAAAATTTTAAATCATGGGGGCTTGTGGTTTTAACTAAAATTGAAAAGTTATGTCCTACATCAATGTATCATACTTTTATATTCCGACTAAATTATTTCAATCGCATGTATTGTTGGTTAATAAAAAAATACAATATGAATGGTAAATTATTTAAACAATTTTCATATTCCAGCAAGATTTTATCTGCAGTACTTGTAAAACTTAAGAAGCCAGGTTGGAAATAAATTACCGGTTTTCAAATCGTTTATTACTGATTGTGATTGTTATATAAATTCACTGCCATTTGCTAACGATAAAACAATTACCTTATTTTTCATTGGATGTAGTAGCTAACAAGTTAGTCTGGATTGCAGTATTTATTTTCAAACTATTTAAATTGCAAGAAAGTTTGCAGAAAATGGTCACTGTTGAAAAAATCAATATAAATATCTAGCTTATAAAACGTAAGGGATAGCTATTATATTTTTGTAAGATTTAATGGTAGAACAAAGTTAAATATACTGGAGTATTCTGTGGCTTGCTAAACAATATGATTTTACTTAGGCAATATGATTTAAATACAAATTTAAATTAAACTTTTTTATTTTGTGTAAACATATGTAATTGATCAACCAAATTACTGTATTTGATTAAAACTCTACCAAATAAACTTTAATTTTTATGTTTTATAAGTTTATGCATAACCTGTTGTGTAGGGTTAAAGCCTGTACTTAATTTCTTTTCAATTTTCTATTTAAGTAGAAGTACTTTACTACGAACTCAGCATTTTTAATTGGGTTATGAATATTTTGTTAGAAACATTTTAGGGTTCTCGAAGAACTAAAATTGACATTTTCCCCAGTTTGACACCAAATCCAAATACAGTAAAATTAACTTTCGACTCGGGGAGACTCACTCGTCAACCTAATATTAATAATTGTGAATGAAATAATTCAATATAAAAATATCAATATCTTATATTAAAGAGGAATTAAAAATATCTCTGTCAAATACTAGAACAATATATTAAATACTAACAAAGTTTTGAACATATACTAATAGATCTTATTTTATTTTAAAAAATCTGTAGGCCTATACTATGCGTATTAGATAAAGTTTCTTTTATTATGCTATTGTCACCACTTATTACATAGGCCTATACAATATCTTATTTCCAAAAACACGGTTGGATAAGATAATAAATTAAAAAGATATATCACAACTCGCAACACATTTCATCAATACTGCATTTCTCTACCCAGTGTAAGTGAAATATACCACAAGATTAAAAAAATATTTATTATTTTTATGTTTGTTAAATATGCAAAGAATCAGTTTTAATAAAATCAGCTGACAATTCATCAATAAAATATGTGTTCTTGTCACTATTGTTAGTCTTATGGAAAATAATTAATTTATCATATCCTTTTAAACAACAAAAAGGCTCACTTGTGGGTAAAAATTTTTATTTAAAAAAAGATTCACTGATATAAGTATAAGCTGCTGACAAATTGCCTAGAGGAAGCTAAAGTTGTGTAAATTGTTGCCTATACCAAGTGCATGGGAGGGACAATTTAAGAGCTTGTTGCTTGTTAAGGGTATAGTATAAGGAATTGGAGATTGAAAGCTTGTTGAAATATTTAGTCAAAAGTAACAACAGTGTAAGCCAAATGCCATTAATCTTAACCCTATAGAAAAGGTGTATGGTGATTGTACACAGTTTAAAAAAATTGTATATATATAGATTCGCTTAATCTTTGCCTTTGAATGAGGATGTATGTATGATGACAAACTTAACTGAGGACGTCTTAACTAATGTAAAGAATTAAACTTTTTGTGTGTTTATGATAAACATTTTAAATTAAAGTGTAAATACATTTTTTATAACCATAACCTATAATTTCTGGATAGATTAAATGCAAGGATTGATTTAAAAAGATAATTTTTGGCATAATATACAGTATTACAAATATTGATGTATAATATCTTAGATCTATGAAAAACAATAAATTTATTTAAATATTCTTCTCTAGAAACTGCCTAAAAATATTTATCTCAACAGCAAAATCAACCATCGTTAGCAACATCCTAACCAACTTTGAGCTTTATTGTTAGCGGTATTCAAATGTTGTAACCTTAACTTGTAAAGTAGAGTTATCAGAAATTAAATGTAAATTATATGCCTAGAATTAAAATAAAAACTTGTCCAAATCTTTTTGGATAAACTTAAATCGAGTTTTGCCTCATCAAGTAGTCATTACTTAAATATTCTAAAGAACAGAACAAATAAATTCTTTAAATAAAATAATTATATTAATTTTAAGGTCAAAATGAATTATTTTTATAAAATATAAATTTGATTTTAAACCTAGATAGTTGCCTTTAGAGTAAATTTGTATGCACTTTTATTTGTTACTGACAAATTATTTGTATTTTTAATTTATGAAATAAAAATAATGACATTCTATTGGAGTTTTATATACTATTAAATTATCATTCATGTACATATTTATTTTCCACTAAACAATGTATTTCTCAGCAATACAAATTTATCAGTTGTCTTATTTTTTCTAAAGTTAGTCAAGAGAAATAGTAAATTAATCAGGAAATTTTACTAGAATACATTATTATTACCTAGTTCTGAACTCCATATGAGGAAGAAAGCAAAGATAATTGCAAATTTTTGTATTTAATAGGTTTTAATTACATACTTTATTACAACAATCACAATTTTAGCCTGAACTAATATTGATGATTTATAAAAGTAAATTTGTAAACAAAAATGTATAAGTAATACAATTTTAAATGAATAAAGTAGTTACATTTTGTGTTAAAACAAACAGAACTAAACAAAGAATCAGGAAATACAATTTTTAATAAAATAAGGAAACATATTGATATGTACATCTCTAATAATAGATATAATCAACAACAGCTGGCATAAACAAAGTTGATAATCAATGTTTGCCAGTTCTAAAGTAGGTATTGGCCTGAAGTATTATGTTGATTCATTTGATGAAGAAATCTTAAAAATCAAAACCTGTTGTTGAATAATAAAACTGTAATGCTGCATATGGGTCTGGAGATATGGAATGGTTAACCATTGATAATCAACCATGCATATGTTTAATCAATGTTATAAGCTACAGGTCCGTCTAAATCCAAACACCTTCAATTATTGTTAACATTATAAAAACAATAGGTATTATGTATTTTAACTTGCAAACTATTTATTTATTGAATACTTATTTTCGTGTTGCATTTTTAAGTAATTGTTAGCCCTAACTTTAGATTAGAGGTTATTTTTAGTTGAAGTAACAACTATTTTTTAACTGGAGTTTAAACTAAGAGTTGAATTTTTGAAGAAACTAAGGCACATTTAAATCCTCAAATAAGAGAAACATTGAATTCACACATTTAAAAAGTGAACAAGTAAAATTTAAAATTGCAAACTGATTTTACTAACATGTAAAAGAAGGGAAAAAAGAAAATTGGTATAACAAAATTAAATTTGTAAATACTATGGTTATAAAACTTTTTATCAAATGTATTTTGAGTTTAAAAAATGTAGTGACCTGATGTCCAATGCTTAAATGGTATACTTAGTGAGTGAGTAGCTTTTTGATTAAACAAACAAGAATATTTTTAATAATGGTTTTGTTCTTTAAATGTTTTGGCGAGCGCTTAGACTAGAAATAGTGTACTTTTGTAGTCAGTCTAACTAACATAGATTTAAATGTTTTGCATTGTTATTGAAATTACTTTTTGTAAAAAAAGCTAACCTGTTCAAATCTTCTTGGCACTTTTCTCAAATTGTTTTTAAATAGTCTCCTATCACAAGATGCAATGTAAAAACCATGCTAAAAAGGTTTTCTACACTAATGTATTTTGAACAGTTTTTTTTTATTACAAACAACTAAGAACTATTATTACTCTGCTCTTTACTACAAATAAAACTGACTAAATAGCTCTTATTAACTGCTTCTTTAGTTGGAAATTATACACATGATGTTCTCTTTTATAACTCCCTGCAGAAGTCATAGTATCCACAAATCAGCTGTCTATGAAACCCTAGCTTGGCACCCAGATGTTTAACAGGTGCACTAGAATTACCAAGAAGTTTTGGACAAGTTATCCATTTTGTATAATGTCTGTTTTATTGTAAGTACCTATCATTAATCTACTTTTAAAGTACCAGATTTAGTCCTGTTTTGTCATCCTTTCGATAACTGAAAACAAAAGTCTTACCTTTCTATTTGCCATGCCTTGCCTAAGCTTTATTATTTCTAGAGCCAGCTTGATATATGTTTGTGTTACTTTGTTTTTTAGTTTCTTTACATTAATTATTTCTAAAACAATATGTTATCTAGCTTCTGTACGGATGATATGTTCTGATTTACTTTACTGTATTCATTAATTTAATACACATTTCACAACTTAATTTATATGTTACCATAATTCAAAGATTTTTTAAAAGAATTTTAAATATATCAGTGGAAAGGATTATATCTTATTGAGGTGTCTAGTTTAAAACTTTGTGTTTAATGGTATAGTGCTGGGGAACATCGGGTAAGATTCTGTACGGATTTAGTAATTTCAAGCTTTATTTTTGAATACATTTTTTCAGTGAATAAATTTAAGTAATAAAATCTAATATAAAGTGTTTATAAATAAAAAAATCATACTCTAAAAGTTAAAAGAGGAAGTAATACATAACTAAGTCAATTCCAACCATAATGAATGTAATCACATAGTAAAAACTAAATACAGACGTAAAACAACTGCTTCTAAAACTTACATTTATTTAGTTGTGAAATGTTAAAGGTCTAACCTGAAAACTCCCGGTATGCGATTTACGGTTTAATATGAACAAACTACACCTTTTAAATACACTATCAGTATTAAATCACAAAATTAACATACTATATTTTTACCATATTGTTTGAACATTTTAAATTAAATATTTGTGTCATTATTTAGCATAGCACTTACCTATGGCAAGCCAATGACCTACTTAACGTAAGTCATCTAGCTGATTCTACACTCACAGAAACTTTTGGTACTTTATTTGTTCAATTTATCTGTAAAAAGTTTTTAATCAAGCTTATTTTTTAAGTCTGCTAGGTTTTAAAACTTTAATGGATGTTTAATTTTTAACTGTGTTCAGTGGGATTATTGAATTGAGTTTGTACAACCATTATTATAATATAAGAAAAACAAATTTATTATGTTTGTATATGCATTTCTTACTTTACATTGTTAACTTTGTCGAATTGGCTCACCGGCAAGCAGTAACTTGTGTTTCGCTATCGAAAGGTTTTATGTTCGACCCCAAGCTATTCCACACTTTTTTTATTTAATTATTGTATACCAAATTTCGAGGAAATCTTTAGAGCCGTTTACGAGAAAATATTTACAAATATAAATGTTTTAGTAATTTAAGAATATAAGATAAAACCTATTTAATTATACGAATCTTTAACCATTTTTTCTTCATTTTTGGTTGTAATTTTATAATAAACATTTATTTTTACATAAACAAGAAAATTAAAAAGTTGAACTTCATCGAAAATTGCATTTTCGAGGTCATAAACAAACTATTTAGTCTATTTTAACATTACTTTTTCACTCTCAACACTATTTTTCTTGTTTCCATTGTGTTATACCGTATCTTTCAAGACATCATCTTGTGCATCGGTTCTATAAAATTACCAACTTCATTTCATTTTAAAATAAAGTGTAGTACTTACAATATTTAGATAAGCGTAAAAACAGGACTAAATCTGTACAGCCCTTGAATGAGTAATTGCTACAATGATCATTAAGTCAAGTGGATCTTGTTTATGCCACAACTCTATGCCCATTAAGAGTAGTGTTAAATTTAAATATTATGTCGGTTTTATCTTATCCTTTTGATTTACAGTGGTTATTTGGGGGAAAAAAACACGAATGAGAGTGTGTCCTTTATTTTAATAATGTTGTCAAGTTTAACAAAAATAAAATTTTTCAAAAATTGTTCTCATTTACGATTTATTTTTTAATGAACGATAAATAGAGGTGAATTTTTATCTGAGAAAAGTCCAATTGAGATTAAAGGACTGTTTTTGAAGCTAAAAGAGAACAGTTTGACCTCTTGCATTTTGAGATTTAGTAGTCAAACGGTTCTAACATTTGGAACTTCCTAATCCATGTTATAAATAATTAATTCTTCAACATTTTTAGAAATCGCTGAAATTTATTTAGTTTTACTATGTCACCGGTTAATATTTAAATAAATTGTAAGTTGAATTATAATGTTATTGTTGGGATGTTTTGTATGTCTAGTGTTTGTTTATGTGTTGAATTTGTACTTGACAAGGTGTCCTGTTTTATAGCTTATGATATTCTTTTGAACCTGGGCTGAGAATTGACAGTGTTCAATATATTTACATTTAACAACACACTTAAGGGCTACTATATCGTAGCATTAGCGTTAAGTAATTGAATTATAATTTCAAGGACTGTAAATTAGCCACAACACAGAACAAATAGGGTTTGATTATTGAGGATTGATTATTTATTTCAGGTAATCGAGATGGTATTTTAGCCCCTGTCAAAAATTAAGGTAAGGTAAATATTTCTGTATTAGTTTAAGGAAGTAAAGCACCTTTGTTTGCCATTATTTCAGAAGATCAACAACACAAAATGTGGCACTTGTAGGCTTTATATTAATTAACCTTCATGTGTCATTTCTCTGTCTGCATGAATGCTCTTTCCTTATTGTCTATTTACTGTACTTGCTTTAATCACTGTATTTTCACGTAGTCAACTACCTCTGTTATCTGTTACTTCTTTCATCTATTATAATTAGATAATTCTATCGTCTTCTTTCTGCTTTTTAAATTAAGTTTCTATACTGTCTTACTTTGCTTTTCATAAATGCGAGTCACTTCAAAAAAATATCTTTTAATTCTGTCATTATATTTGTATCCATTTGTTATGAAAATCGTTATGATCTTTTTTCAAAAATCTTCAGTTTTTTACTCCTTATAGTTGAAGTCTTAAATTTTTTTGCTTAAGTTATGGAATGAGCAAATAAGCTAGGAACTTTCGGAAGAATTTCGGATAGGCACATTACCTTGCTAAAATCTTCAAATAAAGACAGCACTATTTGCTGTGGAACCATACTTACAACTGAGATAATATTACCAAGTATGTGGTAAGGTAGAAGGGTTGTTTAATGTGGCAAGCAACTTGCTGTTTATTACATTTGTTTTATTCTAGTTAGATACCTATGACGGAGGTGATTTGATTTCCACATTGGTTGTGTAACACTGTTCTTTAACAATTTTTGGTTTTCTTTATAATTTAATCATGATGATAGCGACTCACTCATATTACTTATTTTACTTTCTTTGGGGCTATATTCCTTCGTGGGCCTTTTCTCCTCCCACCCAGCTTGTCTCCATCCCTGCCTAGATTGGACTTTATCCCACCATCTTCCGGTGCACATAATTGTCATGATCTCTTTCATGATGATTGCATCCACCTCTTCCATGGCCTTCCATATTTTCTTCCTTCAATTTTGCCATGTAACAATTTTATTTTTTTTGGTATTCATTCTTTGCCCATATGTTCTACTTGTCCTAACCATAACAGCTAGAACTTTACAGTCCGTACTATGCTTTTTTCTTGTAGTTCAATTTGTTTGTTTTTATTCTCCATCTTTCTGCCTCCCTTACGGGTTCATATAACCTTCTCATAATTTTCTTCCCAAATATCTATAAAGTATTCCTGCCAGCAGTTAACATTGTCCATGCTTCTGATCCATAAATCACAATTGCCCAATGAAGGTTTTGTAAAAAATTTTACTTTTTAAGTATTTTGGTAGAACGGTTGATTTGAGTAACTTAATATTGGCAAAATAAGCTCTGTTCTCATCCATGATTCTTTTATTAATTTCCACTGTGGTCTTGTTCTTGTAGTTCAGAAAACTACCCAAGTAACTGAAGCATTTAACTTTCTCTAAAGTTTGTTTATCCCCCAATATTTATACCTGTACCTCGGATCTCCTGAATTCCAAAACAGGAAGGTTTATGTAACCTTGTTACATTTACTTTTCCCTATTTATTCTAAGTCACATCATTTGGCTCTTCTCTTCTAAATTCTTAAACATTTCTTTCAGGAAATCCTGATTTCTTTCCAAGTGTACCTCGGATCTCCTGAATTCCAAAACTGATATCTTCTTACATTTACTTTTCCCTATTTATTCTAAGTCACATCATTTGGCTCTTCTCTTCTAAATTCTTAAACATTTCTTTCAGGAAATTCTGATTTTTTCCACTAGTACGATTTCAACAGCTTAAGCTCAGGCATGCTTAGATCTGTGTACTACCTGTCTTGTTGACACTAATTTCTCATTTTTGTTCATTCATTTGCTGGTGACTTTTTTCACCCTCGACAGTCCATTATGCATAGATTGTATTAAAGTCATTGGTTCCATTTAATTTTAACATTATGGCCAGGCTTTTCCGACTGAGTAAAAACCTTTTTTTATTTTTCCAACTATATAAATATTCTCGATTCTAACTAACGACCTCAATTTTTGGATCGTTATTACTAACTAGCTATTGTACCTGGCTCTGTCCATTATTACAAATAAGCTTTCCAAGTCTTTTCAGGAAATAATTAATTTGAGAAAATGCAACATAATAAGCTTTATATTACGTTTTTTTGACAGATGTAACATTTGTGTACCTTTTTTGACAGATGTGACATTTGTGTAAGGCAGGTCATATTTATATCACAGAGTTAAATAATATAAGAGCAATTAAAATGTAAACCGGAATTTTTTATGTTCATTTATAAATCATGAAAAAATATAAACAAATCCTTTAACTTTTCTTAACATATTCTTTTTATGCTCTACACTTTTGACTAGCATTTTGGAAGCTTGTAAATCATTCTTCAAAGAAACTTTGAGACTAATCGTCAACCAATTGCACACACGATCCTTGACTTCTTGATTGTTCTCAGATATAAACTTTTCTTAGCCAAAATGCTCTCTAATGATGGTATGAACACTCCCATGGCTAAGAGCCACCTCTGAAGCGATTTTATAAAAAATCATCAATTGCCAGTCATCTTTGATAACTACACAGATATTGTCATCTGATTGTCAAAATTTCAGCTGGTTTAATGCCTGCCTGTTCGGGTTTGTTTCAGGAAACAATGACCAATAGATCCAGTCTCACCCTCGTAAAATGTACAAGTTGCATACACTAAAATAAATTAAATTCATGCACTTTAACAAAATTATAAAATTACAATAATAAAATATAAATACACACAGATTTGAACAATTTGTTATTATCTAACAATAGGCTTCACACTTTTCATCCTTTGATATCTCATTAATTAATTTAATTTGGATGTAGTTATTTACTGAATAAAAATATATTAAGAAACAGTTATAACCTTATTTTTTTACAATTCTTTTTTCTTCTTCTTTTTTTTCGTGCTAATGCTGTTCCAAGTACAGCCCAAATTTCCCTTATAACACAATGCTCAGCATGTTATTAAAAGTTTATTTTGACTTCAATTTATTTCTAGTAATAATTTAATCTACCTAACATGAACTGGATCAACCTAACATCTGGTTACTATTTTAGCTTTAATAAGTGCAGCCCATGGTGCAGTGTACTGTGTTTTTACTGAGAATGGTTATTGTAAAAGTAAAAAAAAAAAATGTATTAGACTGACATATTATGCTTATATTGAAATGACATATCACCACAAAAGTCAAATTTCTGTGGTTTGCACTACTTATGTTTTGGCTATTAACTATTCTTTGCTTGTTAATTGTTTGTTGATGGAATATTCCCACTGCCTTGTACGCTTAGTAGATCCCCTGCTATCTACCTGCATAGGTAGTTTGGATGAAAAGACTCTATGTTCAAATCAAACTGCTAGTCATTTCAATATTAATAGTTGGAATGAAGATTGCAAAACCTATATGCGACATGCTGTTTGGCAGAAACTATAAACAGTAAATGCACTACACAGATTAGTTCACAGGCCAACATCTTAAGATTCAGTTCCATTCTGATGTTAATTTCATTCTCAGTCATCCTTTTTGTTTACTAAAAAAAATCATCGCCGGACTTCATTTTTTGATAAAAACAAAAAAGACTCGCATTTAATCTCTTAGCTTAATAATTTCTATTACTTCTTGCTTCATCATACAATATCTCTCTTTTACTTTCCTTTTCATAAATAATTCTTGTTTATTCTATCTTGCTACATTTGTCACATTTTGTCCACTGTAAACACGTTCAAGGTTTGTATAAATAAATTATGTTTTCAATTAATTTAAGATATTTATAATTTGTTTAAAACCAAAACATTCATATTCAATAGAGATATATTTCTAATACTAAACGAGATATTTATCTCATTTTAAAAATATTTTTAATATCTTGTGAGGTAAGTTATAAATTATTTTTTTACTGGTGTTGAAAGAATTCAAACTAATCTTCTGTTTGTGGGTTTCTTTTGAACAGATGAAGGTTCTCGTCCTATTTTTATGAGGCCTGAACTGATGGCTGATAACTCTAAAAATCAGCCTCCCGATGAATACCGTAGAATTGTTGCAATTGATACAGTTCCTAGTTCAGGTAAGTTTTTTTTTAAATAGTTAAATAAATGTACAATAAATAGTTGTACATGTACAATAAATCTGTACAACTCTCTTTTGAATCTTAAAAATTAAATAGGCTTGTGGTGTAACTCCGCAGATGGTTAGACCATAATTGATCATAGGAGAAATAACCAGTATTCATTAAATCAAAGTTAAAAATTTTACTAAATACTTTCAAATTAAATGAAACTGAATTTATTTTATTTTTTTTAAGGTTTTCTATGTGAACATTTAAGCTATACCTAGACAATGTATTAGTTGGTAATTTTAAAAGTAATACGGTACTAATTTTCTCAGATTTTGAGTAATTACTATAAAATGGCATTAGGTGTTTTTTATGTTATTTTTTTAATCCTTTTACTCTAACCATGCTTCCAGATCAGATAGTTCTCTGGGGATGTTCTCAAGTAATTTTATATTCCCTTTTTAATTAAAGCTGTAGTATCCTCAGCATACAGAATTAGGCTATCTGCAACATTTTGGTAACAGGGCTCATGGACTGTTGATGGTTAAAAGTAGACCTAAATTATTTCTTTATAACCTTTATTATAACTTATGTTATATTATAAACGTAATACTGTTTACCATTTTAGGTTTAAGGTTATGATTGTGTAGAATAATAAAGTGTGGAAGAAAGAAGGGATACCACTTCAAGTTGTGTATAAATGCATTACAGACAGTAAACAAAGGTGATTAAATTATTTTTTAAATAGTTTTGCTCATTTGCTTTAATATTTCTACCAATTCATCAATATTTTCCATCTGTGACAGTTCTTTTTTTAAATTAACCAAATATGATTTTTTATCTTTGCATATTAACCAGTATTAAATTGCATTATCAGGCTGTTTAATAAATCATAGGCAAAAGACATTTTATTTAACTGTAAATATTTTAAATGTTTGCTTTCTTATTTTCATTTTATTAATTTGGGTTTTTATTTTAATCTGTATTCATCTCTAGCAATAATATTGACTCAAGTTGTGTAAATGATTACAATTACTTTGTCTGATTTCAGATAGAGAAAGAAGTGAACGGGACAAAGAACATCCTCATAGTAGTACAAGGTACTCACCTGCTCGCTATGAAGAACGTTCTCGACCGTATTATTCCAGTGAAAGTAGAGAACGTGCTCGAAGTCCTGGTTATAGTAGTTCTAGGCGTTCACCTTCTAGAACAGAATTTTATGAAAGTCGAGTGAAAGTCCGTGAAGAAAGGTATGTATTATTTCAAATTCCATAAGCCAATAAATTTGATTTAACCATTTGAGATCCACTGACATCTTGTATGCTTTTCTGAGTGTCACCAACTATTAAGGTACCTTGCAATGAAACCTGGGTCAGTACATGTTGTAACATTCTGAATTGATAATGAGTTGTACCAGTGACATTTCAGCAGCTAACACATCTTTGTAACGTCATTGTCCAAGACATCGAAACATAACCATGTAACTTATGTTCATGATTTCAAAAAGAAGTCATAGTGCCTTTTCACAAATCACTGGAACACCTGTCCAAATACTTTTCAACAGTCCTAACAAAAAACGGTGAACAAGCCAAGCTTTGAAGACACCTGACATGTTTTCTGTAATATCTTTATTAAAATCGTCCTCATTGATTTTTACGTGTCTAATACTGTGATTTGTTATTCTCATTCTGCATTTGGAACAACTTCTCAAATCTCATTGGCTTTTATTTTTTTTTTAGCATACATGCTATTATCTTTATAATGTTAGCTTCAGTCGTCCCCTTTTTATTTATGGCTTT
Organism: Philaenus spumarius; assembly: GCA_018207615.1. NCBI lineage: Eukaryota > Metazoa > Arthropoda > Insecta > Hemiptera > Aphrophoridae > Philaenus > Philaenus spumarius. The sequence continues at coordinate 456,635 of JAGFPH010000501.1, forward strand.
AAATTTAAATGTGTCAACTGTTACATCATACTATCATTACTAATGTACTTTTGTTGTTGAATTCTACTTGAACATTTGTCCTAATCTGTTGGTGTGTGGACGTAATCCATGTTATACAGTCCATGTTCTCCAAAATTAAATTTTAAATTTTTTGAAAGAATATACATTTCTTAGTCCTAGCACAGTAAGCAAAATGTATGTTTCACGGAACAAATATTGAGTTGAACACATGCCCTCAAGGCAATTCCGATTACACATTTCAGAAAAATAACATTCGGCTGGCTATTGAGTCTCCGCCAAGGATGCCTACTCATAGAGTTGTTATTCAAGTGTGTATAAAGTGTTTGTTTATTTTTTACATGTTTATAATAAAATCTTTTTTATTATTTAGAATATTTTTGTGTAGTTTTTAAACAAAAGTTTAACAAAAACAACAAATTTAACTTGATCTTTTTTTTATATATATAAATAAATTTACAGGGGGGAATATATTGTATTAGCATGTTTTGTTTTTATAAAAAGATGTGCCAATATTATTTTATAATAAGGTAAACAAGTTTTATTTTTATTTATGTATGTTTACACACAAGTTTACAAGTATGTTTATGTATATTACACAATTAAGTGAAAAATTAGGTGAAAGATTCCCCCTCTTACAAAACAGTCCTAGTCACTATTTAGAAGCATTTGTAATACCTCAATGTCACAAAATTTCTTGAAATCTACTTGTTTTGTATAGTTAGATAAATAACAATATATTTATAAATAAACAACATAAGACTTACTTATCAAAACAGTAACTTATTGTCAAAACCTATAAAACAAAATCACAATGAAAATAACAAAGCCAGAAAGTCACCTGTTAGCAACTTGTCATAATGCTAACAGAAATCATTCCATTATGAGGTCTTTGAATTCAATTATAATTATTTACCACTATTTATAAAGCAGATCTTTGTTGTATCTCTGCATTCAGGCCACTGTGTTCCCTGTGTCAATTGGTTAATGTAATACTAATAGTTGAGGCAGTGGTTTCCATCCTTAGTTAATGTTTATTTTAAACTGAAACATTTTTCTAAGAGCAACTAATGTTTGACACATTCAAATTTGTTATATTTCTTTTTTTCTCTGTTTATTCAGATTAGGCTCTAGCAGAGATGATTTGCACAGGCACGATGATGCACGATATTCAGTTAGACATACTAGTTGTGAGCGTGAAAGAGAAAGGTAAAATTTGTTTTGATATTATGATATTAATTTTATTATGCTAGTCCTTAAAACCATTTTCACACAGATACTCTGGCATTTTCTGGCTTCATTTTACTCCAACGCTGTCTGCATAACAAAATGTAGAGTTACGAAATATTACAGTTGGGTAGTTTTATTTACTCAGTTATAAGAGATGGAAGAAAGTATTTACAGTCTTTTTTGAAAACTTAAAAATCACAAGATACTTTGATTTGACACCTAATTGCTTTCTTATGGTCATGAATGACATTGGCTTTAAAAATGTATAAATGAAAAGACACAGCGTTATATTCCAGATAATGTTATGTATTAAAAATGAGCTAGAAAAACTTAATATAAATATAAGGGTTTGTAACTGTCCGACCTTTAATTTACTTAACCACCTTTGCCGATTATAGGTTTATTCGTACAAGTTTCAAGCAGGATAAACTTCCCTGATGTCATGTTCTGGACAGTCAGGGAAATCTCCCATACATCAGCCATACATACTGGTGTGATATGAGACAAATAGCTGTTACTTCTCATTTTAAATGATGTCTTCATTAAAAACTAAACACATCTAAATTCAGTCTTCTCAGCTATACATTTTATTTCTTGCTGAAAGTCATGCGTCTACTTTAACTTTCTTGGAAGGAAGAGGATTTGAAATCATCAGATAAAGCCTTAGGTCCCACTTCTAAACAATTATAGGTGCTAGAAAAAATCAAATTAGTCTAAAGACTTTTAGTATTAATGAAGAGGATGTTGCAAAGGGAAGAAGTTGTAGCTGCTTTTTTTACCAATCGAAAACAGATGATCTTACTGGGTGTGGGTAAACAAAAATAAGGCAATAGAATAAATAAATCAGGAAAGAAAAAAAACTAGGTGCATTTCGTCAATTTGTGCCTGAGTTAAGGAAAGATCCCAAATGTTTCCATGAGTACTTTTCAATGAGCATGGAAGATTTTCATTATTTACATCAGCTTATTGAAGTAGACATTCCAAAATTAATTACTCAAGATCTGTCTCCAACTTAATGAGTATATTTAACATTAGATAAACACTCATGCTTGCAAACCATTTAAATCAACATATCTTAAATTTTCACTAAAGTGAACTGAAATGATGTGCGAAATATGTCTGCCGAAAGATTGGGCACTCAGATCTTTGTCACGAGTGAAGTCGATGACGTTAGGCGAGTGATGTGAGGTGTGGCGGGCTCCAGCTATTAGGTTCCTTGGTGATGGAGTGTCTCCCTTAGGAACGTGTCCTTCTGCTCTTCGTGCGAGCTTCCGTATGTTGTCAAAATGGGAGAGAAGGTTCATTAAATAAGCAAGTGACTTTAATTCATGCAACTAGTTTATTTCACATAAGTTTCACTTTCCTCTGCTGAAATTAAAGCTAACTTAAATGAAGGCAACTAGTTCACCTTAGCGCAAGATTGTTAACAGACTAATTCATGCTTGAACTTTCAGGCTCAAGCTAGCTCCCCTCTCTTCATCTGACTTCAGCATATTCTTTTCGTGTAAGCCATATAGCACATACACGGTCAGCATAAATCCATAGTGATATTATTATATATGGGGAAGACTACCTGCCACATAGGTGGCTACAGTATAGTTCTAGTGCATTTAAATACCTGCTTGAACCACATCCCACATTTTTTGTTTGTGTGGTGAGATGCTATGACATCGACAAGCGTGTGTTTTTACTTTTAAGTTTTGTAAAAAAAAAAAAAAAACTAGACAATAATTTACAAATGTTTGTTAATCACAGAAGGCAAATCTTGATTTAGGAATTTGTTTATGTACTACAAACGGAGCCATGAAAACTCTCTAAAATTAATTGGGACATTTTAAACTTTTTTAGAACTCTTGAGTAGTTTTTTTAAATATAGTCCAGCCCGACGTGCTAAATATACAGAAATTACAAATAGAATAGTGTTCCACTTAAGATTATGGCATTAAAATGGTTGGAAAATAGGTGATGTGTTGATCAAGCTCTTAAAATATACGATTATGGTGACAAATTTTCAATAAAATTTATCTTAATTTTTCCCTTACAAAATATTGGCTAATGAATTAGTGTATCACATACGTTTCTTGGAGGTCAGCTGTGTAGCCTCAAACATAAAGTTAATGGACAGTCCCATAACTAAACAAGTTTACAAATAAGGCCGCCTATTATAACAAAAGGACTAAAACTAGATTATAATAACCCTATTGCTATTACTAATAATCAAACTGAGATTTTAGCAGTTGGTTTATCGAGTAGTGTATTAACTCATCCTGAACTAGAATACTTATACCGATGAGAATAGGCTATTTCCATAAATGGTTTGCCACTGCCTAAATTTAACGGTCTGTGTAGCGATCCCTCGATTTTTGTAAACTTTAGGCTTATTCTTCGGAAGTTTTAGTTACTTGATAACGGGAGTTGATTTACGCTCATGAAATCTTGTGTATGTTTTCAATACACAAATAATCTTAATACATACAACTTATGAACACTAACAAAATTCAATATCCATCATTACCAAATAACTTTAAACATAATATTGTTTCACAGCGCTGCAAAGTTATGGGGTCTGTAGTAAAACATCCTATAATAGTTCTAATAATGATTGCTTATAGTACAAACTCTTCCCAGAACCAATGATTTCAGGTTTGAGGCCTTAAAAATATATTTGTTTAATAATTTGAGTGATTTACGAACTAGGTTAAATGAAAAACGTATAGAGTCGCACCATCGCCATGAAGATCGTCATTATGAGCGAGATAGGAGGCGAAGTGAACACTTGTCACCTTCACCACGCAGAAGGAGAGGTAAATGCTTCATTATAAATAAATGTTAACCAATGCCTCCGGCTATTTGATTGTGAATAAAAAACTCCCTTTTATATGAATTTTGCAACCTATTGTCCCTTATTTCATATGTTGTAGTCGTGGACTCAGAATGTGGTAGCGGTCCTAATCCAAGTGTTTTAGACTTAAATAGATATACAAGTTATAATAGATTTTTACCATTATAAAAGTACTCCATTTGCTGCCATCATAAATTATTTGTTTGAAGCCATTAAACAAAGGTAACAATAAATTTTGTTTTGTTACAATTAGTTTGACAAATTTTAACTTTGTTAGATTAGTTATGTTCTGGTGAGACATTCTCACACCACTTGTTAAAACTCTAAAATGCAATTGCTGTATGCAAGCACCTATATTTTATCTTGTTAACCCTTTCGGTCCCAGGGCGACGATTAAAAAGTATGCGTAAAATCCCATTTCGACGACATATCGTCGCCTGAGTGTTACACGAAAAATCCCAAACGTCGATCTATCGTCGCCAAGATTATTTCAGTCTTATAATTATGTAAATATCTTTTTACATATAACTTGAACATTTTTGTGCACAAAACAATATAATCTATTAGTGTAAGACTTAATTTAATCATTATACGTGCTTATTGACATTTTTTAAACGATCTGACGGCTGCGCAGTGTACTTGTCATTCGTCTACGATTTGTTTACTGGTGCATTTAACATACATTTTTCAATTTTTTAATGTTCTTTAGTGCACCTAAGTGTATATTTGAGTTATTTAGTGATCTAGTTGTGAGTGTTAAACAATAATAATTATGAAATTTAGTGCTACTTGTATTGGTTCATGAACATACCAAGGTTGTTTACCATGCCTTTTTAGTGAGGTTAAAGTTTGTTTTTTAGTTTGTGTGTTTTCAAATTACATTTTAGTTATTTACTGATACAGTTTTTGGTTTTAATATTATTAATTATACTTTAATTTGTAATGATAAAAACACTCACTAATAAAATGAACTCACTTTTCTAAGAATGTTTAGTTAGGTTAGGCATATGTTAATTTTTACTTTTTAATTTGGTGACATAAAACCAGGTATTATTTTTTAATCAAATGACTTGAAATTTTGTACACATATGGAAAATAATAAGGATTCAATTTTTAACGTTTCCCACACTAAAAAAAATTCTAGTTTTTCTTTCAAAAATATTTTTTAAATATAATTGAAACATACAAATTAGTAGGTTTTATAGACAAATTAATTTGTAACATTTTGATACCACAAACATTAAAATAGCTTCAATACAAGGCAACTTATGATTTGTTTACCAAACCTCTACCGTAACACATTCTTTGGTCTGGGATTTTCAGCATACTTTCCAATAAACTACATATGACATTTTTTCCGACCAACCATATTTTTGGCCTGGGACCCAAAGGATTAAACGAGCAATTCTTGTATATTTGTTTATAAATTTATTTCGGGGATTTCGCTAACGGCTATAACGATTTTGATGAAAATTTGCATATAGGTGTTTTTTGACGTCAGGAATCGAATGCACTAGGTTTTATATCTGCAAAAATGTGCATAAACTCGGAAAAATTAGCATAAAAAAGTTGATCTAGGAGGTGCTGCCCTTAAGCGGAAAATAAAGTAACTATAAAATGAACTAAATACAGTAATATTGTAGCCGATAGTTTGAACTATAATTTGTCAAAGTTGATCCATGAGGTACTGCTCTCTAGCAGAAAACCAACTAAACTTCAATTAATAAATTATAAAGTACTTACTGTACACCGTCTGTGACTTCTTTATTTGCTTTATTACACGTTTTGGGGCTTATGTTCCATCTTCAGATAACCTCTATTTGAGGTGGTGTCATACATTAAACACTAAAAACATGTACATTCTTTACACACACATTACACACTATTCATCCGCCGCTCACCTCGACGTTCGAAGGAAGACTCTTCAATATTGAATAAAGCTTGCCTAGGAGTTCCTGCTCTCTAGCGGAAAATAAGATAACTATATAAAATTAACTAATCTTATCTTATTAAACGAGCTACTCTTGTATATTTGTTTATAAATTTATTTTGGGAATCTCACTAACGGCTCTAACGATTTTGATAGAAATTTGAATATAGG
>JAGFPH010000501.1:495563-507138 GCA_018207615.1 Philaenus spumarius
CATATTCTAGTTTAAAGTGCATATAAGTCAAAATCAGTATAATAGTTCAACAAGGCTAACTTGAAATTGTGTAAAATGATTGAAGCTGTTCAACTTAATCAGCTGTTTTATCTGTTATTGTAATCAACTGCAATTGTAAATAATCCCATCAAAGTTTATGTAGTTAAATTTATCTTCCATGTGTAATGAAATGTTTTAAAACAAACTATTCAGTTTATTCAATCTGTATTACAACTTGGTCACTAGACGACCGTCATGTGCACTGTAGGTGTGCACTGCTTACATAAAATATTGTGAAGAATGTACAAAATATATACACTGGTTTTATTTTAAAAACTTTCCACATTTTCTACCGAAATTGATTCAATTAACAAAGACTAACTGACCAGTGCGAATATTTCGCATGTTAGGAGTAGGCCTACTTACGTCATTAATACATTAATTTAATTAAGTAAATTACATTTATTTATTTATGTTGGTTTAAATTAACAACAGTTTATAAACGATTTATAACGCTTTACGTTGATTTAATCACATATATTATTTCTCAAGGCAATTTTTTTGTCGGTACGCCATAACTTATTTAATACATCATCAAATTACATGAATGAGGCATCATTTTAAAGCTTTCCTTAACCGCTACACCGGAAAAATATACAAAATATAATTATACGAAAAAATACAAAGAAAAAGAAAGAAATAATCCGAAAGTAACAGTGATGTAAGATCAAGTAAGTTGTATGGATATTTTCCTGGCGTTAGCAACACGAATGATAACAATACCCAGCTGGAGAGCTGCCGTTACGCCACTACATTGCTATTCTTAATTAATTGTAAGCGTGGTTACACATCTATTTTTTACTTCAACCCTCACCTATGCCCATGGCGCACTAAATACGCACTATACGATACTAAATATACGGTGTGTATTTTAATTAAGTGGGATTTAAGTAAGTTAGAATGCGAATGCTTCGCACGGGTCACCTAGTTTGATTGATTTGCGTGACAGATTACACTTGCACATAGAATGTAAACCATCTAAATAAACTGACATGTTAGTTAAACAGATTGTTAATAGATAGCGCCTTTCATTAAGAACTATCTAAATAACAGCTGTCATGTCAGATAGTTCTTATGGTTCCTAACAGCTGTCATGTTAGTTAAACAGATTGTTAATAGACGGCCCCTTTCATTAGGAACCATTTTAAGTATAATATAAAAGTTTTTTTAGTAAATTTTTGTAATGAAAACATAAATTTTAAGCTGTTTGCCTTTTTTTGTCAATAGAAAGGAACATAAGCTTTAAAATGATGCTTAAATAAATAATTTTGTTGAAGAATTAAGGGAGTTATCGCTTAGCGAAAAAAAACACCTTTGAGAAATAATATATAAGGATCCTCCTACTTCTGGCTGCAATAGCTGCAATAAATACCCATGATAGAGTGACCTTATGCATTAGTACTGATCCAGTCTATGATTTATAGCCATGTAAGATGTATGTATTTTTTATTATCCGAATCACCTGGCATTAGTGATTAATTATTCTTTGACTTGGTTTTTTTTACCTGTTCTGGTAACAGTGATCCTTTAATTTCTTAGTTTAGGAAACACTTTTATAATTAGTTGTATTTCTTAATAAAAAAAATATATATTCCATTCTAAAGTTACAACTAAGATAATGTTGTCAAATCTACAGTAAGGGAGGGGAAAGGGAGTTGACTACTTCCTGTTGATTATTTGCCAATGTGGCAGCAGTTTAAATGCTTTCACCCAACCGTGTTACACTTTTCTTATTCCAGTTAATCTACTGTTCATAATAGCTTGTCTTTTATCTGTAGTTGAACCCACATACTTCCTTCATTTTGCTTTGTTTTTATAAAATAAGAAATGTCCGAAGTAAAACATATAAAGTAAGAAGCACCAATTGTGTTAGTTGTTCACTTTAAATTTGTTTTGCTGCTTGATTTCTTCAAACAAACATTAACCCATAGGACTAGCCAAGGGTAATAGCCAATGTAGACAGACGTTCAGAATGATTACTGAACCACTGAGCTATACCTACTCCTCATGGTGAAACTCTAATGTGAAAAATTTACAATACCTGACAACAAGTTGTTATTCCAAATTTCATTTTGTATCTGCCACTGAGGTCGGTCTGCATTTATGTTTTGTTCCTCCATTTCCTTAGCTCTCAACTCAACTGAAAAATTGTTAGATATATAAAATTAACTTCAAAACATTATCACAAGGTTAATTTTGTAGTTTACAACAATGTTTCCAAGTATAGGTAAAATTTGACAAAAAACTACTTTGTGAAAAAATTTCCCTTGTTGTTGACTCTTCATATACGGTACCCCCAGTAAAATCTTTTTCTTTTCAAGCATATGATATTGAAACAAAACTATTTATGATAAATGTAGTTCTAACACGAGGATTCCAGATAGTTTTCTCCAAAAATGGAGGGGCTTGGTATGAAAACTCAAGTTTTAACTTCACAAATTAATGGCACATCACCAAGAGAAATAAATAGTTAGTTGCAGATCAGAATGAATATGAGAAAGGCGGTTGCCTTATTATGTTACCTTTTGTATTCTGTGAGCAATGACATAAAAATATATACTACCCTGCTAAGCGCAAAGGGGTATCTGTATGAAACAGAAAACTGAGAAATCAACATTTGAAGTTTAAAGTGCTGTGTTTTGCACATTTATTAAAGGTTGCTTAACAAACGTTTTATATTATTATTTGAAATTATTTGAAGATCATATAAATTAACTTACATGCATACAAAAGTTAAAATGCTGTTGTTTGGAAATAAATATAGTAGATACAACTAAATGACGGGGGAAAAAATAATATCCTGTGTTAAGGGGAAAGGGGTTTTAGTATGAGACATACCAAGGTGTTTTGGTAGTAACTACAGCAGATATTTCAAATTATGCTTAGTATTTGTTGGTTACACCAAAACTACCTTCTGAAAATGTATAAGAAGTTGAAGATATAGAAGATATGACAACTTACAAAGGGTGATTTTTCAATACTTTTCTTGTAGATACGACCAAAATACCTTAGAATTTGGTGCATAATAACATCTAGAATCGCCTAGTAACAATAAATCAATTTCGGAAAAAATGTAGATACCCCTTTGTGCTTAGCAGGGCAGTATATAAGTATTTTGAACCCGTCAACCAAAATTTACTTTCCTTTTGTATTTAAGTTTTTTGTTAAACTCCGCCCCAGCTTGCTTCGTTCACCAACCCTCACGGAGGCTCCCAAACAAATTATTATTTACTCTGATATTTTCATGGAAATAACTATTGATTAGGACAGATGCACATGAATCGGGGTAGGGTGGGTTGTGGGAGTAGCAGTGACCTGGATGCTGACACATTCACATCCAGAGCTTTTTCATGAATGACAGGATTTTTGTATGTAGGTAATACTAATACGGATACATTAAAACCCTAAAATCTCATGGACAGCATAATATTCACAGTCGCAACAAGCCATTTCCTAATAGTATAAAATTGTAAAAAACCAAATTACAAATAATTTCAATATATAGTGCAAAATTAGTGGGGCAGAACTCTGTGATTGATAGTAAAACACATTTGTATGCCATACAGATCCCCAAATTTATAGTTGCACTAAACCATTCCTTCTTTCATTGAATTTAGCCTCTATTTCGACACCACAACACCTTCTAATAATAAAAAAAGCTAAGTTATTATTAGCTAATATAATTAATGAGTTTTTATTTTATCTTGAAGTTTCTGGCCTTAAAGATCCCAACTGTAATCAGTCTAAGGCTGATTGATATCTAAATCAGTCATTGATTTGTATTTTAAGTTTCTTGAGTAAATAATTTATATTTAGATATTTCCATAAGGTGTGTGAAGCATCTTTTAAGGAATGTTAACACATCTAACCTTTTTTATGTTTTACAATATCTTTCCGATTCACTAGACTTCCATAGCTCCCGTGTACAGTCCAAAAATCACTGGTCTTGCAGTCTGGTGGGTTCCAAAATTGGTTTGTATTCCATAAATCATACTGGTAATTCGGATGGACGTTACTAGCGCTCTCTGAAACAAAAAAATTACAATTAACAATACGCTAAGACATGGAAATGCAAATTGGTTAATTAATATATGATGGAATCTTTGTTGCTGGTACCAATGTGTAGGTCCATTGGTGATGGCATGTGTCCTTGAAGAAAGTGTGTTTTGGCTCCTTGTTGCAATCTTCCAGATGATGTCAGGATTTGGGGGGTGCAGAAGGGTTCTCAAAATAAGGCAGACGATGTATTAATGCAAAATCTGTTTATTCATGGAAGTAATACAATTGGTCTACTGGCCCGAACTTACAATTAAACTTGTTATTGAAGGTAAAGGTAAGAGATTCCCCCCCCCCCCAGAGTGGTCTTGAGTCTGCTCTAACCCAAGGTTACTCACAGATTAATCAATCTTGAAAATCCAACCTCAAGCTAGCTCTCTCCCCCCTCCATTAACCTTAAGCCCCCCTTACTTCAGCATATTTTTTATGTGCTAGCCATATAGCGCACATTCATGGTCATTGTGAATCCATAATTAAAATTACTAATCATACTATATTATTATTATTTATATAAGCTGGTGAAAGGTACAGTTCGAGCAAACTAGGAGTGCGTTTGGCCTAATGGCTGTGTTATCCCTTCTACTTCTCCTTAAACCTGCCTTGGCGGTACAACCAATTTCACAAAAAAATAGGTCCACAAATAACATTTAACTGAGGAAATGGACAGCGCTCACATTCTTATAACTCCACCTACTTGCTTACAACCTTTATATAAAAAAGTATTTCACATTTTAGAGAAAAATATGACAAATATCTATAAATAAGTAAGGTTTTGTTTCATAAAATTTATAAAATGTTATAACTGTGATGCAAAATTTTACTAAGTTTTTTTATAAAATAAAAGTAATGACAACAAAAATGTTCAAAGCGAGAAATTTTTGTATTTTAAGACAAAAAGAAAACTTTTTGCGAGAAAGTTGTTGATAATTAGTGGAATTAACTTTTTTATTTGAAACAATTTTCTGTACGACCCTTTGTTTAGTCAGGAGAAAGGTAATTCCTGTAATGAATATATTTTGCGCTTGTTTGACATTGGTTTGGTGCGATCCTGGCTGTTCCGTAGGTAAAATACAATGACACCATAATAGGCCCCCCTACTATCTTGCTTTAATCATACCGTATTTAAAGTTTTAGGTTTTGTATTCTTTTAACATTGTATTGTTAATCGCCAGGTTGGTGAAAGTTAGTAAATACACATACGAAATTTTTGTGGAAAAAGTAAATAGGATGATGTAAGGGGATGGTTATCATCTCAGGAAATTCTTCCTGCTCTCTTTATTTGTCGATTCCAAGAACGCATTCTCTTCATAATTTTTAACACATGCGCAAAAGATTTGTCAACCCGTGTGATTTTATTATTCTTATTTTTTCCCTAAACCAAACCATTTTTTTGTAAATTGGACTTGATGTTTAGATTTTTTTAAACTTGCCAACTTGGACCTTGAATATTTTTAAATATCAAATATTACCTTTTTTGTTTACTACTTATCTAGTAAATGTTTTACTATTAAAACTTTATACCGATTTCGGCCTACACAAAATTAAAAATAAGTACCCATATACAAAATGTCATAAAAACCTTAATGCTCTATGAAGTATTGAATTCAATACATTACAATAAATTTAAAAATGTTCAGTAACGTTTTTATTCAAATTAGGACATTAATTTTTATTATCATGAATAACAATGTTAAAATTTTAAGTAATTGTAACTACATCATTTGGCAACCGTTTCCAATAAATAAAAAATAGCTGATGAAATTAGGCCTTTTACAGATGGGCACAGTTACTCTTGTTGCTATTTTAACTGTTGTAAAAAAACTAAAATAAACTAACCGAATTCGAAAAATGTTTCTGAATATTTTCATTTATTATAATGCATAGAATCCGATCCTGTATTATAGCACGATAAGATTTTTTTTTGTGACACCTGTATATATTTATAAATAAAAGAACTAATTTTTACACGTCCTGTTCACTAAGAAAAATGTGTTTATCACTTTTGTTTACCCTTACTTTACAGAGACAAACTAGGGTGTACAGTAAAGAACAGAGGTCTATTTTTTTTAAATTTAGGTTGTACTGATGACGCTGAACACAACAAACCAAGCGTGGGGACCGGGCTTTACTTTCCCTCTCGAAGTGCATTCCCGGCATGAGGAATCTGTACCTGCCATAAATACAAAATACACAGCATTGTATTGGACCAATTTGAACATTGTGCAATCTTAGTCAATATAATTTGTATATGTATAAAATGTATAATTCAAAGAGTTATAAGTATGTTTTAATAATTCCAGCTTTTGATAACTATTATTACCTAAAGGTTATTCACCTCACCTTAAACAAATGATAAGATTAAGTTTTGACGTAATAGCGAAAGCTATAACTAAAAAACTAAAGGCTGAAAGCTTTTGCTTGTATATATTTTGTATTCAATAGACTCGTAGAAATACTACATAATGAAGTACGATACATATATAATTTATATGTATATATATATATATATATATATACATCATGCATGTTTAGATTTAATAACCCTTTACTTTCAAAGTATACACTAAAGTTTTTTAGTTAAACTTAAACCGTTTTTCTTGGTAATTTACCTGGAAGACCATATGAACCATAAATTTGCTGAGAAGAGTATTGAGACGTCTTCTGTAAATCCGGTGTTGTGGGGTTGTTACTTTCACAATAGTTACCAGCAACATAATACACTTTACTTAGATAATTAAACATCTATATAAATAAAAATGTAAATGTTCCTTTATTCAAAATCTTAAATCTCCAAAAGTTCTTGGCCGATTTCTTCGAAGTTTTGACACAAAGCTGCATTTGTAAATGTGTGTTTTTATATACATTTTGAAACAGCGCCATTTGTTGGCCGTAAAAGCAACACAATCTATACTAAATATTTTACGGCAATGAGAGCACCATACTAAATAATAATTAAATATGTTTATTGTTGGTTCAGTAATCAGCTGTTTGCTCTAATATTTTCATTAACAGCTGATTTCAAAAGTAGAATTTAGGTTAGGTCTTTGTTAAAGTGTAGACCTGAGGCCTTGCTGGATCTTTTAACCTTTATTAAAACTGCTGTTATAAAATATACAAAATAATTTAATTTAGACATTTAACATTATTTACCATCCTAGCTTTCAGGTTATTATTAATCCTACACATTTATTATTAAGAAAACATAACATTATATGTATAGCCTAGAAGGTTCCAACAGTGTTGGTCTGCGGAGCATGCAGGGGTCTCCCCTAGTTAGTTAAATAAATGACTACAGTGTAAATCCATTTATCCCAACTTCAGTCAATATGATCACCAAATATCTAGATGGATATTGAAAACAAAATATTTAATTTAATAAATAAGAAAAATAAAGTTTCTTGACAACATTATGTCTTACTGCAAGAGAGTTTTCGTTTAGTTTGGCTTAATGCCTTTAGTGTAAGCCAGTAAGACAAGGGAGTACCATGGTATATAGAAGCAAAAGTGGGGTCCTCTGCAACAGTGATCAATAATGTTATATCAAACGTCCTTTGTGAATAGTTAACAGTCAAATTTATTAAGTCTGGAATATCGGATCACTATGCACAGTATAACGTTAGGCGTTATAAAAATAAAATTTGTAAATAAACTTGTTAAAAAAAAATGATGTCGAGAAATTTCCAATAAAATAAAAAAATTGTTCAAATTAATAAAAAGATTATATATGGATTATTCCTTGCTTATCACTCAATTCACTATTCAATTCCAAATAAAAACACCCTCTGTTAAAACTACTTTACTTTCAAGTCAAAAAACTAACACTTAACCTCAAAAACTTTCTTTGTTTACTTTTGAAAAATCTATCAATCTTCCACATATAATTCCATCTATGCGTTATGACGTGTAATCTGTGACTATAATGCGAATCCCGCCAACCTACCTCATGGTGCAAAATTTATTACAAAAGATTGCATCATCCGTGGCAAGTATCCTTTCCCGCAATATAATCTCATATGTGTAATTTCTAATAATTATGCATATCTTAATTTACACAAACATTCTATTCCAATTTGATTTACCGGGGTGTGTTTCGTTGCTGCAAAAGTACTCGCTACAGGGACAATTGTGTGTATCAATGAAATTCAAAGCATTGTGACGAATAACTAAGCTTTTTACTTGCTCATCTTCAATAGGTCTTTATACAAGACAAATTTATCAACAACATATGAATTACAAAACATAATCTTATAATTTACAACATACAATTTGAAATAATAAAAAAAAGTTCTAGTAGCGTATATTGTAGTCACATGGTCACAAACAGTTAAGTTCCAAATACTCAATAATCACTCGCTGAATCACAACGATGAAGCGTACGTAAACGATATGTTGATAAAAGCACTCTTTCCAACAAAAAATCCATACTTTGCATTGAATTTACAATGCACACCACTATACTGTTCATTTGCCATCTTACCAGAGAAGAATACCCAAACCAAGCCGTACACGGCATTCCGAAATTATTCGTCGCTTACTATCTCCGCTATCAAGTTTGAGTCTATGCTCTATCTCACTATAGACGTTTATATTGTTATATTTTTCAACATGTGATATAGTTCTATTAACAATTATCTCTCTTTAAATATGTTATGTGACCTTAACACTATTTTTTAGACTGTTTTTTCAATATCCACTGTTGTTTTTGTCAATGTTCAAATTTTTACACAAGTATATAACGCACTTTTGTTTATCAATGTTTTTTCTCTGTTCATTAAAATTTAAGTCTGCTCTTTTAATAATTTTATACTACAGTCTGCTTATATTTTTTATCTTTACATTTATTATGTTATTAAAATTTACTTGTTTTGCGTCTCCGATTTATTTATATATGTATATATAGTTCATTCAATTTTGATTACTGAATCTTGCGTCTCTTTTGTTACTAGACCATCATTCTTTGTTTAGACGTTATGGGAATTTACTTGTCTCATTGTAATCTTCCATCACACGGATTGTGTACATCACAACAGGCAATTAGTCTAAGATATTTTTATGACTCATGAACAAGAAATCCTTTAAAGAAGTTAGGGATTGTAGTTCAGAAAATATTAAAATTTTGAAATAACTCGAAAAATTTTAAATTGGAGTTTTAATAGTTTAGAAATTAGGTGACAAAATTTGATATTTTTCTGAAACTTTTATATTTTTTATTAATATTGCTAACCCTTTAAAGAGAATTACTTTTTTTAAAGCAAAACAATAAATTTGATAGGAATTTTTGAATCTAGAGAGCAGATGAAATTGTATTACGAAATACAGCATATAAAAGAAACATTTATAAAAACATACTATAAGATTGTCAAGCGAATATAGAGACGTGTAATAGCAGAAGCTAAATAAAAATAATATCGTAAATCAAAAATTTGTAAATCGTAAATATCGTAAATCTGATAACGTAAGTAAAACTTCTTGCAAAACTACTAATGATGAACATAAAATAGAATATTTATTCTGGCAATATAAGGTTTACAGATGAGTTAGATATTCTGAACCTTCAATTGTTGCAAATTTTTTAGTGCATTTTTCAATCAAAATGTATTTCAAACTCAGAATTAAAGTCATATTCATTTCGAAATTTAGTTATAGAGTTCTTTTGCCTGTGTATGAAGAGACTGTTTCTGAAACCATTAGGAAATTTAAAAATCCACTGATATTTAAGAAATTTTTATTGGTTTTAGTTAGTGTTTCGAAGAATAAACCAAACATCAGGTTTTAATAAATTCTTCATTCTCTGAAGGTACATTCCTTTTAAGATTAAATCCTGCTAAGGTCCTTCCATTATTTAAAAGGGTAGAAATATATTATGTTAAAAAATACATACAGACCTATTTCTAAATACTTTATTTAGATAAATTAGATATCCCATCATAAAAAAGAAAGTTATTAATATTTTGTAGACATTTCTAAAGCATTAAATGTGTTTATTTCAGTTTGTTACTTAAGAAATATTATTTAACAACACATTTTTAAGGAGATTCAGTACAAAAATTAGAGAAAAGGGCTTTTTTTTATACAAGTCAAAATCACGACAGTAATTTGCTGCTAAAAACAATTTTGTTAAAGTCAATGTCAAACTAAGTACAAACACATCAGTAGAAAGCATGGTTCTGTCTCATTTTAGATGATAGTATATTGAAAGAAGTGGAATCAGTTAATTTATTTGGTATTTTAATTGATAATTTGTCATTTAGAGATATTAGTGCCAAAATTAGTTTGTAAATATTTGTACTGAGAAATTTGAAACTATACGGTGGTACTATTAATTAACAGCCTAATACAGACTAAAGTATCATTATCTACATTATAGGATACCGGTATTCTTCTTTAGGGGAAGTTATCAGTTCAGAATATGAAAAGAGCGTTTGTCCTATAAAAAAAGCAATAATATTTATTGCGGAGCTTAAAAAAACAAAAATTATTTCAAGAAGCTCGGAGTACTTATACTTTCGTGTAGTTCCGTACTTTAAATGTTGTTGTTTTTTAAAATTCATGTGCAATCTAGTCCAAATTACGGATACAAACAATTACAGCATCACCCAAGCTTGTACGTATCGTGTCAGACAGCACAGATTAAATTTATACAGTACAATGAAGATCACAAGCTCGTGCAAAATTTATGGATAAGCTCCTAAAAGCATACATTATGAACACAAAATTAAGTAATTTCTAAAACAGCCTTAGAAAATTTCTATTGACTGCATATTTTTACTCTGTGAATGAGTTTTTGCATCACAATGTTAAACTATTTCATGACAGGTGTGATCTACGTTTTATAATATAGGCTACTAGGGGAGACCCCTGCGTGCTTCGCATGCCAACCCCCGATGGAACTTTTTACAAACATATGTTATGTTTTATTTATAATGCCTTTTATATATAGAACCCAATACAAAACCATTTTTGGGAATGGCAACTTAAATTAGTATTTTTTTCAACTATAAACTAATTTTACTCGGTAACCATTCGAGATATAAAAAAATGTTGAATACAAAAGTTGTAGATAATTGAATTCCACACTAACGACTTTTCATCAAATATAAGATCCGATCTTTCGTTTGCCACTAGGCCTATAGCAAAAAATATAAAGCCATTAAAAAACCGTTTTAGCGAATAACAACCCAAAACTACCCCTAAAAATTTGAATATCAAAATGAAATTTCTTTAATTTTCCTACTTACATTACAAAGTATACACATGCCAAATTTCATCTCTCTAGTTTCATGGGAAGTGGGAGAATTAGTGATGATCAGTGAGTGAGTGAAGGTTTTGCCTTTTATATACAGGGTGTATCAGGAAGAAACGGAAAGAATTGCAGGACGTGTTCTACTGGTGAAAATAATGAAAAAAGTTCTTATAAACATAGGTCCGAAAACGCTTCGTTTTCCAGATATCCGCCATT
>JAGFPH010000501.1:507238-519164 GCA_018207615.1 Philaenus spumarius
TATATATATATAGACTAGTGAAAGCTTTTTTATTAATATACTAGTGAACCAATATAGACAGAAACAATAAACTAATATATTGTTAATGATAGATTAACTTTATTAATCAATAAATGAAACAAACAGTGTGTTAATTATTAAAGTAGACCTACCACAACAAGAAAAAAAGAAAAGAAGGAACCTAATAATAATGATACATATATGATTTAAAAAATACACTTATCAAGTTACAAATGACATCCTACTAATATTATATATATTACTAGCTGACCCGTACGGCGTTGCCCGTGGTGGTTGGTATTTTCAGTCTTTTTAACGTAATTGTATTCTTTTTAAGTGTTCAGTCAGTGAGTGGTATTTGGCTTTTATATATCTTAAATAATTAGCCCAATAATTGGTGTTTTTTAGTTCATTGTAGGCTTAACCTTAAATTATATTCAGTTTTTGATCCAAATCAGTTGTTGATCAAAATCAGCTGTTTTAAGCTTTTCATACGAACAGCTGTTTTTTGTGCCCCTGATAAAATCAAAAGAAATCTTTCTTCTTCTTAAGATTGACCTTCCATAAGATTAACATTAAAACTTTGAGGGCCACTGGGGCGTAGCCCTAATGTCCTAGGACTTCGGTAAATGGCCTAAAACCTTCCCAGGGTTAACCTGTGTTACTATGCAAAATTTCAAAGCAATCGGATGGACGGTTTGGTAACGCATAAAGGACAAACATACAAACAGACAAATGTACAAACAATCGGACATACATTGAATTTTATATATATATAGATTATTATTATAAATTATAAATGTGAAAGTTTGTATGTTTGTCTGTTTGTTTGATTGTTTGTTTGTTTGACTGTCAATCACGCAAAAAGTACTGGATGGATGTGAATGAAATTTGGCGTACATATAGATCATGACCAGGATAGAGACATAGGCTATAAATCATTTTTATTTAAGGGTTGAAACATCCCCTAACACAATAAATATGTATTAAGACTACATCTATTAAAACTAGAGAGCTAGAAATTTTTACATTTATTTTTTACAAGATATATATAAAAAAGGAAATCATATTTGTATTTTATACCGAAAGGGGTGAAATTGTGATAACAACCCCTAAAATAATACAAATTAATTATTATACTTCCCAAAAAGCTAGAGAGCTGGAAATTGGTACATTCATTTCTTACAAGACATTTATACAATGTAAACTATATTTCCTTTTATTCACGTGCTGCTTAGGGGTGAAAATGAGCAGAAAAGTTTGTCTATATCTCTAACATAAGTGTAAAGAGGACTAGAAGATGTGACACTACTCTTGCTATACCTTTGCACCGGACTATGAAATATAATAAATCATTTACTGTGTCTGCTTGACGTCTGTGGAATTCGCTACCGGATGCAATTAAGTCTGCTGACGGCGGTGTCCAGCTTTCAAAGCTATTGATGTCATATTTATTGTTCAGAGTGGATGATGCATCCCAGTTTTGAGGCGTACATTAGAAGTGTTTATTGTTCAGTTGTATGAATGTGTATGAATGTTTAATTATGATTGTAATGCGTATTAACCTGTTTGTATTAATTGCTGTTAATGTTTTTATAAATTGCATAAGCTACATTTATTATTATTTGTTGTCTGTTAAAGTACTATTTATTTTTAAGAATTTATTTTTGTATATGTTTGTAATTTTGTATTGGGGTTAGGTGGAAGAGAGGACTAAATAGTCCTAACCTCGCCCAAAAAAATAAAGTAAACATCTATCTATCTAAACTAAGACTTTCCTTTAATTTTTTACAAGTTCACTGACTATTTTTCATTCTCTGACCTCGATAAGTGTAGAAACCCTGCTAAACAATCCGACTCCTATTCACTCGAACCGACTTGAAAAATAATGAGCATTACTAGCAGTGAATGCAAAATATACCCAATTCTTTGGCTGCTGCGAATCAGAAATCTTTATCAAACTATATCTCTACAAATTTACTGAGTATATTGTGTTATTACCTAGTCCTTCAGGATCTCCATTCCAAGGCCCTTTAAATCCAATGGGGCAAGGCAAAGGCACTCCCAGGTTACCTGTACAACAAAAATTATAAGTTATACAAAAACGAACATTTTTTTATAATCAGTACTGTTAAAACTGAATTATGTACATTTTGTATATATTACGATTTAACTTTTGCTGTTGTGTTCAACAAGATCTTTCGAAAGCCTCAACTGTATCCATAACTACAGATAGTTCGACTTCCATGTTAATGATTAACTTGTTTTTTGCCTTACTGGACTGGATTTATTATAAATAAATACCTTGTTTCCGTGAAATGCTGCTCACAGTCCTGTTTGATGACTCTATTTCGTTTTGGTGGTGACGATCATTTCGCCTATTTCTCAGGCATTGTCGAACCGATTATATTATTAAAATGTTTTGCATTTAATGCGCGTCAAAACAACATTAAATTGTTAATCACAATTTACGAACACAAAACAAAACACAAACACTATACATGTACACAGCACAGTGAACAAAGATATGAAGATAGTCTTACGGATAAAAACACTCGTACATGCATTGCGTATATCATCAGAACCAACCACCTCCTATTGCCAATATAATCTACTGAATACATTTCAATATGTAAGATAGACTAGATTAATCAGTGCGTAACTAAGGACGGACCGCAATGCACGTACGAGTGTTTTTATCCGGAAGACTATCTTCATATCCTTGTTCAAATGTGCTTTGTACATGTATAGTGTTTGTGTTTTGTGTTTGTGTTCGTAAATTGTGATTAACAATTTAATGTTGTTTTGATGTGCATTAAATTAAATGCAAAACATTTTAATAATATAATCGGTTCGACAATGCCCGAGAAATAGGCGAAACGATCGTCACCGCCAAACAGAAATAGAGTCATCAAACAGGACTGTGAGTAGCATTTCACGGAAACAAGGTATTTATTCCATGTTAAATCAGAACTCCTTATGTGTTACTACTCACTTTAATATTGAGGCAAGAGTAGTCAAAATATATCTCCTAGGTTGTGTAGAGTTCTCCAACAGTCATACTGCTGATAATTTGTCAATAGAGTTTGTAAAATTCTTGGAAAGTATTTAACAAGGTCGATGACTGGTAAAGTAAGTCAAAGTTAAAAGACCAAAAAGAATTAATGTTATGAATGTTTGTAGTGTGTTTAAAACTTACATCCTGGACTAAATTGCATCCTAGATGATATTTTTACCATTAACAATTAGCAAATGAATCGGCAAGATCCACCCCTACCGCATCTAACCAAGAACAGATTAAGACTTTTTCATTACATGTAGATAGATCTTCATCCTCCTCACTAATCTAGTTAGTTTAAAATAAACTTGTGGTAACCAAAATTTAGATAAGTTTACTTTAATTTTAAACAAAACTAACAGAAAATGTTAAAGAGTATTAATAAATTAAATATTTTTAAAAGTTTTTTTACATGTTTTGTAAACTAAACGATTCACTGTTCTCAAAATATTAAAAATAAATACATTAGAAGGCTTCTATTTAAAAATAATTTATTTTATAATATAGTACACTATCTTTAAATAGTAGCCTAATGTTAATGATATTATCCTTAACTGAAACACTAGTTGCTGTTTTTAAACTGTTAAGGGAAAAATTTTGTGGACAATTTAGTAAATACGATGCGAATTAAGGAAAGGGCAAGACCGAAGAAATAAAACTGCAATATTTTATTTAACTCAAGATCAATTGGTTACACAAAGAAAAATAACTACTGTTATAACTATGGTAATGAATCACGTCTAAGTGGCTGACAAGATTGTTATTAATAACTTGTTGGGTTCGTGTGAGTCATTGAACAGGGTTACAATGCCAGGTTATAAAATTTCTCTTTATATATAAATAGGGTAATGACTTTGCAGACTTGGAATGGCAAGCTTTATACATAAAAACATCGAAAGTAGCGACAAGGAAAACATGCTTGCATGCTCTTCAGTTGTGGAAACGACAATAAAAAGAGTTGGATGTTTGTTTGTAAGCTGGGTTTTGGATCAAGGTTATCAGTCAATATATTAACAAACAGGTTTTTAACTTTGGGATGGCTATATATTGTTTTCTATATATAAGTTTTTTTTGTATATGTAAAAATGTAAAATTATTGTCAGAAGCAATAAATCACTATCATATTACATGTAACTGCTAGGATTTTTTTTTAATGTTTACTTTTACAAGACCTTTAAATAATGTAAAAAAACACAACCTATGTTTACATTTAAAATTTATTCAATAAACCAAGTGTCTAGGCTGCTTTATTTGGTTGCTATACGAGCATCATCAACGGAGGGGGGATGGGAGGGATGCGCCCCTCCCCCAATATCTGAGGTTTGTATTTACGTCCCCCTCAATATCTGAGATGTAAAAAAGAATTTTGTAAATAAGGAACTAGGCTTCAAAATATGCAACACAATTTTACTTTTCTTTATATACTTTTTATTATTCATTATTATTATTTATCATCATCATTACTGTTACTATTTGTTAATTACCACTATTTAACAGATTAGGGTTAAGGTAACAAAATGACGTAAGGTAAGCATAAAAACAACAACACGAAAGGACGTGATTTTGATGTAGGTGAAAACGGCCTAGCAGACATGGAGACAACGCACCGACATCCCCTCATTCCGTCTGTTTCCACTCCACTTGTCAGTCAACAGTAGTTCGGTTAAACTTAACCTTACATTTTAGTCGTGCTTACCGTATTATCCTACTATAACCGTTGTGAACAAAAGTTACGAGCTTGTGCTTACTACTGTAATTATGAACCGAATAAAAGAAGAAGACAATAAAAAAACAATATTCTCGATTTCACCGTCTACTTTCACCTCAGAAATGCATAAAAACGATGTTTTGAGAAGTAATATTTTCAACATTCCCTGACCCCCTCGGATTGTGCCCTCCACAATAAAAAAAACTGCTGATTATG
The DNA here is from genome assembly GCA_018207615.1 of Philaenus spumarius. Lineage (NCBI taxonomy): Eukaryota > Metazoa > Arthropoda > Insecta > Hemiptera > Aphrophoridae > Philaenus > Philaenus spumarius. The sequence continues at coordinate 512,221 of JAGFPH010000501.1, forward strand.
CCAAAAGGTTACTTATATATATGAACGCCATCCGGGTGGTCTATTATTACACACTATATATTATTATATATTTACAGTTGATAGGTATTGGCAAAGCGGAATGTTGCCACTTTCTTATACTGTCCCTTTTAACTTAAAAAAGACAATACAAAATATACGTCTGTAAGTTTCATCTCAATTTTGTAAGTAGTTTTTGGAATAAGTTTGAATCAAACAAGTAAAGATGTGAATTTACCTTTTCCTTCATTTTTATTAATACTTCCACTCGCTTGATGTTGATTCGTTGGAGAATAGGAAGCGATCACTCTTTCATTATGAGAGTCTGAGCGATATTTGCCTGTAGGAATATCAAAGAATTAATATAACGTTTACAAATTAATGCAGTAATTATTTGGGTTTCAAGAGAACTTTATTATAATTAATTTGTGTAAGATGAACCCCTGAATTTGCAAATCTGTAAAGGCTATACCAAATTAGTTCTTACAAATTATTCTTCTTTGTTGAATTTTCTATTTTCTCCTGTATTTAATCATAATATAAACAAATAACTTCTACCAAAAACAAACTTAAGTGATGTTTGTAATTGCAGGCACTTGCTTTCGTCTCAAATTCATGAAAATAGATTTCAAATATACTCCTAGTGTCTGCCAAAATAATAAACTGTTAGGCCTACTTAAGTCGATGACAAATATGAACACATTAAATGATATGGATATAAACATTCGGAAATTTCCACATAATGTTTACAATATATACAATACAAGTAGCCTACTGATTGCTTTTGAAAAAGAAATAATTTTTTCATCAATAGTACTCAGTGAAAAAGGTACACACATAAATATAAATATTTTTTTTACTGTAACGTATTTCTATGTTATTTTTAACATCTCTAGATTTACAAAATTTTAGCTTCACTTTAGAAAATAGAAAGCATGATATTAGCTAACTACAAACACTCTTTCCCTTGTAAAATATAGCCAAATGTTGTTCACAAACAGTAAATAATTTTGAGGTGATATACTAGATTGTGCGAGAAACGCTGTTTCAATGGAAAGACAGAGTGTATCTGGGAAAATAAAAATTGTCTCTTGGCTTTGCACGTTGTTATGCACAAATTTCAAATACAATTTTGTGATTCCTTGGCTGTTTCAATGTAGCCTAGTTGGTTGTTTGATGTAAAAATGTTTCAAACTTGATAAAAGGAAAATACAAATATTTATCAAGTTCTGTAAGGTGTTTTAGTAATATATTATGTTGACAATTTAAGAGAAGAAATAATTTATGGCAGAACAACTGACTTGGTGAATGAAAAACATACTGTTAGATGCATTTTGAGAGAACTATAATGAAATAATCCCAAGGATTTTTAAAACTATCTTAAGGACAAATGAAATTACTTTTGATGAGTTTTGGAATTTCATATTAACTCATACTTATTGCAAACTTAAAATGCGGCTGCTCGAGTGCGAACACAAATAAACATATATATATATACACAGTATGGTTAATTTTTAATGACACCCGAAAACTTGTTCTGAGGACCATGATCAGTGCTCATCATCACGAGCAATAGCTCCCGACCTTAGGTCTTACCATAAGGGTCACTGCTATAGCTCATCTTTCCTATGGAAATTCGCTAAAAATGTAAATGTAGTCAAACTGATTTTTATTGTCAAACGGATCAATTGGAAAGAATTGTTATTGTGTTAAAACGATACAATTATAAGTTGTGTGAAATTCTTAAATTAGGTTCTTGGCACTTATAATTTTATTTGAGAATCGTTTGCAGATTTTGTTTATTTAAAAAAAGAAATGTGTAGGCCCTACTCAAATCAAATCAGATTTATTTCCACAAAATAAGCACATTTACAGTTCTTTCAAGTTAGGGCAAAAGGGCTTAAGTCAGAAATTCTTTTACGATAGAGGTAGATGCACTCAAAGTTTTGACAAACTCATGGCTTGCATTGCAGTATATTATACACGAGAAAAGAAGGAGCGAGTTAAGCAATATGGTAGCACTTAATTCAAGTGCTGTTTTATTCTCAGTTCTTCTAGACAAGCCATAGCTGAGTGGATAGGTGATAGCCAAAATTAGGTGATACCTATACTTTGACGACTAAGCAAAACCTCTGCTCTAGCAACCTGGCGGGGCCCCATCCCTGCCACACGCCTGCTACGCCACTGTACATTAGTAACTCAAATTATCAAAAGTTTAGTATATATCATCCACTTTTCATGAATTTCTTAATTTAAGCTCTTTCAGGAAAAATCTCTTTGACACACAAACTCTTGATCACCCTTTTGTTAACCTTATTTACATATCCTAATTTTACAGTAGGCCTAACATTATAATCATATATTTCTCAAATTTGATTCACATATTCTTTCACCTTAACTTTCCACAAAGCCGATAAAACCTATAAATATCAACAAATTTTAACAAAAAATCTTTGATAGCATGATGAATATCGACCATTAGCTATTTAGAAATTATTTTACTAAACATTTTGCATTAAATTTTAGTAACATAAATTTTATTGAATACATTTCGGCTTACTCCTCACTACAAACGTCCTTTCTTACCAAACCATCCAAGGAAGACAAAGAAAACAGGTACTGGTAAGCCTTCTGTATATTTTAATATATGACCCCAGTATTAAGATTTAATTTAGAATAAGTATTTTGTTTGCTAAGTGATAGATGTATTTTTTTATTATTTTTAGTTTGTAGTGTTAATAATATGAAAATTAATTTTATGTTAGATTATAGTGTTAACCAATGAGAGGAAAGAGTACATGTTCACTTTTCAGTGTTTATATTCCGTGGATTATGTTAACTGAATTTGCATCACAACTCCTATAATTATCAGCCATTTTCAATCCTAATACTCAAATTTTGGATTTTACCAGAACCAACTAGATTTAATTAAATACAAAATAAATAATATTTTATGGTATAAATACAAATCTCAAATTTTAGAATCACCATTTTTATAACTTAAAATAGGCTCAAATATTTTTTTAAAATGAAAATTAGTGGGTTTTTTTAGTCATTTCTGACAAAAGTACTTTTTAGACTTTTATCATAATGCAGGAGATGTTCTAATGAAAAAAAAAAAAACAGAATTTGCTATCATGGGCGCCCATACTCGGGGGGCAGAGAGGGGCCGCTGGCAACCCAATAATTATGTCAGGTGTTTTTCTTAAAGGGTCAGCATTATTTTGACTTAAAGAAGAGAGGAATGAGATGGTGGCCCTTCATCTTAAACGGTTTTCTTCCAAATTATAATTCATCCATATCGGTGTAGCCACGGGTATTAGAATACACGGTAGGGGTCATGAGTAGGCTGCGCAGTAGACTCAGGCATCAGTGACGTCACTCTGGACCCACCCTCCCAGCCCGCTGCCTGCCGCTCTTACACCATACACAGTGTTTTCACTTGTGGGATTTTTATCCCAAATATGGGAAAATTTGGCTGCTTGTGGGATTTTGGGATAATATGGGATTTTTCCTGAATTTGACATATTTTCTCTTTTTTTAAATATTTTAAATATGGTTGTCATATAATATATTGTTAGTATTTACTGCCACATTTGTTGTATTTCGCACTATTCTTACTGTACACTTCATTTCATCATTATTCACAATTAATTATTTTAAATGAAGTACTGCAGTGGCAGAAAAAATGTTTCCTGAACAACTTGTATTCTTAGATTGACACAATTAAAATTAATGGTTTCATCAATTTAAGTTAAGTTAAATTTAAGTTAAGTTAATAAATTTAAAAAGTTGTATGGATACATTACACATTTAAATAAAAGTATTGATGATTGATATTATCAAACAGAGACTTAGCATCAAGAGCTAAATATAAACATAATGGTGCAATATTTTATTTTAATAAAACAACAAATTACCTCGTTCATTAAGACTTTGGCGCAAAACTCCTTGACTTTGACTGGAAGGAAGTTCTTGAGTAGGAGACTCCAAGTGATAATTACCTATTAAATTAACACACATCAATTATTAATGATAAAAATTAAGCAAAAATTGTAGCCTACTTAAAACTTTTAGACGAGTTTATATTTGGCATTATTAACACTTTTAACAGAATAAATTTAACATTTCAATTTCTTTCATTTTCTCTTTTTATAAAACATAAAATATAGGCCTACCCAATATAGGTAGGCTATATATATATATATATATATATATTGTTTTACCAAGTAAGGCTATATATTTTTATTTGTTCCTCTTTCTTATAATCTATGATGAATAATTATTATTTAAAAGATATTTTATGTTGGTAGGCCAGCCTAACATAAACACATTTCATAATTCAATATGAATTTGTATGTTTAAAAAGTAGGCCTAAGCAACAAAATACCTGTACTTCATTTGTATGTCAATATGTTATGTTACTATACATCTTTATCGAGGAGTATTTTAAAAATCGTCAAAATATTCACTGTAAACCTACTTCAGTACAAAATATTCACTTAGGCTATTTTCCTTTCAATAATAGGTTATTTTTATTATAACCAAAGAAACTGATATTTAAATAAACATAATAGACCTATCTAAAGGAGGATATTTTACCATTCAAAAGTGTAAAATGTAAGCCTATAAACTAGTTGAGTTAAAAATAATTATTTTACTCTGAAAATAGGATTTTAATGTAATGGGTGTCAGAGCCAATGTGTAGGCTATTATTTATTATATAATAAAGACAGCATGTTTTATAATTCAAAAGTGTCAATTATTACTAGCCTATAATTTTACAAACTAAAAATTATGTAAAGAATGGCCTTTTCACAAGCTGACAGAATAACTAAACAAATGTATTGAATATTGCATACAGTTGACAAAAATTATATGTGTCAAGTTGGCTATTAGCTCCTATTAGCCTTCGATTTGACCAAACAAATATAAAACCAAGATAGACTATTTTTTGCAATTTAAAATGTATAAACACACTTAGTTCTTAGACCTTACAATTATTCAAAAGTCAAATAATTATTTAAATAATTATGTAGGCCTAATATATTTAATTTTTCTCCATGCACAACAATTTTGTAAATTACAACAAAATGTTTACAAACTAAATATAGGCTACTAAATCACATTAAAAGCAGTAAAGGTACGTTTACACTTGTACACATGTATGAGAACTTGTGTGAGATACTTGTTGAATTAACAAATCCAGAAACATTTGCTCACTCAAAAGCTCGTAACACTTTTTGTGTGAGCTTCAACATACAATGAGGGTGTTCATTTCCTCATACAATTTGAGTGAACAAAATTTTGACTTGTATGAGGTGATTATCAAAGCTTTGCCCAACCAGCTGATTTATAAAAATACTTTTGCAGGTTAGGTTTTATTGTGTTGTGTACAAATACGTTAATATTTCATTTTAATCTTTTCAACTTAAAGTTACTATACACGTCTAATTTGAGTCGGGAAACAACACTGCAACTAATTGAGAAAATTAGGGCTTCTAATATATGGGATGTTAAATCCAATGTTAAAATCAACTTGTGTGCAAGTGTAAAAATGCTCTAATGTGATTCAACAAGTATAGTGATTTGTGTACTCAAACTTCATACTTGTTTCTCAAGCATTGAGTCCGTAATTTTACACCGTCAATGAATACACAAAGACCTATAACATTCCTAGAGGCCGCATCAAGTAGTGACCCAGCAGCTCAAGCTCAAACTCTTGTACAAAATAAAATAAGTTTATGTAAAATCAAGCGCCACATAAAATTTAAAACATAATTTTAGTGCTAATCTCTTTAAAGAAAAATAACTGACTATAATTAATAATATACATATTTTCCTTTCCCTGTGAGCTAGGGGGGAGGGTGCTGTGGGCCCCCTTCTGTCCATAGGTATGGGTGCCCATGGAAAGACTGTTTTACTCTGAAAAATTAGTAAAGAATCTGTAAACAAAAATTAGCTAGGAACAAGTAGGCTATATAGGCCTATTTAAAGCAAGGTCTCTAGAAAGAGAGACCTTGTATTTAAAGTTGGTTAGTTTAGCAGTCAAAGATATTCTATTTGGATATCAAGGTAGCCTACATAAGTTATATGCTGTATCAATGTACTGGTATGCTATTTTACAATTCAAAATGTGTACAAAATATAGGCCTCTACCTATGAACTGACAAATCTAGGCCTAAATAAATAAAGGTAACAATTTACTATTTTACTTAAATTTCAAATCCAAGCAAATAAACTAGGCCTAAGTTAAGAAATAATTATAGCCTACATATTTGAAGATAGGTCTAGACTGATTTGACATGAAGAAATAAATTAACTAGCATAGGCATAGGCCTGTACATACATTCAAGATTGATTATAAGATAAAGTGGACCTTTCATAGAATAATTTACTATCAATATTGGCCTAAATACAATTATTGTGGAAGATATTTTCGAGCATGCCTAATCTAAAAATGTTTTGTTTGGGTTGTTTTTTAACCAGAGGCTGGGTTTTAATGAGCAAATTAAATGTTTATTTTACTAGTTTAATTTGTTTGTTTGGAAAAACAATAAATTCTTTTTTTAATCTAGACTAATAGCCTAACAGTGGTCTACTGATTCATGTATAGCCTAACACCCAATGTAGGCCTAACACTGTAGTGCAAGTATTTTTTTATAGGCCTATAGCCTAAAATTAAATCCAGTAGCCTACTGTGTAAGCTTAAAAACTATTGACAGAGCCTATCAATTATAAAATGAAGGGAGTTATAGTTTTGTAACCTACTATTTTAGCACAATAAATACGGTAATGTAACAAAATACAAATCTATCCTATCTTACAATTTAAAATGTTTCATAAATTACCTACTACCAACAACTAAACTTAGATTAAAATAATTAGCCGATTTAATACAATTAACCTACAATCAAAATGAAGGCTGTAGGCTATGCCTAATTTCC
>JAGFPH010000502.1:0-13674 GCA_018207615.1 Philaenus spumarius
TCGGAGATGCGTCATCAGGGTGTGATATTCCCCATACTGTTCTCTTTCCTTATTTATAGCGTGTACCCACGTCTTCTTACGAATTTCATCCTCAGCCAAGGCGAACAGCAACAAAGCCTCTTCTTCATCAGATGACATGGCGAGCGACGAACGATGAGAAGGTAAGTACAACTGACCACAACACTGTCACCCCGACTGAGTTCGCCGCGAAACTTCCCGCGTTGAGTGTGCGTCACCTAAGATCCCGCACGAACAGTTCCCGCGACTAAATTTCTAGGAATTAGAAAATTCGCGTCGCTCCCGCTTCCCGCGTTTGGTGTGCGCGGGCCTTAAATGTTAAATTATTACACAGACTAATGAAAATTGGATTTAATTTAATGGGTCACGACCGTTGCATATAAATTACAACAAAACAGATAAGTTCATTATTTTAGCCTCAAAACTCAGATCTCACTTTCCACTAATCAGTGAGACATTTTTGTGGGTACAAATCCTTTTTATTGAATACGATCTGGAAAAAGTTAACTGAAAACAATAAAAAAAAAAACTCGTCAGTTCTCTTGTGACACATCACTGAAACATGAGTTTAACGATATTGGCTTAAGGGTACAGATAGTGCCAAGTAGCGTGAAGCGTCACTTGAGCATGCGCTATAACGTCTTACCCTCTCCTACTTGACTGTGAGTCTTTAGTACAGTCACCACCAAAAAGTGTTGATATACAATCAACACGACTACATAGCAGACATGAATTAGGTAGGGCAGGCGGCTCTGACTGTACTCCGCCGCGAGAGGGGAAATGTGGTGGGAGCCGGCATAGGAGACTTGCACACCCCCTCTTCGCGCTCCATCCTAATTGGCGCTATCTGTAAACTGTACAGTAACCACTCGTGTATGCATTGAATTCAGTAAGCGGAGTAAGACGGAGAAGGCTGGCCTACGATATTGCAATGGTAAGGCGCACGAGCGCGACTATAAAAATAATTTACATGTATACTAATGGCGGTCTTATTTTTTATTTCTGCCATGTGCATTTAAATTTGTAGAAAGTTCCAATGTATAATCAGTAGATAGCAAATTCGCACTAATGTTTTACTGTTTTCAAGTGACTCGACTGAAATTATGTTTTTTATCTTCTTTTTAAGCAAACGTCTTTAATAAAAATGTATAATTTACCTCTTTTGATATCTATGAATTACAATTTAAATGCTCATGAACGATTTTCTGCAAATTACAAAACATTACTATTAAAATTCGATAAAAGATAAGTTATAATTAAGATGACTGTATGAGACTGTTTCGACGAGGTTGCACACTATTAATTAAATTTTAGATAAAAGTGCGTAAGGAAAATACCTAAATCATCGCAATATTTTATGTTATTTTATGCTACTTACCTGTGTGATTGAGCAAATAAAAATTTTAAAAAATCTCTCTGTAGCAACAAATTTGGGATTAAAACTAAATTTGTTTAGTTCAGCTGTTAGAAACAGCTCCATACATTTCATTGAAAAATAATAACAAATTATGTTGAAAAATTTATGTGTTGGTTGAAACAACAAATTATTAGTGCTTATTTTTACTTTAAGTCTAGTAGGTAGTTCATGTGCATGTATAATAATAGTTTTGAATAAAACATAAAAATAATATTAAAATAATAATGTATTACAATAAAAGGGGGATTCATGCAACCTGTGGTAAATGCTTAATGTGTTACCCATGCTAAACTGCTATTTGAATTTTGAGTGAAGGACCCCTTTGTGCAAATGTGTTAAAGTGTTATTTGCTAAAGTAAGGTTGTCCTTGTTCAGGTTTTGTGAGTTTGTGTGCTAGATCAAATAAATAACTTTTAATTGAAACACCACACCAAATACAAGTAGAAAGAAAAAGTCCTCCTCATTTAATTGTTCACTTTGATTGTAAATAAAAACACCATTTTGATAATTAATCAATATATTTTTTATTTATTTTGTAGAAAAGGTTTTCTAATAACAAAAAATTGACAATAAAAATATGTTCAGGATAGCTGCCAGTCTTGTCCCCTCCGAGGTTCCAGAAATGACTGTACTACCCGGAAAATAATAAATTGAAGAATATTAATACCTGAGTAATTTATTACTGGCATAATAATTAATATGAAATGGGTTCATTCATAGGGGTTCTTTTTAGAAAATAGGAATTGCTTGTTATATTTTGATGTATTACTGTAGTACTCAGAACATTCTAAAGATTGATTTGGTACATACTTTATTACATTATTTTTATTACATCACTCAGTTTACAGTACTTCAGTTCTTTAGACTGAAACTTTAATACCCTACGCACTTTATAATTTGTAAATTATATTACTTTCTCACTATACTATAGTATAGAGAAAGTATAGTGATCGCAAAAAAAATCGATGTTGAGATTTTTGTGGAAATATCCATTTTGGGACCCCCTGAGTCCAAAAAAGTGGTTTTTACCAAATAAAAGTTTAATAAAAGTATACACAGCTAGAGAGAAAACTATTCGATTATTTCAACCAAATTTGCACCAGACATGTCCAGTAGGCCTGTATAGATGCACGAAAAAGGGTTTTGAAATTTTTTAAAAACAACCCTCTTTTTGGCCAAAAAACCCCCAAAAAATCAGTTATTATTTTTTAATAAAAAAACGGCTCTAACGATTTTAATCAAATTTGGCTAATTTGTAGCCTTTAATGTGCCCTACCATATAAACAAACCCGCATCTTTCTAAAGATTCTCGTTTAGCTAATAATAATAGTAACTGATTTTTGAGTTTTTTTGCCATAAAGCGGGTTGTTTTTCAAAATTTTTCAAAACCTTTCTACGTGCATCTATAAATACCTAATTAACGAGTTTGGTGCAAATATGTTCGAAATCGATCGAATAGTTTTCTCTCTAGATAATAATAATAATATTTATTAGTTAATCTCCAACTTTAATAAAAAAAACTCTCCTACCCCACCCTACAAGTCACAGTGAATCTGTTTAGTAATTTAAATGTGTTTGTGAGAAAGTTTGTGCCAGTTGCTGGTACCGTTTATCTATACTAATATTATAAAGAGGTAAAGTTTGTTTGTTTGTTTGTGTGTTTGTTTGTTTGTTTGTATATAAGGAACACATGTATTTACATTTATTACCATAGCAACCAATTGATAACAGATAATATAACTGTTAGCTTCATTTTTTCCATTAACAGCTGATTTCAAAATTTGAAGCAATTATTATTGTATTTCTAGCTTTTAGGTTAGGGTTTTTAAGTGTAGACCTGAGCCTTGCTGGTTCTTTTAACCATTATTATAACTGCTGTTATAAAATATAAGAAATAATTTAATTTCAACATTTGACATTATTTACCATCTTAGTTTTGAGGTAAGGATTATAATTAATCCTGCACTTTTATTATAAATAAAACATAACATATGTTTTTAGAAGGTTACATTGGGGGTTGGCGTGCGGAGCACGCAGGGGTCTCCCCTAGTTTTAGATAAAATTGATATAGGCTAAATCACTAAAGTTTAGAATATGCATCTTAACCATATTCTTTAGTTTGTAAAAGAGATTTTTTCCCTACTTACTAAATAATGTACATATTACATTTTTGTATATTTATAACAAGATTAGGCCTCTTTTTCGTTCCTATTTGCTAAAATCAAATACCGGTACACAGAAATGTTCTCTGTACTTTTCTGAATACGAAAATGTATAAATGTAGCCTACTTTACTAAAATGGTTTAGATAGGTTTTTAGATGAAAATGTGTTCCAGTAGTAAAAATGTGCCTGCCAGTATAGAAATATTCAACTGCCAGATAGAGGGTCAACAAGAAAGTAAAAAAGAAAGAAAATTATATGTAACTTGCAAAGATAGGAGAAAATGTTTATTTTCCTTGGTAAATCGTTTCCCCGGTTCCTTCCGAATTCTTTTCTTGGATTCGAAATTATTATTATTATTTTCCATCTCAAATAAAACAAGTAGGCTACAAGAAAAACCCAAAATTATAACAAACAACCTGCTTTGTTGATTCAAGCTGAAAACCTCAAATTACCTTCCCCAAGAGTTTTACGACGTTACCACTGGTTTACCAGACCCCAGACTATGGTAAAGTCGAGTGTGTTATCGACTCTAAATAGCACACTTCTGTCAAACGAGTTTCTCGATTTTACCATACTTACAACGTTTAACATACTTAACACAGGTTGCATGCATCCCCCTAATATGATAATAGAATGCCTTACATAAAACTTTTTTATATGAAGGTAGGCAAGTTACAGATGCTTTGAAAATATAGACTATATTATATTATAATTGAAACCCAATATTAAATAAAGGTATTCAAAATAATAACAATGCATCAAATTCATCCGTTCAATAGCAACAGCAAGCATTGTTGTAAATAAATCGTAGTTTTTCTGTAATTTTTTTGTAAACTGCATTTTTGAAAATGTATAAAATTTCTTACAAAATTGTTCATCTTGAAATATTGTATGATAGGGCAGGGGTTTACTGGTACCGGAACGCTGTAAGGCGCACAGTTCCATTCAAAGTTTTTTGTATCTTTTTCATAAACTGGGGATGGCTGCTGACATCAGGGGTGCCCAGAAGGGGGTGGTATGGCGCTCAGAGCGCCATCAAAACAAATTTTGGGGGATTTATAATTTTGGGGGGATTTTTGAAGCTATAAATAAATGAGACAATTTGTAAATCACAATTGAAATTTCGTGTATGTACGGTAGGATGACAATAATACATTAATATTATTGGCAAATGTATTGCTATTGTAGTAAACAAGTAAATAATCTACCTATTTATAACAAAGATATTTTTTGTTCATTGTCGGTATAATTCTCTCGGTTTCGGTAAAATCTTGGTGTAGTCATGCCCAACCCCTTTTCCATCTCCTGCCGCCTTGCGAACTTAGAAATTCCTATTGCTTCGGTCAAGGCCATAGGTTCCAAAATAAACAAAGTTGTGTGACTTATCACTGCTCCTTCCCTTCCTCCAACCCCACCTGCTGATCAGCTGTTCCATTTCCAGTGCAGTGTGCAGTAGATAAGATTACTTTGACTTAAATAATGCCTCGAGCATTGAAAAGAGCGATCAAATACAAATGTTAAGAAGTGTTATGTAACACAGTGCACCGCAACGACAAGTGGTTGGCGCATTATATAAAGAAACATCTTATAAGTTTAAAAACGAGTTAAAAAAAGAATTGGAAACTTTCAGTAGTCTTTACAAAGTAGCATAAAGAAGTAGACATTTCAGACATCCTTCAGAAACGTGATAATTCATCAGACGGTGAGATGTCATCAAGCCATGAAGGAGAGACAGTCCAAAATGAAAGAATTTCAAGCAAAAAGAAATGTGAAAATGAGAGGATGGCAGACCAGTGGATGAAACAAGGTACTATTCTGCCTTACAATGGTGCAATATCATCATTCCCAGATTTAACTGTAATGTACAGAATTCTTCTTTCTTTGGCAGTCACTAGCTGTTCTGTCGAGAGAACCATGAGTAGACTGAAAATTGTAAAAAAATCGCAGCAGTATGAGTGACAAGTGGTTATCTAGTCTATTAATTCTAGCCTCTGAAAAAGACATTTTCAAAGAAATTCCAAATGACATCATAGTTAACCAATTTGCATTAACAATATCAAGAAGAATGCGGCACTACTTTATTGTATAAATCATTCAAAGAATCACAGAAGTTAGAAAAAGTAAAAGCTAAATTTATAGAAAACTGTACAAACAATTTCGTGTTTTACTTTTAAATTTCTAAGAAATAGCCAATGTATCAACAAAAATACTGATTTTGGTCGCTAAGATCTTCAACTTTGCTAACTTATACAGTTATATTTTATCATTTTCATTGTTAATAACATCCTGTACTGTAGTTTAATTCATTGTTACAATAAACTATTTCTTTCACCATTATATATTTGGGTCGCCGGAATACTACCCCCGGGAAAACTACCCCCCCCCAAGCAGGTTCCTACGTCATTTTGACGTCAGAGATCGGGGGGGCAGTTTTCCAGTCACGCACACTCAAGTTTCGATATAATTAAAATTAACAAAAAACTAGAGGACTAACCTAAACTGTTTAGTCACATTATGTTGCCGATAACAGTATAATTGTAGGAACCTGCTTGGGGAGGCAGTTTTCCGGGGGGTAGTATTCCGGCGACCCGCTTTTGCTAGGGGGGGTAGTATTCCAGTCGCGGGCACGGCTCCCATATTGGTTAGTTGGCAGATTTCGTGACGTCACGTTTCACCTGGGGGGTAGTTTTCCGGGGGGTAGTATTCCGCATACCCATATATTTTTTATTTAAACACTACAAAATCTCTGATTCCAGATTGGATTAGTATTGTAGATATGTATAGTGCTCTAGGTTCAGGTCATTCATTGTCACAACACAAGAGCTACTAAGGTTAAGGTTTATTGTTTATAATGGGAGGGGGTATCTACATTTGGGGGGGGGGATGGCTCCATGAGGCTTGGGGGGGGATGGGCACCCCTGGCTGACATTAAGGTTAAGGATTATATACTGTACAAGTATAAAGAAAGAATTAAAGGAAAAATTACTTATTATATTAAAATGGTATGATTAATATCAAGTGGAAATAGGGGGCACTGCAGTTCCACAGTGTCTGTACGGCAGCCGCCACTGGATAGATCTGATATTTAAAAAGTAAAATTTAATCTAATGGATAGAATTATTTTATAATACTGTAGTTTATAATATTTACAAAATTTGGCAATACAATGCACAAAATTAATCAATTTCCTAGCAACGCCTTGTTGTAAATAAGCTATACATTTTTTTAAAGTATAATATCAAATTTCCTGCAATAAAATGTGTATATCTTTAAATTTATTTAGGATTAAATTTGTAAGCTTTCAGACACCATTGGAACTGAATAGCTTTTAATCATTTTTGTGTTGTGTGAACATTTTTTTATGAATTCAGGTGGAAAGAAAAAACACAAAAACTAAATGTTATATTATTTTTTTCATTTATTTCTGAAAAATGTATAAGTAATACTCGGTCTATTTACACTGATGAATTTTCTAAAAACGTTAAAAATACTGCAAAATACAATACATACAGGAAAATGACCAGATATTCCAAAGTTAAATTGCTAAAAATAAGCTACTAAATATTATGTACGCTACAATTTATTTTTTCCAAATAGTGGTCATAATCCATGTTATAATTAGAAAAAAAATAATATTCAAGACTTAGCAGTAATGCATTTTTTACATTTTATTTACAGTGTTACCATATTGTTGAAGTTAATCTCAAAATTTTATAAGAGATCGTAAACACTTGCAAATACATTAAAAACTCATTTATTTTATGAAAGTCAAGACATCGTTCAGTACCTAATCAAAATGTTGTAATAATCACAAGAACATAATATATATTCACCTTCAGATGATAATTAGGAAGTAAACATACACTGTGCAGACAAAGTCGAAGTCCGTAACAAAGGATTTTAATCAATATTTTTGATTTCAATCATTTTTTCTGCTAATGATGTTGTTTGACAAGATACTAGAGAATATTAATAAAACTCCATAGAACTTTGAAGCCTATTAACGAAAAATAATAGCAATCTTGTCTGCAATGTTACATTTAACAATAATAAATGGCTTTTCTGACAACCCAAAACTTCCTACCACATGTTTATAGGTTACACAATTGACAGCATGTATTGGAATTTTCAAAATGCCATAGAAGTAATATAGGCAGTAATATGATCTGTTTTGAGGTTAGAAGTTGTTGAAAATGTATATTTTTTACAATCCTTTTTTGTTTACTTTGTTCTTTAGAAGAAACTACTTAAACTTACAAACAACAAATTGTATTAGGGTGTATGTAGTGCCTAATATTTCATGATAAACAAAAGCGTATAGCACATTCACATGGTTATATTATTTGGTTTATTTGTCTTAAAAATCAAATAAAAATTTTGCGTCTTAAAGCAGACAAAATCATATAAGAGTCAGTTTTCAACAATTTAAGATATTTAATAAGCTGCAAGGTTCTGTATATAATCTTTGACAAAAATTCAATTTAAATAAATTGACGAAAGATCATACATTTTAATCATATATGCCGACTTAAATAATCGATTTTAAACCCAAAAATATCAAATACAGTCATTTAGGCAAAACTATATAATTGTTCACTTTAAAATTCATTCTTGTTGTTCTAAATTGAATAGGCCTATGAGTAATTTAACAGAAGCTCAAATTTGTACGATTCTATTAAAACAGCAATAATTCAGACTAATAGCCCAAAACAGACCATGAAGCAGACATGACTGAACGAATGAGATGTATAAATGTACATTATTTTTACTATAACACAAAACTTAATTTAAAAGTTGTAAACATAACCTTAAATGGTTCATATAGTTGATGAAATATTACAGCTGATGAACGAAATCCTACAATACAACCTTGCGCTTGCGCTACACCATTTTGTCACTCATGCACAGGCGTACGTTGATTTTTTATATGCAATTAACCTACAGATATTAGTAATAATAAGTTGTACTTTTATAATTAATTCATGCAACACCAATTAAGGCTAAGTCCATTATTCCAACTAGTTATGAATTCTTATTTAACCCTTAAACATATCCAGACGTTTGTTGATGGAGTGGGCTGGTTGACCTGCTTTAAAGCTGACTGAATATGACTGGTTTTATGTGTTTATAGGCTTTCTATTATTTTTGCAACATTTTACTACAGTACTTAAGTGAAAGCCTCACGCAAAGTTTGTCATAGCATAATTAGAACAAAAATGCACTGACATGCCATATATACGCTGAAGGGATATTTGGGTGTAAATTGTATTTTTTTTTAATAATCTAAGATTATTTAATGTAGCTACCTACATAAGTAGCCTATAAATTATGTTCAGTTTTTGATCCAAATCAACTGTTTTATTTATAACTAGGGGAAACCCCTGCATGCTCCGCACGCCAACCCTGTTGGAACCTTCTGTTGGAACACATAATCATGTTGTTTTCTTTATAATAAAGGTGTATAATTAATAATAACCACAAAGCTAAGATGGTAAATAATGGTAAATGTTCAAATCAAATTATTTCGTACATATTATAACAGCAGTTATAATAAAGGTTAAAAGAACCAGCAAGGGTCAGGTCTATACACTTTAATAAAAACATAACCTAAAAATTAGAAATAAAAATAATTGTTTCAAAGTTTGAAATCATCTGTTAATTGAAATATTAGAGCAAACAGCTTTTTTACCTGTTATTTTATTCAATTGGTTGCTATGGTAAATTCATGTGTTGGTTCATCAGTCTAGGCCTAACCTAAGAATTTTTTCTGACTAAATTTACAAATATTGAAATAAAAAATGTTTTTATCGAAATGAATTATAGTCTTTGTTACTCAGGGATAGTGTAGGTTTTTATTAGTAAAACTATTTTTTCAATCTGTCCAGTAGTTCCAGAGATTACCCCATATAAACAAACAAATTTTACCTCTTTATAATATTAGTATAGATATGTAACAACCGATTTTTGAATTTTATTTTAATATAGGCCTAGTAGTAAGCATTTTTAGTTGATTTTTGTTTGTTTGCTTTTAATTTGTCAATCCAACCTAAACAAGATGTTGGTTTTGAAGAATAATAAACTGGTATAAATATGCTAAGTAAAGTTGCTATGGTAATGAATGTTAAGAAACATGTGTTGCTAAGAATTTGAACAGCTGTTTTCGTGAGTTATGGTCTTGAGTTCAGAGAAAGAACAATGTTCAGTTTTTCCCGAATTTAAAAATTTTTTGGGAAACTTTTATTTTCATAAAAACCTAATTCAGACTATTATGAACATTTTAAAACAAAAAATAGCCAAACTGGTCCAGCCATTCTCAAGTGATGCGCTTACCAACGAACGCTTTCCTTTTTATTATGTAGATTATTTTATTATTAACAGTATCACAGAAACATGGACCTATTACACATAATATAAAAAAAGTATTGATAATTTGTTGTTTCAAATCACATATTTTTCAACATAACTATAAATGGATTTATTAGACGGTGACCTATTTTGAGTACTTGTGCGAGAGAGAAGGAGACAGTGGCGAGGGAGGGTATAACCCCCACTCTACTTCCCCTCCCCCTCGCACCACCACTTTCCCTTAATGTGGCAAACTAAGCAGAGCACGGGCCGGCATGTTGATGCTATTTTTCTCTTTACTAATATTTGTTTATTACCAGCCCTGCTCCTTACAATTATTGAATGATAATACAATGATCAAATTAATTACATACAATTACAATAAAACAATGTTAACGGGAATATTAAAAGAATATTGTAACTACAGGCATATAAATCATTTTTACAGGCCTATAAATATTACTTTCCGATATCTTTATTCGGTGAAAAATTGGTCACGTCTTCAGTAAAAATTGAATAACTTTAAAAATATTTAACCAATTTTAATAAAATTTTAACCACACATAGATAACATATCTTTAATAATAATTTTAAAAAATCAGACTGTTACAACAAATTTTAATACCTTTACTGATTAGGCCTATAAATATTACTTTGCGATATCTTTATTGGGTGAAAAATTGTTCACGTCTTCAGTAAAAATTTAATAACTTTAAAAATATTCATCCAATTTTAATAAAATTTCAACCACACATAGAAAACATATCTTTTAACAATAATATAAAAAAATCAGATTGTTACAACAAATGTTAATACTTTTACTGATTAGGCCTATAAAATAATATACTATTTCAAATTCGACAAATGTTGAACAATATTTTTTTTTTTATTATTATTTGACATTTATTTTAATTTTGTATTGAGTTATGAATATAATAAGTTATAGAGAATTTTACTGTGAAACCAAATCTTTTTTTATATTTAAAATCAAATATATATATCAAAAGCTATGTACATTTCAAAAATGTTTTGTGAAATTTTGTTTACGAAGTATATACGTTTTCAATACTAAAAATTTAATAATAATAATTTATAAATAATAGTATATTTCGCACCTAGGACCGAAAATGAGGTTTTGCAGGCTTGAGATCGTGTTTAAAGTTCGAGACGGATCGAGAGCTGCAAAACCCTTTCGGCCGTGGAGTGAACGCTATTTTTCACCATACTACACAATAAAATAAACACTATATAAAATTAAAAAAGAATATTTATTTAGCACACATGAAAATGAAACTTTGAGGTTATAAACTAGCTAGCTATGGAAAGTACAGGTTTACCTCAGTTGCTAGGCAAAGGTGAAAATAACAATTATGTGTGTGCCACTAGTCTGTCGGCAATACCTATTGAATCATTTGCCATAATGGACCTATTTCATAACGAAATTGTGTTGAGATATACGTTCATATTTTAATTGAATAAACGAACAGCTGACTTTACGGCCCTAGGGCAGAAAAGAGCTACTTTCGGCCTCCAAATGACGTTCCGAAAATAGCTGAAAACATCGTAGTGCGGTGAAAAGTAATTTATCGTATCTTGATGATTTTTTCACAGAATGTATATAATAATATACTCTGTTAATACGACTGCAATCGATAATAAACAGATGATCTTCATTTCTCTTAGCAGTGGGCACCGATGACGTCAAGAGTAGATGCGCGTGAGCCCTACCGTTAGTATTCTATATACCGTGAGTTGATCTGCTGAGAACTGAGAAGAGAAGATGGCTGGGGGATGGGGTTGCGCCTACGCACGAGGCGCGTGGTGGTGGGGGACCTTCAACTAACTCCCCTACATGCACCAGATTTTTGCGCAGGCCGCCGTTAAATAAATCTATCTATAGGTCCTGTTTGTCAATTACTATATTTTTTGTTATGTAGAAGTCAAAAATATTAGCATGAATATGATATTTTAACAAATTGAGAGAAAAGTAATTTCACAAATGTAGGTAAATTGGCAGATCGGCTGGCGGGATTTACTACTGTAGCCAGAGGTACAGAACTCTTTGAAAGAAATTTTAAGCATACGCTGGCAGAAATTTTAATTAAAAATAAGATAAAACAAATTTCAAAATTATAAATTAACACACACTAAACGATTTCAATAAAAGTCTATACATATTAGTACTACATACTAAAACTAATTCATTTACAAATTTTTAAAACGTGACAAATTTTTCTACAAAACAAATCAAGCTATTGTCAACAAAAACTGTAGAATTGTCTATTGTCTTAAACCTAAATTAACACCATCATCAATCGCACAGTAAAGCATCGATAGACTTCAATAAGTCATCACTTTCAGTCATACATACATCATTGCTTTCGTTTAAATTAATGTTACTTGTACTAAATGATGAACTATCGTAGTTGTTCACATCGGAAACTTTAGTTCTTTTCAATTTGGAACGAATAAATATCGGTTCCTCAGCACTACGTTTGAAAAATCTACGCAACTTAACGGGTTTTTTTACATAGTTTTTTTCTTCCACTTCAACTGGTTCATTTATCACACGATTTACTTCATCTTCTGTTCCCCTAGTAGTAGAATCTGGTTGGGAGTGAGTTTCATCGAATGTTTCCTCAGATTGTTTGGCTCTTCGTATTTCATCCAAAGTCATCACTTTAAACGGCACGTATTCGTTGGTTTTATAAGTTTGTTCTTTCGATCGAGGTATTCTGTAAAACGCTGCCGACTCTGCTTGTATTTTTTCCAAACGTATTTCTTCTAATGTCTTCACGTGTATCCCTCTAGTGAGCTTCTTTTGGGGGGTCGAGGAAGGGACACTTTCATTATCTGATTCTGCAAGAACACAGATAAAGGATTAGAAAAAAAATGTGAACTGCTGAGGAAAAGAGTTTATCCTTTTTTCTCTTAAATAAAAATTTGGATTAAATTGGTAAAGATGAGATGGAATTCTGAATAAAATTGGTAAGTTTAAGGTGGTATTCTGGATGAAATTGATAAGGATAAATGAGGATGCTGGATGAACGAGCTAAGTATGAAAAGGATTAAAAAGATGGGATTCTGGAAGAAATGGATGAGGATGATTTATTATTCAGGATGAAATTTGTAAGCATGAGGTGGGATTCTGGATGAAACTGGTAAGAATGGAATGGTATTCTGGATTAAATTGATAAAAAGCAGAGGGATTCTGAATAAAATTGGTTTGATTGTATTGAGATTCTGGGTGAAATTGGCAAGAATGGGATGGTATTCTGGATGACTTAGATAAGAATGATGTGGGACTCCGATGAAATTAGTTTGGTTGTAGTGGGATCCAGGATTAAATTATTAAGGAAGAATCAGTTTTTAATTAAATTTGTAAGAATCAGTTAAGATTTTGGATTATATTGTCAATAAGGAAGAAATGGGATTATGGATGAAATTAATAAAGCAGATGTAAGTTCTCACGAAATTAGTAAAGATGAGAATTCTGGAAGAAATATGAAGTGGGATTCTGGATGAAATTAATAAAGCAGATGTGGGTTCCCATGAAATTGGTAAAGATGAGAATTCTGGAAGAAATATGAAGTGGTATTCTAGTTGAAGTTATTAAGGAGTTGGTATTCTGGATGAATTTGGTAAAAACAAGCTGGGATAATGGATTAAATTGGTTCTACATTGATTCATGATTAAAATGGTAAAAACAAGCTGGGATAATGGATTAAAT
>JAGFPH010000502.1:13684-44346 GCA_018207615.1 Philaenus spumarius
TAAATTGGTACTACATTAGGATTCATGATTAAAATGGTAAAAACAAGGTGGGATTGAATTAAATTTGTAAGATTAAGGCGAGGTAACAATTAAATTGTTAAATGTTATATAGAATAAAGAATTAATTTGGTAAGGACAAAGGAAACAGAATTAAATTGATAATGTTGATATGGAATTGAGGATTTAATTGGAAAAGATAAGGCAGAATTCTAGATAATATTGCTAAGTATACATGGAATTAAGGATTAAATTATTATGGACGAGGTGGGATTCTAAGATAAATAGGTAAGGAAAAAGATGTGAAAAAAATTGATAAAAAAACATGGGATTTAGGATGAATTCTTAAGAATGAGATATGATTTTGAATGAAATTGATAAGACTGAGTTGGAATTCTAAATTATATTGGTACAGAAAAAGGTGATTCTGAAAGAAAATGGTAAAAAGAGGTAGGGTTCTAGATGAAATTGTAAAATATGAGGTGTAATTTAGGTTGAAATTGATAAGAATGATTGATAATTTGGATGCACTGTTAAGGATATTTTTGTGTACTAAATAAAATTATTATTGACGATTTTTGATCAAGGATTTAATTGGTAAGGATGAAATGGGATTCTAACAATGTTCAGTCCTTGAAATGCATTCTTGCAGATCCAGTAAATGTAAAATAAATATAATTTCCAATAAAACAGACATCAAAGTTTATTTTCTATTTACTCTAATGTTAATAATTTGTCAAACTACAAATATAATAAAGGAGATATTTCATTGTAGAATTGATAAATTGTTAAGGCAAGAAGAAAGCTTACAATTAATTTTTACGGATATTGAGCATTTAACAAAACCGAAACATTAATTAAAACATGTCTCTGGATAAAATATCCGTCAAAGTACCAATTCATAATGGTTTATATACAATGGATCATTAAATACAATATTTGTTACTGCAAAAAGAAGGCAATTAGTGCCTACAATATGAAATAAACAATCAGTTTAGTTAAGTATAAATAATGATCTTCCAAAATATGACTAAACACAAATTAAACCTCATTAGAACTACATTTCATATTAAAACTAATTAGGATCCTGTACATCTTTACATTCTATTGCATTTCAATGTAAGAAGAAACTTTTTAATTACTATTTGCTGTGTTCAAATATCTCTTATTCCGATTATACTTGAAAACAATGTCAAAATTTAATTCAACACGAATACTAATATTACAAGATTGATCAAAACTATACAAAATACAGGGTTATTTTTTAGTGTTAATGGGAACAAAATTTTAACCTGGCACTCAAAAACACATTACACATAATTTATTTTGTTTGACACCATTTCGACTATTGTTATACATTAACATAATATTTATTACAACTTACCGTCGTTAATAGTCAATCGTCATACTTTAAAAAACGAGACAGTTACGATTATTCAGCCATTATCAAATTAATGGTGTTGGAGATTTTTGGATTTTTATTATATTTATTTGTAAATAATTTATTTAAATATTTGTTAACGTTTTAGTGTTTCTGTTAAGTATTCTACGACAAACGGAGAAGTTTCTCCAACATCGTTAACTTGATAATGGCTGGAATAGCCAAAACGGCCGTCATTTTTAAGAATGTGACGAATGACTATTGACAATTAAGTTGTAACATTATATTAAATTAACATCATTTTTTTAACACATAAGACTTAAACTTTAAACAAAAATCAGCACAGTAAAACCACTTCTTAAATTAAACATATTAAACAAAATAGCGATATTCAATTACTTTCCCGTGCTAAGAATGTCAACACCCCATTCCTTACCCTGAACTCAAATTTCTAAGACCGTCAACACACTTAAATCAGAGATGAACACAAGAATATGAAGGAACAAGTTAGAACTAGAATAACAGAGCTGAGATGTCAAAAAAACCTCAATGTAAAAATAAGAACAATTCATCATTAGAAACTAAATTTAAAAACAGAATCTTAACCTAACGTCTCTGCGAGCATTCAAACGATAAAATTGTCACCCAGTTACACTATTAAAATAAATTGTAGATACAAATTTTTATTTAAATACAATTTATAGGCCCATGCACTTTAAGAAAATCATGAGTCTGCAAGTAAAAAAATGTGTGTAAATATTTTCTAAATAAGTGGTCCCGGTTTTGTGTGAAGTAGTAAACATGACCTTAAAGTATAATACGACTATGATTTGTGTTGAATTGTTGAAGCTAATCAGCTGATATAAATGTGCATTATTTCCATATTGTAACAACAACACAAAACCTGACTTTGAAGTTAGTAATAATAATAACATGTGACTTTAAAATGATATCTACTTTATGTTCTCAGTTATTGAAGTGGGATAGTAAAGCACAAATAATTATTTATTTTATAAACTACTAAATAAATCAGAGGAAAATTATATTCAAACATCCTTTGAGCTACAGTTCACTTTGCTGCCAAACTTTATCTTTTTAGCCATTTTAGTTTTCGAGATCTACAGACATGTAAAAAGTAAAGTGAATTATTAAAATAGAGTTCCCCCTTTGTTTAGCAGGTATACACCATTTTGTTTTTACAAAAAAAAAACCATAACTTTGGAGATAGATAATATCATAATTGGTATGATATTATATGTTATTTAAATGATACGTTACACAAATTTATTAAAAACAGAAACTTAAATTTGCATATTCCCGACACTTATTTTTAAAGTATTTATGACTTTTTTATACTTTGCTGTTTTTATAAACACAACCGTTTTCGTAGCAGATAAAGCAATAATTCCCATTTACAAAATTCTTCAAATAACATGTTTCATCAAGTCACGTCATAAAAAGTAGACATTTAATACAAATTACCGGTCTTAGATTGTCGGTAAAAAACTAAATAATTGAGGCCATTAATTTTTTTTTTTTTATTATTATGGTGATGGTGTGATTTGTTAAAACATGTGATTTCAAGTATCTAATTATTAAACATTTACATCCATTGCAGTTTAGATTTGGAATTTGGCGAGTAGGTAATACAAAATGAGTTAAAAACTAAGTATCCTTTTGAGAGTTCGTTACGATCTTAGCTCTGCGCATTGGCTTTTCTACCACCTGGAATTTCCACTGGTGCAATTTCAGTCCAAAATATGAGTTTTAAGTTTTCTTTTTTTTTCTTTTCCCATGTTTGAGTCAATAGAAGACCCCACCAACCATGACACACACAAGACTATGATTTCTAATTGCAAGAAATCTCAAGCTGAAATTGAACTGCAGTTCGTTGAGTTTTATAGAAACAGTGTAATGAATGGTTACAATATAGGTAAGACAAATCAAAAAACTCCAAATGAATGTCCATGCTGACTCTGGATTAGACAACGTTTTAGGATTCCTTTACAGTGCAAAGAATTTCCCTGTAATTTAAAAAAAGGCTTTCATACGATGTTATAACAAATCAGATAGGTTAACAAAAATTATGTTAACAACGGGTACCGAAAACGTCAATACAGTATTCAAAAAAAGTGGGCAGAGCATTGACACTTCTTATATGACACGATGACGAATATATTTAAGCCAAATAGTGACTGGTGCTTACATTACTCCAGAATCTATTGCTTTGATCTCCAATTAAGTTCAATTCAGCATTTCTGATGTCACACAAAATCAGTTAACCAATTTTTCTGGCACAGAATTCAATCAGCCACCATACAAAGTTGTTTGCTGATGACACCGCTTTAAAGGTTTTTGGGAAGAATAATACTAACCTAGAAAAGTCGGTTACTTTATCACTGATTATGGCAGAAAATTGTTTTTGGCAAATGGTCTAAAACTAAATAAAAATAAAACTCTGCTAATGCAGTTCAGTTGTAAACAATTAAAAGACAAAATTTCAATTAATCGTTTAGAACCAAGTACAGAATAGTCAAAATTTCTGGGAGTGGTAATTAATGAAAACATAAACTGGAAATCACATATTACCTTTATTCCAAATAAACTTTTGTTTTGCACTACGTACTATTTCACGTATGTTTTCCAGTCCGGATACAATTAAAACAGTATATATAATGTGTACTCTCACCTCATATATATAGTATTGTTCTTTGGGAGAACTTGGTGGAAACATTTTTACTATTCAAAAGAGAATTATAAGAATAATGTGCAATTTAAAAGGTAGGCATCTTGCAGCAATTCATTTACAAAATTAAAAATTTATCTATTCCTTGTATAAATCCTGAATGTCCTGTTTTTTTATAAGCAATTATGTTATGGGTTTCAATCAGTACAAACATGAATATTTCATGAAACGGCAAATGCTTCAATACCCAATACATAGAATAAAGTTGTTCGAGGATAGAGTGCACTATTCTGGTCTCAAATTGTACAACAATTTGACAATTGCCAGACAATATAAAGGAAGTGCATTGCATTGAAATCTTTAAAAATAAACTTAGGGCTTTCCTTTTAAAGCGGGCATTTTACTCGGTGGAGGAGCACCTTAGTATTTAAATATATTATATAGTGGCTTTATGTTTACTATATGATATATGTGAAATAGTTTATTTAGTTGTGTATGTCTTATTTTTATTACTTGTATTATGTGTATTAATTTGTATTGTATTGTATTCTGTATATATTTTTATCATTTGTACGTATGTGACAACTCAAATGTATTCTGCAGCAATGCTATTGTAACCGAAGACTAATAAATCAAATCAAACTGAACCTCAATCCAAACGAATATAGGTTCCTACTAGCTTCGGCAACAATGCTGAAGTCAAAAATATCGTGCAGCATTATTTGTCATCATTGACGATGACGTTCCTTGAAGAGGGAATGAACGAACAGGTCTCTACACACAAGTGCCTAAACCACGACACAACTATGTTGAAAATAAAATATGTCCTTTCATGTAAAAGTTATACTAATATAAAATTAATTACTAAGTGGGAAGCTTTTTTATACAAAACGGTACTTACTTTCTGATTGTGCTTTTGTACATTTGTATACAGCCACTAAAATATATTCACCTTTTTGTAATCAACTCAAAGATTTAGATTTTTAACTTAAATGAAAAGAATATATTCAAGTATAAGGATATTTTTTTATTTAGAACTAATTGTGTTAATATTAACATGTGTATAAAAAGTAGACATTCAATTTTAAATAATATTCATTATAGGATGGATTAAGGTTATGTATGGTCTAGTGCTGGAAGATCAAATTATGTATTTATTCCACTGAGAAGGGTAGTATTTTGTATTTGACAGCTTTCTATAAGCCAATTTAAATAATTTTGTATATATTAAATTGTTGATGATGAAAAATCTGATAAAAACCAATATTTACAGTTTAAGGTTGAATTTCAAGAAGTCACACTTAAAGTTTTAACTTGACCTAAACGTAATTTAATTTTATCCAAAATGTTTCTCTAATTTTAGCCTATATAACTAGGCACAAATAATCAACGTTAATAAATTGACAATCAGCTATTATTGTTCTCGTCCGGACTCATTTTTCTAATTTTTTTAGACTCCAATTCTTGAAAATTTATCGTTCTCTCGGCAGAACGCTTGAAAGATCGTTGCAGCTTTATAGGTTTTGTAATATATTTATTGTCTTCAGTTTCTAAATTAAATTGGTGTGCTTCTTTAAATGTACATTTAGTTTCTTCTTCGGATTCATCTGCGCTAGTAGAGGTAGAGGAAAGGATAGTGTCATTATCTGATTCTGCAAGAACACAGATAGAGGATTAGAAAAAAGAAATATATTCTAAATTACCTTGTGCCACTTACGATTTTTGTGAATTTGAGTTCACGTGTTCTTGCTTCCGATAAAATAAATCAGATTGAAAAATCTACACAGTACATAATTTAACATTTATATACATTCAGTTTCGATTTAGAATTTGGCAATAGATAATACAAAGTGTGTTACAAATTAAGTATCCTTTCAAGTCTCAGCTCTGCCCATTGGCTTTTCTACCACCTGGAATTTCCACTGGTGCAACTTTAGTCAGACACAGACTTTGAAAGTTATATTGAATTGTACCTGACTAACTGTCCACTAAGCAAATATGTAACTTGGCAAACGGACCTATATGCTATGTTTAGGGTTGGTTGGAAATTATTTGGTTTTGATGTCTTGTGATGAATTATAATTTGATTACATTTGTGCTTTTAACAAAATTTAAAAAATTTTACATTATCTTTTAGAACTCTACAAAAAATATTTACAATTTTGAAATATATAGAAACTCTTTTAAAATAAAACATTGTGTTAACTGGCTTATCGATTTGACCTTTTTTATCAGAACATAGAACTCAAGAACAAAACATATTCACAAAAATGTTTTTGTTATTAATGATGTAACAGGTAAAATAGAAAATATGTTATTTTCACTAATCCATAACCTAGGCCTATCTTGTAACAAAAAATAAAATATTACTTAAACCATTTGCTCTCAAATATCTGGCTATAAAAAGTCACATCAGATTTGTACGTCTTAAAAAAATCTTGTAGTAAAAATAATACCTATCTTATGTGAAACTATATAAAATGTAAACAAGAACTCCAACAAGAAACAACTTAAATAATATTGAGAACCCAGAATAAAACAAAAAAGCAATGATACTATAAACACTGGCAGTTTTTTTTTTAGGTTAAAAAACTTTTTTTAATATTCAGCCTAAACTAAAAAATTACTACTAACCCCTAGCGCCCTAATACAAAATATGACTGATTTTCCCTTAGGTTATAAAAAATTTCAAGAAACCCGAGCAATTTTTGTTGTAACTTGAACAAACAATTGAATTACTGGTATATTGCATCACAACTTACTAAGCAGCTGAACAGTGGACGGTGTTAACAGACTTATTAGGCACAATACAATTCGACACCATGTTGAATGCATGTGTCAACAATACAATCGGACATCTGATTTTGGTAATAAACTCAAATTCTTTCAAAACATATAAAATTTGAAATTCATCTCCACATATATGTCGTTGGCTTGCAACTTGCTGTACATTAACCCCACGACTAAATCAGTGGCTCGAAAAAAGTGAATAATACTTCAAGATATTTATTTAGTAAATCAGTCTAATTAAATATAGGGCTAAATAGTTTTAACACCATTCGGAATGGCTGCCGATCACTTATTAATTGCTAAACGTAAATGTTCATTTACTTTCTTTTAAAAGTTCTAACTGATATCAATATATTTATTATATATTTATACTATTACTAATTGATAGTATCTTATCTATTAGTAATAGGTTGTAAAGTAAGTACACAATATATTCTATCCGGTTAACCCATTCTTTAAAACTTTGAGTAAATGTAAACATCAATGCGAGGAAAACTAAATAGCTATATAACACATTAAAATTAGTTATGTTTCATAAAAACAAATATCCTGAGAATGCTTTAATAACGGTAAGAAATTATTTAAAAAATAAGAAATAGTGCTGTTCAGATCTTTGAAGATTCTGACCAACCATTGCTACCTGATCCTAAGTACAAACCTTCTCATATTGCAAAATATTTCATGTCAAACATATATGGAATGATACAACGAAGTTGTATACAAGATCCTATATTATGAAATTCTGATATTTTATCACTGGAATCATAAAGTTTTGTATAAAGTCAGTTCTAAAAAAAGAGGCCAGCATTGGTATCTTGTAAACAATAAATCTGACTGCAAAATTTAAATAGGGAGCCATTTCTTGTTTTTTGAGAAATTAAAAATTATGTAGTTAAAATATTTGTAAAATATTTTCCAATATGGCAGTCACTTTCGAATTTCTTATGGCATACTCTGTATCTTATGATGATTTTGAATTTTACTAAGATAAAATAAAACCTGAACACAAAATCTCACAATAAATACGTTTACTAACCTCAAACGCGTTTCAACGACAATGTCGCCATCCTCAGTGATGCACGGGCTACAGTAACCAAACTATAACTCAATATTTATGAATTTTACTAGTTATTTTAAGATTTTGTTCTTTTTGTTTTTTGCACCTGTTACCAACTTAATTTTTCATGTGCGACAAATTAGTAGATTTATCACTTAATTCCTCTGTATAATGGTTTTAAAAGATAACGTTTGTCTACTAAACATCTTTTATTAGTTTTGAAAGCGATTTCATTGGTTCAAAACGTTTCCATACAAAAATATCTTAAGAATGTTTGGGTGTTTTTAAAACGTTATACCCTCTAAATTTTAAACACTTAGTTGTATCAAAAAAATGCCAAGAACATAAAAATTTTAAAATAACTTTATAATAATATCATGTGTCTATTAATTAATTGTTTGTTCTGCAAGCTTATTTTTGTCACCCCTTCCAGAAAGGGAATCATATAAAAAATTGTTTGTACAAAACTTAAAATAAAATGTTTACAATAATATAAAACGGATTTTATACTATGGAATAATGGAATAATGAATTTTGTTCTGTGACCTAATTTTTGTTGCCCCTTCTAGTAAAAGGTTGGTAGTACGCCTATCAAAAATTGTATGCATTTGAATTGAAATAAATTAAAATAATAACAATTAAAATAATTGAAATTAAATTTTTAGAATGGTTAGTAATATCAAAAAACCCTTTAAAAACACTACCCTTAACTCTTCGCTTGCTGAGTAAAATTGGCCTTATTGCACCTCAATGCTGAAATAAATTGAAAAGTTTTAATTTTCTTTTCAAAGTTAATTTTTGTTTTGTATGTGAAAATGTAATTAAAAAATATCATTATTGGGTTTTGGTTACATTTAACAATTTTTATTACGTAAATCATAATAATATAGTAAAAATTTTTTAAACAAAATAAAAATTTAGGATTTTATTTTTTTTAAATTGGAGCACTAATATTATGAAATAATATATAAAAATTACAAGGTAATGTTAAACATACCAAAAAAGAACATATTATTGGACAATTAATTAGTATGTTGGAGAGGTGTAATAAATCTCAAAACACTTATCATGGTGCAAATAGTGCAAAAGTAGATGGTTTCTTTTCTTTGACCTATATGCATCGCAATATGCATTTATTGCACCCAGAACAAAAGTTTCAATTCACCAACAAAAAATATTGAATTACTCAAATACTGATAATATATACACATAAAACAAATAAAACGTTCACAAAAAATATTTACAAACCAAACTAAAAACTACGAAAGATTAATAAAAACAATACTTCTTCAAAACATTGCTCAAATGCAAACATGGAGGGCATCGCCCAAGGCGTATTAAAGAAGGTGTGTGCATCGAGGAGCGTGAACTCGTCCGGCCCGCGCAGCTACGTCACGTGCTACTCACTGAACCAGCAGTTCCGAGCGCAATTGTAAGCTTTTGCTCAAACTGCGAATTAAATACTTTATGGTTGTCTAAAAATTATGTTTTTGGTATCGATGGAAAGGTAATAAAGTGAGCATTAAAATGATCTATGTCCATGGTCAAATATTTCTAGGCGTATAATTTTGAAACAAGCCTAAATCTAATATACGGGTTTGAATGACGTAAAAACTACCCGAAGTGAGGAAGTTTTTTACTATTACTTTCGGGAGGCATTCAAAGACATAGAAATGTAGAGAATAAAATGTAGTAAATACTGACATCAATTTTTTTTATGAAAGTTATAGCTGTCCTACATAATAAGATTGTAATCAAAACCATAGTTACTATCTTCTTGTGGCGATTGAATGTACGCTAATCTAATTTGTTATTATTTCTCATTTCTCTTCGTTATTTATTATTCACATTGTTGTGGACAGGTAAATTTTGTTTAATGTATAAATATAAATTTTTAAAGAGTTGACAAATTTAAGTAGCTCTATAGGGTAAAACCTTTTACCATCTATAAGATAATGATTTTTTTAAATTTATTGGTTTTGTTATGTTTACTAGGCCTACTATTATTAGTAGGCTATTAAATTTACTTTTCAAAAATTGAAATTATCTAAAATTGTGATTGTTTAGTTAGCCTACACAAGGATAAATAATAAATCAAAATTAATATAAACTAATTATCAATGAAATAATTAAAAAAATAGTAGCCTAGTCTAGGTGATAAATAAAAGGTCGTGGTGAATACAACATTGAGTTTTATTTCAGTTTTAACCCTAGATTACTTATGTCAAAATTTAGTCACAGGATTACTTATTTATCGTAAATTTGACTACTAATAAATATAATTTTTTTACTGTAATAAAATAATTTCGTAATTATTTTTTTTAAACTGTAATTGTATCCTAGCATATTTCAGGGCTACATATATATATATTTTATTTTTAAAGAGTTATACATCAAATAAATAAAATAATTTGTACCACCAATATTTTATTTTTGTTAGTCTTTAAAATGGTTTAATAACATACAACAGCATTTCAGTTACGGCTTAAATTCTGTCCACTTCATACATAAAACAATGTTAATACTCTAAAAATATATGTTTTAACTGTCTAAGCGTCAGGCACTTTTTTACTGCTTGTACACTTGTCATTATCACTTAGAATGTATCCTATTCAAGTAAAGTGTACACTATTATACATTTTATTGTTCAGGAAAGTATGGAGAACATTGCCATGTAAACAAAATATTTAAACAAATTTCTCTAACTATTTTTGCGCTTCAAAAGAAAAAAAAACAGATTGGTAAACCAAAGTTACAAAAGTAAGGGTTTTAGAAAAATACTACACAATTTTTTAGTTATAAATCCAACATATACAAAAATAGGGGAAACCCCTGCGAGCTCCGCAAGCCAACCTCGTTGGAACCTTCTTAAACATAATCATTTTATGTTTTCTTTATAATAGTTGTTTAGGATTCATAATAACCCCAAAGCTAAGATGGTAAATAATGTTAAATGTTCAAATCAAATTTTTCGTATATTTTATAACAGCAGTTATAATAAAGGTTAAAAGAACCAGCAAGGCTCAGGTCTATACTTTAATAAAAACCTAACCTAAAAGTTTAAAATACAAATAATTGCTTCAAAGTATGAAATCAGCTGTTAATGGAAATATTGGAGCAAACAGTCATTTTATTCAATTGGTCGCTGTGGTATTGAATGTAAAAACATGTGTTGGTTCATCATTCTGGGTCTAACCTAAGATTTTTTCCGACTAAATTTACAAATATTGAAATACAAAATGTTTTTATTAACATTAATTATAGCCTATGTTAATCAGGGATAGTGTAGCTTTTTATTTCGTAGATCAACATTTCTTGGGAACCGATGAAACCTTACTCGTAAAAAGCTGTCTTTTTTGTTTGAGTTACCGAAGCCAAACATGGCACAAAAATGCATTATAATTCATGGTTATTAATTATAAGAAATTTATTACAATAATACACTATGTTGCCTATAATTAATAACATAATATGACGTCAAAAGAGCTTGAAGGTCGTACAGGTTTCGGCGGTAAATATGCCGAAGGAGTCTAGACTGGAGCTCCGACTGTGTAGCAGCCTACGTCACGGGTAGGCTAGAGTGGAGGGAGAAGCTGCGCATGCACACACCTTCTTTAATACGCCTTGGGCATCGCCTATCAGACTAGTAAGACTGTGAGTATAGCTGTTATCCGCACAAAAATATTTTAAATGTAGTTTTGTGTTTCAAAGTGTTGTGATGTATGTTAATGTGTTGTGTTGTGTGTTTTGTGTAATTTTAAAGTTGACGAGCATTTAAATTAAATGCTATAACCTAACAAGTTTCGGTTTGACAATGCCTGAATAAAATAGGCGAAACGGTCGTCACCGATTAATAAACTGCGTTTATTGGACTGCGAGCAGTTGTATTAATAAGGTATTTATTTAATTATAAGTATATTATAACCAGTCCATAAGGCAGAACAACACAAAGTTATAATAATTAAAAATAAATATAATGTCCTATACATAATATATTATACTTTACAAATGAAATGAAAAACACCTCCATACCCTATAACTACCAATCGAAACCCTCAAAGCCTATGCCTGTGATGTGGTTACAACTCTTCTAAAACAATAGAAAGGAAAAGAAATTGTGGAAAATTTGGGAAAATTGTCAGGCATTTTTGAAAAAACTTAAAATTTTCACATAATGTGCTTATACTTACTACATATAAAGAATGCAGCTGTCATTTAGCATCTGCATTTCTATATCCGCAGAAACACACACACACCCCACACCCTCTCACTTACAAAGATATATTTATAATCCCATAATCAAAAATTCATTTTCTTTATTTGACACAAATTTGTATAATCAATAAAATAATAAATAAGATTTCTAATGAACAAAAATATTACTTCAAACTACTCATTAAATGCTCTACATAGTCTACTTCGTTCAATTTAAACAAGAACGCTTTCATCAGATTTAAGAATACAGGGTGTCCCATAAGTAAAGTGCCAAACTTCGGGGGATGGTTCTATGGGTCAAAATAAGAAAAAAAGTTAATATAAATATAAACACAGACCCGAAAACGCTTCATTTTATAGATATCCACTATTTTGTTTTTTTGTATAAAATAACTGTTAGAAAATGAAGCGTTTTCGGATATGTGTTTATATGAACTTTTTTTCTTATTTTGACCAATAGAACCATTCCCCGAAGTTTGGCACTTTACTTATGGAACACCCTGCATATCAATAGTGTTGCCTTTTGTTTAATGTTTTCTGGAATTAAGTAAAACATTCTATGCGCAACAAATGTAAAAAATTCAATATATGCATTCGAACTATGTTTTGGAACTGAAAAAAAATGTACAGTTTCTTAGACAATCTCAATATAGATTTTGAAAACAGATTTACTTCCCCTATGTATAGAAAAAGTCTTTAGGACTGTGTAGGCCTATAGATACAAATACAATAATGGAAGTATTTTCATAATTTTAAATAACGACAAATAGTGAAACACTTAGTGTGAACTACACCATTCTTGATCCATAACCAACAGTTGTAATATTATCTTACTAATTTACTAAACACACAACACTCATATTTTATGCACAGACACAAATTAACTATAAGCCTTGTGCGGAAACGTTACAACACTTTTTTTGCCTAATTGGTTTGTTCTACATAAAAATTAGTATCTTATTGTGTTTGAAATGTGGTTGTATTTTATTTTAGAATAAACTTAATTGCCCTACAAACTAGTGTGATGTAAAATATTTGTAAAAATTGTTTCTGATTTTTAACCTTAATTTTTATTGACGGCAGTCTAACTTTTCTCAATATATTCAAAAACAAAACTCGGATTTCAGGAACAGAAAGCACAACTTTCCTGGAATTATTGTAATCTCTTCATTCAGGGTGGCTAGTGATATGACCTTTTGAAATTCCCTGACTTTTTCCTGACTAAATAACTTTTTCCCTGACCAATCTTAGAAAAAACACAAACAAAACCATGCTAATTTTATTTTAGTAAATCAATCAAATTATTTTGGTAAGTAAATCAATTTTTAGGGAATTAATTAAATATTTAAATAAACACGGTAATATTATAACAGTTAAATATTTAATACTATCTATGTTACTGTACCAACTACCAGCAGTTGCAAATTACACATTTATGACTATAAATATTAAATTAAACAATGAATTAGTCTAATTATATTTTATTATATTATAACAAAAGAAATAACAAACTGGTTTTTGTAATCCAACTACCGGTTACTGATTTGAATTAAATATTTAATTAATTGATACGAAAATACCAAAATTCAAAAACATTTAATAATAAAACTAACATTTTAGAAACAGCATGTTAGAGAAAGGTTTCAAGGTCATAATATGGTAAGTACATTGAAACAAGCTGCCACAATCACTCCCGTAACTTGCCAATATTGGGATTTACTTATCAGAATACGTAGTTTTCTTATTTTTTAAAGTAGAAGTTTATCTTGTATTTAATGTTTATTTTCTCAATTAAAAAAAAAATTTAATTAAAATTTAATTAATCTATGATTTTAAATAGTTATTTTTAACTACTTTCCTTAGAAATGTTATTTTTCCCTGACCTTAACCAAAATTCCCTGACTTTTCCCTGATTTTTCCAGAAAAGTAAAATTCCCTGACTTTTCCAGGTTTTCCCTGTTTTCCCTGGCGCTAGCCACCCTGTCATTTTACTTTTTTGCTGTAATTCTTTCTTTCTTAAAACTAATACTCCTGCTTGACTCCTCGGGTAAACATGCAAGTAAGCAACATCAGTTGCATTCCTAAAGCACAATTAAAACAAGTACAACTTAATAATAATGACAAAAATTATCTACAGGAAACCGTAAAATAAAACAATTTTGGTTTTTAGTATCCTCTCAATGTTGAAATTCTTTCTGTAATTAACTGTTGTAAAAACTCGTAATCTTAAATCTATCCTAGCGGATGCTCCAAACCTAAATGAAAAAGAATACTCTAAACAAGTCAAAACACCAAATTTATAAGCTCAAGTAAAATGGTTTCAAATCAGAATAGCTACAATCTTAATCATAAAATTTGTATCAAACTTTATTTTAAATAATCACTACCAAAACAAAAATAATGAATACATCTTGTAAGTAAAATTATGACTTATATTATAACATTCTAAAAAATATAATACAATTAAATGTGAAGAAAATCGAGACAAATAATATTATCAATAATATTAATACTTCTCAATCTTCCAACTGTACATTTTTCCATGAAAGGATAAACCTTCACAAAAAGTATTAACAAATACAATTAATAAATAGATTCGCAAATACAAACACATTTTTAGTTCATTGTACAAAAAATTTTAGCGCCATATATATTTCTCCACATCACTTTAATGTAATATTTCACTCTGATTCGTTTAGATTAAAAAATACAAGCTACGCACCAAAAAATAAAAAATTATTTTAATTTATTGTTTCTAATTACAGTGCTAACAGTTTTGCAATGTGGTTTTATCAATCTAAATCAAGCAACTTATTTCGTAAAGGAATGTGATGGTACTTCAATAAATTGGTGACAATTTTTAAAAAAATTGCCTAAGTGTTCCAGTAAATCAACAACTGATGATTTAATGAAAACATGGTGAACAACAGATTCTGTTGTCAATGCAATGAGAGGAAACAAATCAACTATATTATATGAATGTTATTGGAAGGAGTCCTCGCAAGCCAACATGATGACTAGCCTAAAAAAAAGAGTTTCTCTATTGTCGTGTCAGCATATACTTCACGGATTTAAATGCAATTAAAAGGGATAAACATGTAGCTTGAGACCCAGAAACTCTTAAAGAACATTAGGGAAAGATTCCTTCACCTTGTTTTATTCATTAAAACAAAAGTTCCATTTACTATGGACCGTAATTCTCAGAATTCAAGGCACTGGACTTACAGAAAAAACCTAAAATCTCCGCCATGGCACCGGTGTTCCAAACCTGGCTAGCGTACATTATGCTAGGATAGATGAGGTTGTAGAAGCAGATAAGATACGCTCAGAGAGGCAGGCAGAACTGAAAGCTTTTTCAAGGTTAATTGTAACTCAACTGTTGAGTGTCGAAAATCACTGACGTCAGAATCAGCAATGGTTAAAGAGGTCAAGGTGATCTGGTAGCCAGGACATAGTGCAATCCCAGGCAACGAGGAAGCAGACGAGTTGGCAAGGGTGTGGACCTTGAACAGACCATCCTGGTTTCGAACAAAAAGGTAAATGTCTGATCCAAAACTGATCTAGAGAGCACAGATGGAAGATTGCAGGCAATCAAAGATCTTCCTGGAGGACTTCTATGATAGGAGAAACAGATAACTGATAGGTCTAGATAGGAAGGATGTGAGAATAATGTTAAGTATTCTAACAGGGCATTGGAACTAAACAGGCAAAAGTCCTGCAAAGAATACGGTTGCATAAGTTATGAAACCGAAGTTATGGATTTTCTGCAGGAGGGAAAGGTGAACCCTCCTGAAGTATGTAGGTTCTGCGGGAATTAGTGGTGGAAAGTAGTAACCTCGATAAGGTGGTGCCTAACCGCATAAATAAAATAGAAACCCCTACAAAAATTTAAAAAAATTGTGTTTAGTATATTCAGGTAACTGGATAATTTAGACCAATGCTCTTTGAGAGTTGATAGGTTAAAGGCATTCGTCCAGTATGATAAAGTTGAAACCTCCAATACAGTTGCATCCGTTAATACAAACGTCTATTCACGGGCGTATAGAAATATTGCAGATGTGTATTTCCAACAAGGGAGTGACATGCCTTATGTTCGATTGGTCTCTCGCTTTAATCCACAGAAGTTTATGAGGACAAGTAAGGGATGATATCACACCGATTTTCTGTATCACTGTGCGACTTTTACCTCTAAAGCTGTCACCAAAGATATACCGGGAAAACCCACATTGGAAGCATAACGTACGACAACCATCACCATTCCAGTGGAAGGTTTAAACAATTTTTTTTGTATTGGTGAACACCTTTAACAGGTACTTTGAATTCACATTGCAAAAGTGTTAAGAAATTTTGATCAATAATATAACACTGTAAACAAGAAATAATAAAAGTAATTGATTTCCCATGCTCCTTTTATTCTTTTTTTTTTTTTACTTTTACTTATTTGGGCCAATTTTATTTGACCCGCCCTGAATATGCTTTTAATTAAAATAATCTACTTTTGAGATATTAGATGAAAGTTTCAATATTTAAAAGCAAAGTTGAGTTTAACGTCACATCATGGTATGAAACTTAATTTTCACATAATTTAACTATTAATAATTCTATAACATTCCCAAGAGAGAAAATTAATACTGATTTTATGGCTGAAATTAGCTTTCGTTTAAACTATTAAACATACTTTATGTCATTAAAGCTGCCATTAAAGACTCATTTGGTAACAAAATATGTTCATCAAGTACATGATTATTAACTGCTTTAGCTATTAAAGTAGTTTAGAATATGACAGAGGAATGCCCTCAATTGAACAGAGCAATATCCAGAAAACAATTTAACGGTGAAATTTTTCATTCTGAAAATTTTTTCTTCTATTAGTGCGAAAAAACCACGTCATTGCTTCGACACATAATTAACTGGGAAGTTGATTACACATATTTAATTGTCCTGATGAATAAAAATTAAGATATTCTTATAAATAATAGCAAAAGTGTTTCAGCTTCGAGAATAAGGATATGCTAGAAGATATTATGAACAAAATAGTCTACATCTTGCTAACAGCCTTTAAGGATTTGTTTGCTATTTTGTATCAGCTATTATTGCTTTTGTTAGTTGCAACTCATTTCAATTGGATTTGTATACAGTCGATCTTAGATATAGGACTAATTTGGGGACGGCAATGTCCATTGTACAGAAATACAATAGAATATAAGTATGCCATATCTAACAAACGTCTGAAAACATATTATGGACTAAGTACTCCACAAGTATAAGAAAATGATTCAAACAATTTAGCAAACCTCTACAAAAATTACATGTAAACACACGCTACAACAGTTCAATCGGACTCCGGAAGTGAGACAACTAACAGAAATAGGTGCGCTTGTACTAGTGATGGGATGATTGAGCAATAAATAATACTTTATTTACTTTTGTTTTATCTTAATATTATGGTTATTTCAAAATCACTCGATTATTGTGGCAATACAAAACAGACAACTGACTAGCGATCTTACTGCGTGTCCTATAAAGTAAACTATCGTGCACGATTACCAAGACTTCATTCTCTGTGTTTACTGTACAACTACAAAGCTAGTCCTGATCTAGTCTGTTATACAAGTCTATCAACCTTGAACAGTAGAAGCTACCTTAATGATAGTATAAATATACATATAATTCTTAAAGCCAGAACAGAGCAAATTTATTCCTTCGGTTAGGAATACAAATTATTTATGTTCCTTGTGTTATAAACGAGAGAATTAAACTGTAGTTGCCAGGTGTCAAATATTGGCAGGTTATGGGAAAAAAAATTTAAATATAGAAGAATTCAATTAAACGGCAAAATTACCTAAGTCTCGAGACATTGCGTGGCAATATAGATGGTTTTTGGTAAACGAGTTCAATTATAATGAGACTGATGTCTAAAAACAAAGCTGAACTATTTGTTTTGTTACACAAATGTTGTGGGTTTGTTTGGAAATTTGATTTAATAAACATTTTTGTTTTAAAAAGTTTTCGTGTTATGGGTTTTAAAAAAACATCTAATATTACTATGTTTGAGATTTCTCTTAATTTGTAGATTAAAAATAATATGCATGTGCAAACTTATTTGTTTAGACAGGGTTGTTGCAGAAGTTTCTTATTTTAGTTTAGTTCAGCGAAAGAAAATGCTGTTAATTTACCCATTTGAGGACAATCATTTTATTCAAGAACTGTTATTTTAATTTTGTCCTGTTTTTAAAGTTATTATTAGAAATAATTAGTGTATTTATGTTAAGTTGTAATTAATCCCTTGTTTCTTAAACCATTTACACAAGCATAATGTAATTCTTATTTCATTTTCATAAAATATTTGAATGTTAGTTGCATTTTGTCCTTATTAATAGGACATAGCCATTAATAAAATTTTATTGTAAAATTTTAATTTTTTAAAAGGCATGATTAAATTTCTTAGATATGTGTAAGTGCAAGAAAGTGTGTTTAATCCTGTGTGTAATAACTTAATAATCATTAATTATGAGGGCCAACCCAGCAGATGGTCTACGGGCCTTGCAGATTGAGTGTGTTTCAAATGATTGTAATTTTTCCTTGTTAAATTTTGTCTTAAAAAAAACACTAATTATTATTACTATACCGAGGTCTGTTTTTTCGTGAATTGACTGTATACCTATACTATAAGACCAAATTATTAGCAGTAGTTATATTAAAACTAGACCTGTTTTGTTTATATACATTTTAGATCCCTACATCGTGCAATACACTTTAAAATTCTGCAGGCTCTCATAAAATCCCCATACATAATTTAAACAGGTGCATAATGTGAGCACTTAGTGTCCATGTATTTTATATGAATGTACAGTATATGGTCTTCAGTTGGTGGGACAATACTCAAATTAAGAAAGTTTAAGCCTATAGTTAAAAAAAATGTATTCTACCATTAAAAATTTATATATATTTAAAACACAAAGCTGTGTTATTTCAAAATCAGCTGTTTACTTCAAAATTTGATTTCATACTTAGAAACAATTATTAGCATTTCTAATATTTAGGTTTGGTTCTATTCAGGAGTAGGCCTAATCATATTGGTTGTTTTTAACCTTTATAACTCGTTTATATCACAAATTTAATAATTTGATTTTGAAATTTAGTATTATGAATTTATTTTGTAAATATTATTTTTAATTTTATATAATTTATAACTATTACACATTCATTATTATTATTATTATTATTATTATTATTATTATTATGGTGTTTTTAACAATATAGTTTAATAAATTGAAACTTTGTTTCGTATTTATTAGAGGTTTTACTGTAGTTGATATCACTAAAAAATTTTATATTATATAGTAATTAATTGTCAATTTCAACTTTAAAAATGTTAAAGTAGCAAACAAAGCAAATCCGTAATTAGTTTAAGCAAATGCTTGACATTCCCAGCATATTCTACCTCTTATAAGAAGAACAAGAATTTTCTTATTGTATGACAAACAAATTCTTAATATTTAATCATCAAGGACAATATCTCAACGTTATCATTTTGAAAAGGTCTAGCTAAAAAAAAAAACTGTTAAATAAATAAACTGATTTAAAAAAGTTTTACAAAATAAAATATTTATTCATTTTCATTCTCAAGTGAACTACTTAGATTTGTTTGAGTTCTAAACATTTACAAAAAAAATCTCAATTAATTGGTCTAATCGTTTTTGATATAAAGTTTCCATTTATTGAATATCTAACAAAGCTCAGCTCTAACAATTCATAAAAAGTTTAATCTTTGAACTCCAAAATCATATAATCTTCTGAAATAAAATACTGACTTAAAAAAATTTCTGTCAGAAAATACTAGTAAATTAGGAAGATAATAAATTTATTTCTAAGACAACATCAAAATTTAATCTTATACTATTAATCGACTTCAAATAGACAAAATTTAGTTTGTTATCCATCTTATATATGTAATAAACAAGAAAACAACTCAACAATGTCTATTTATTTTCTTTATATTTAATACGTTGTAAATTAACATTATTTTCTTTTTCAAGAACAATTATTTGTTCTGATTTATTCTTTTTCAAAATATTTTATCGCAATTTCTTGTCTTAATACAAGCAAAACCCCAATGTTACTAAAAACAAATTTGGATTGTTTACAGGAATCAGAACTACCTCTCGACATTGAAATCACAAAGTAGTAAATTGCTTAGTGTTGTATAGAACAAGATTATTTTAAAGAAGACTTCATCAGCTTATTAAACCTTACAATTATTTTCTACCAATATTCTTATCAAGAGATGAATTGAAAAAACACGTTTTTATAATGGCCCTGATGATTAAAACTGAAAAATATATTAATAATAAAAACTTAAGGTTGTCTGAAATCTTGATTTAAAAATGCTAAAAGATGCTATGAATAAAATTGACAGACATCTGCTAGCCCATGCTTACAGCCTTTAAGGATTTGCTTGCTATGTCTGTTGCCAGGTGTTATTGATTTAAAAAGTTACATTACTTTTTAGAATGCAGTTCCAACTAATTGTACTTGCATGATTTTGGGACTGAAAATTTTTAAACTCCTATTAGAACTACTTTTTTCGAAACCTATTAGTTTTTAGAACACAAATGCTGCAAACCATTTTGAATTACTCGGAAATTATTTGATTGTAAAGAATATTTTACAGGTAACTATATCCCGCCCTTGTACTCTTCACTGAACAACCCCCATATTATTGCATACACTGATATTTTCATGGAAATGACATTGATTAGGACAGAGTGGAGGGGTGGATCCTGACACATGTGCAGTAGAGCCTGTTTTTTCCGTAAATGAGAGGCATTGTTTTTGTGACAACTGTACCACATTTATACGGTTCTAATGTATTTTCACAATATTTGCTGTTTAATGTAACATTAAAATGTATGATTCAATAAAAAGTAATCACTTAACTGCTGAAAATCAAAAGGATACAATTAATTGTGTATAAGAATTATTTTCAAAATCTTTTCTATCCAGATTAAATCATTATTTTCTAAAATTCATATAAGTTTTTATAATATTTACCTAGCCTTCAAGTACGCATTGAATAAAGTTTCAAAACCACAAAGTAAATTCTACCAACTGCTATACTTTATTCATAAAAACAAAGGAGCCAAATGAGGTAAAATATTGTTTAATAAAAACAAAGCAAACACTCAATTAGTTTAAGCAAACATATGAAATTTTCTGCAAATTCTACCCTTATTAGAATGCTTGAAGGATAAGCATCTGCTTGTGGTTTTTATCCACTAGATATCAAGCAAATCATTAATTGTATCAAGGATAAGCTTATCCTTAGTTTTTATTAATCATAATCAGGACCATTATCAAACTGCAACTCTAAGGATAACCTTCGGTAGAATATTCATGTTAGGTAGTATCCACTTTTATTTCAATAAATGA
Organism: Philaenus spumarius; assembly: GCA_018207615.1. Taxonomy (NCBI): domain Eukaryota; kingdom Metazoa; phylum Arthropoda; class Insecta; order Hemiptera; family Aphrophoridae; genus Philaenus; species Philaenus spumarius. The sequence continues at coordinate 35,243 of JAGFPH010000502.1, forward strand.
CTATTTTTTTTTTTAAATCATTAACATTCATTTACAGATTTCAAAAAATATAAAATAGAGTAAAATCTTCGTTAATCAAAATATTGTTTTAACAATACTGTCTAAAGTGAAAAAGACAATACTGTCTTTGGAAAATTACTAAGGAAGTCAAATGGATAGAATAATCAATGTACCAAAGAACCTGCTCTATGAATTTAAATCATAAAATTGAAAGTTAGAATTAAGTACCAAGAGTTCCGTATCTAACAGTCCCGAAAATTGTATTAACATGGCTTGAATAAATTGTACTTGGTGGGGAGGATCAGTGAGTAATGGTTCCCAAGCTCAATATTCCTGTGAACCGTCTGAATTGAAAACATATTTTCAAAAATGTTGGATCGGTTATAATTTTACAGTTAAATATATATACAAGGTATGTTCAAAAAGTTACAGGAATTTTGTAATATTGCGCGAGTTGTATTAGTCCAAATCGCACGGTTGTTTTGTTATTGTGTTGGGTAACATGTTGGAAAAGTATATGTGCATTGTTAGCCATATCGGATGTTTAGTCTGTTGTCAGCTGACAAAGGGGTTACATGCGCTTTGGTACGATCGGAAATTATTAATTTCTTTAAAAAATGGATCAGAGAACTTGCATTAATTTTTGTTATAAGAATGAAATAAAGTGCAGCAATATTTTAGAAATGTTAATTATTGCATTTGGTGAATTTTACAGAGTAATCTCTATGAGAATGCTGCTGAAACTTTTTCAAAATTGAAAGGGAGTGTAACGTTGACCTCTGTCAGGAGCATCAGTTTTTAGGTGGTTTAAAGCATTTTCAGGTAGCTGGGAATCGGTTGTGGACGATCCACGGTCTGGAAGTCTGATAACATCAAAAAGTGATGACAATGTTGAGCAAATTAGAACCTGGTGTGGTATGACTGGTGATTAACTGTCAGAATGATTGCAGAACAATTGAAGTTGAACCATACCACGGTTCATCAAATTTTTACAAACGAATTGGACATGAAAATAGTTTGTACAAAATTGGCCCCAAGAAACCTCACTGTTGAACAAAAACACAACAGAGTGGAAGTTTTCCGCGATCTTCTAGGGCGAATTGAAAATGATCATAATTTTCTAAAAAATGTTATTACTGGTGATGAATCTTAGATATTTGAGTACGATCCAGAAACAAAATGCCAGAGCAAGGAGTGACAAACTTTAAACTCACCACATCTAAAAAAAAACAAAATTGAGCAAATCAAAACCATTATAATTTGTTACTTCAATTGTAAGGGCATTGTTCAGAAGGAGTTTTTGCCTACAGGACAGACTGAAAATCAATATATTTTCCGAGAAATTCTTGAAACACTGCACAAAAAAATTGCCTGCATCATGACAATGCACCTTGTCACACTTCACTCTCAATTAATAAGTTTTGGCAAAGAAAACATTCCTGTCGTTCCCCAAACACCTTATTCACCTGACATGAGTCCCTGTGACTTTTTCCTGTTCCCGAATTTAAAAAGACACCTCAAAGGACACCAATTTGGCAGAAAATTTTTGAAAATGTAACTGACTAGCTGTAGGATATTCCGGTTTCTGAGAAATAGTCCATTATAATTAATTGAATTGGAAATACAAAGCAGTATTCTGGACCAGTTTCATTACTTTATTTACAGAAATTGTATTTGAAGTTCAGCAATGATTCGAACACAAAAATATTACTTTTCGGAAGCCATGGCAAATGCTTACCATTGCTATAAATTACGCAGGAGAGGAAATACTATAAAAAAAACTCATTTTCTAATGAGAAATGATGTTTAATTTTGAAATTGCGTTATCTTGGAAACTATATTAGGTACAGGTCGGTTCAATAATAAGTACATATTCAATTCCCAACGAGATTGTAGATGTACACAGCACACAGGATCTCACCTACAGGTTTCTGATTTTAACTAAACTAAGTGTACATGTTACCTCAAGCATTCCTATTCATTTATTTCAATTCAATTATCAAAAATTCTACTGTATTATTTTTTAAGAATAAAAATGTAATTCAAAGAATATCCCGCCACCCCAACACTCACGCAAACTCGCACCAAACATACATAACCATTAAAACTTACAAACTTGGCTTTATAACAAGCCCAAATTAAGTATGTTAAATATTGAACCCAGATTATTTTCTTAGCACATAATATTAATACTTGCTTTAAAAGTAGGCATATCTACTACTTAAGCTAAACATGAGGCAGCAAACGTTCTTAATTGTATACACTATCAGTGATTTAAATAAAGTGTTTAATAGTTTAAAACATTATAATACAAGAACTAAATTATTTCTCTTATAAAACAACTAGCAGATACATTCCAAAACATTTAAACAATAATAAAATAATTGTATCCTTATTACACTCCTTGCTACCACAATGATCTCACTTCTATTGTCGTTTAATTAGTATTTATTTCAATTTATGACTAGAGAAATTCATTTAGGATGATGTGAATTACCACAACTTTTTATTTACATTTTTTTTCACCCCATAGTTATTTGCTGGAAATAAAAATATCCCCCCTTATAAAGGAAAAAACCAACAAAATAAAATAAAGAACTTGCATTACACAAACATTAAAAATAATAATTTCAAACAAAAAAAAACAAAATGGAATTAAAGTCCAATTAACAGTTTCTGAAATTATTTACAAAAATGACCCCAGAAGGTAGCCGACCTATTTAAAAGTTGATTTAATCAGGTAACTAATTATACAAACTAAAAAGGCTTCTAAAACTAAACTATAGATGTATAGTAATTTCTCTACGTTTTCAGTTCTAAATATTTTACAAGAAAAAAAATTATGTTACACACAGACGGTAAAATTAGTTCTATTCATAACATTTTTTATCAACAATCGATATTTATCAACAAAGGAAAATGTGCAACACAGGAAAGATTAGATCGATACATTATTATCAAATAACAATGAGTTTCAGTGCAATTTGTATTTATTAGTGACGATTAAAACTGTCAAAAACAATCAATACCAACTACATTGATTCAATTAATGTTCCAAGAAAAAGTAAATAAATACATTTAATTTACTTTACTTTTTATACATCATAGATTTTAATATCTCCGGAAAACACTTCAAGAACTGATAGAAATAAAACTTCTAAAATAACAAATAAACATCTAAACTTAGCAACAAAAGAAGAAAAACCTGTAAATAAGTCAAAATAATAGTAATCAAACTCCCTAAAAACAACACTAATACTAAACATCAGGCTTTTCTAAAACATATTATTTGATTGTTAAAATTAATAACAAATTAATACTACAAACTAAATGACACCCCTAATAACACACTCATAACAGCAAGAACAATTCAATTTTGTTTTATATTGAGCTATTTTTTTTTAATATATATATTTTATATAAATACTATAAACAAAATTACACATATTTCTAGTTTTTTTATTTCACGTAAAAGGAAGAAAAATTGTAGATCGTTTCCTTAAAACAATTCTATAAGTCCGACAAAGTAGCTTCGTAAAACACTCGCACTTTCTTGGTAAAATTACCAAATTATTTTATCTTCTTTGAACTAATTAAATTACAAATAAACTTGTCAATTTCAATAGGTATAAATATATTTTTTCAGCGTTAATTTTGAAGAAAAATTTACCATCTCAGCAAACGAATTACAAATATATCAATTATTCGAGTAATAGATATAAGTACATTTATTGAATTTTATATATTTAAGTACGCAACAATGATAAAAGAGCTATTGCAAAAAATAATAAAAATACATTTTATTGAACTCATCTTTGACACACAAATTAAAATTAATTGCAAACAGTAACTGCTCTAGATCCTCCAATAATCAATCGAGTAACTTAATAAAATTATCTTCTAAACACATAACAAAATTGTGATTTCACTGACAGCCTTACTTTTCAAACAAAAACAGAAACAGTTCAAAATCGATGAAACATTACAATGTCAAATGTTAAAATTGCTGATTCACAACTAGCTACGAACTCTCATAAAATTAGCTGAATTAACAAATTAATTAAAACTAAACTTGTTTCATTAAAAGAACATAAAATTGTAACTATCTTGGAATAGCTCTTTTGTCATGTTTAATTAGTTACTTATAAGTTTGGTAGCGGCAGAGCATGGCTCGTCAGTATAGACGCATACCTTCCTCAAAGTTGACGACCAAAGGGTCTACAGGAGGATTTCCAAAGCTCGATTCGCTTCCTTGGCTTCCTCTTTTAGGTTGTGTATGATTAGCAGAATCTACACTTGTTTCACTTGAGCCTGAAACAACAATTTTATTAAATAAAATTAATCAATGTTGCGGGTAAACAAGTATGTTGTGGAAAAGTTAACTGGCACAAGATTAAGATTTGAAGTACTGAGGACCTGCATTTCATGTGAAGGATTCAACCCTACAACTGGTAAATGACAGCTGCAGGTGTTTTCCAACTGGTATCACCAGCTCCAGCAGTCGTATTTTTCAAGCATCATTTTATACATCAAAAATAATATTTAATAGGTTGTATTTTATATTAACTTAATCATGACCTTCTATCGAATAATTTGATATATAGTTCATTATTCTATGACTTATAACAATCACGCAAAAATATTCAACATTTTTAATCTACGACATACCATAGCAGCGATCCTTATTTTCTGTGCACTACACTGTAAATTTACCGTGCACCCGCTGATTTTACAAATAAGAATAAACATATCAGTTTTATGTAAACAGCTGATTGATTTTGTCAATGAAAATGTAACAAACAGAAAAATCAAACAAGTTTTAATTGTTTTTTTTTTTATAAATTTTCAAAAATATTTTGTCTACATAGCAATGTTCTCTGTACTTTTCTGAACAAGAAAATTTATAATATGTACTAGTGGACATGGCAATGCTTCGCTATTGCTTGATTTACCTAACCTAAAATTATATTCAGTTTTTGATCCAAATCAGTTGTTGATCAAAATCAGCTGTTGATCAAAATCAGCTGTTTTACGCTTTTCATACGAACAGCTGTTTTTTGTGCCCCTGATAAAATCAAAAGAAATCTTTCTTCTTCCTCCTTAAGATTGACCTTCCATAAGATTAACATGGCAACTTTGAGGGCCACTGGGGCGAAGCCCTTAACATACATTGAGCTCATTTTAAGGGAAGCACAACTTCAGAGTGAGCTCTGTAAAATGACACCAAAAACATCAAAATCAGTTCTTAAACTCTAGGAGGAGTTCTACTCACAAAATAACCCCTAGCAAATTAATTATGTATAGATACTTTTCTTGAATGGAATACATTCTTTTTTAAATGATAATATGCGCAAGTGGGAAAAAAAACCCTACCAGATGACGCTTTCTCCATACAAGATGAGGCTTTATATTCTTGTAAGAATAAGAAATTGTATGCATCTACAGCTGGTAAACTAGAGGCTTTATAAAAAATACATAAGAATAAAAAAGTCTTAAGGGTTTGTGCGGATCCTAAAAAACTATTTAAAAAAATTTTAAATTGGTAAATCTAATCATATTGGAAAATGACGACCATTAAAGTTTCAAAAAATATTTAAGTGCAGTACACCCAGTCATATCCGCGACCTTCCATATCTGAATCCTTTGATATTCAGCTGACCTGACATTAGCCAAAAATCTTTTATATTGCAATAATTTTTTAAATCCATAAGCTACTGATTTATAAATTCATTAAAGATACAGTATCTAATAAAACATAACAGATTACTTATTATATCTAAAGATAAAAACATTATTACATTCCATTTCATTTTAAAATTTGCATTATTTTACTGTAATTGTATTATTAAATTTTATTAAATACAGTTAATAGTAAAAATAAAGAGGATACATTTATACATATAAAAATAAAGGATAAAAATTTTACAAGAGATTTAAGTTTGGGAAGTAAACATTACTAGCACAAACACAGCTGCAATACCCAATTCCGACTTCATGCTTATGATTTATCAATCATTCCGTATTTTTGTTAACCGAATCACTCAGTGCCAAATATGACAGGTGAATGAACCATTTTCTATGTGAATACGCTTGGAAAGAGAGAAAGAGCAGAAAGCCTGTTTTACATTCCAGAGCAGGTTGAATAGTGAGCATAAAACTGGCTGCAGTCTCAACGGCATACACTATCCTCACATAACAAACAGCTATACAGTCTCGAGAAAAATAAGGACGGTCTCCGTTAAAGTTATTCACCAAAGAAAAAGGTTGAAATACTCTGTCATGCTAGAAAAATTACGTCACAAAAAGGCACATCTACACCTCACGTGACGTGGAAAAAAGAATTTATCATTCTGTGCAGTTTACAAAGACAATTTCCATTTTGTAATTTTTTTAAACACTGTTAAAATGTGAAAGCCATGATTCAACGAAAATTCAGATTTCATGGCATGACATGTACAGTATTGTTTAGTTTTGGATTTCTTGAAAGCGATATATTAGATTGTTTACATATTATGACAGTTTATTTTATATTTATTTGACAATAAAGATAAAGACCGCGACTATGTAGTGTCGGATTAACAATCTTTGGTGTCCTGAAGCAAGGTAAGCAGTATGGCACCCTTCAAAGTTCTAATCTTGACAAACAAAAATAACAATTCTACATTAAAGGCAACATTTAAAAAGCAGACGTCCAAATAAGAAGCTGTTATCGATATCAATCATTTATTATATTAAACTTTTGGCTATTTCAGTCAAGATAGCTAACACTTTATTGCCCTTGCAGGGTCCCTCCCGGAGCCACGAAAGAGGCTCTCTTTGCTTTATGGTTAATCGACACTACTGTAACTATGGGGTCATTCCATATAAAATCACCAGAGGCCTTAGCTCTGTCTCAGATTTACAAGATTTTTTATATTAGTCGTACAGTAGAGCATCGATTATCCGAACTAACTGGGACCGAGGGAGGTTCGGATAATTCAATTCACTGTGTACTCACTAGTGACTGGCGGCAGCGGGAGGCCTGATGCCTGGCCGACTCAACTGCGGCCGCTGTTCCGTTGAGCGCACAAACTCACTAAAAACTACAATTTAGCTGCCTATGTGAGCCAAAAACTTTAAATTCGGAATTATGTGCAATACTGTACTTATTTATTTTCATTATATTTCACCGAAAATAGCTGTTTCCTATACCTGTTCATAGGCAAGTCCGTATTTTCTGTGCACTACACTGTAAATTTACTGTGCACCAGCTGATTTTAGAAATAAGAATAAACATATCAGTTTTATGTAAACAGCTGATTGTTTTGTCAATGGAAATTTAACAGAAAAATCAAACAAGTTTTAATTGTTTTTTTTATATATATATATATATATATATATATATATATGTAAAAAGTACTGTATGTTACTTTTTCGGGGTAGTATACAATGAAAAATATGGAATATAACTTGCCCGGTATGTTTTCCCATGCTTGCATGAAAATGCTGCACTCGGCTGCGGCTTGCGCCGGAACTATCATGCTCGCACGGAAATACTTATTTACCAAGCTAGTAACATAATATGCTATTACAGTACATTTCCGCGTTCGGATGATTGACGTTTCGGATAACTGACGTTCGGATAATCGACGCTATAACAGTAGTATTAACTAAATACATCACAAATCTATATTTTTTATATAGGCACGCCAAGAAAATTGAGACATCGACCAAGAACACTGTTTACGCAATATTTTTTACTTGAGTAGTTTTTTAATATCGATTTTTGAAAATTGCGGAATTTGACAATGTTTTGCATTACAAAAATGCTTGTAAATTCACAACTGCTGGTGCTAGAGAGATGTTTGATAGTTCATTTTAAAGCTTATTGTATGGGCTTTCATTTGATATGTAACATGACAACCTAATAAGAAAAAAAATTTGACTTTTTTTCAAAATTTTGAATTTTGAAAATCCCTAGATTACTAGCAGGTACCCGTGGCTTCGCACACGGTCCAAAGATTCGCTGCATAGTAATAAATGTTTATTGTTTTAGGGGTTGTTATTACATTTTCACCCCTTAGCAGCACGCTATAAAATGCAAATATGATTTACATAGTATTTACGTATTCTAAGAAATAAATGTACCAATTTCCAGCTCTCTAGCTTTATGGGAAGTATAATAATTAATTTGTTTTGTTTTAGAGGTTGTTAAATTTTCACCCCTTAGCAGTACACTAAAAAATACAAATATGGTGTACTTTTTATATATTGTAAGAAATAAGAGTACAAATTTCTATCTTTCTAGCTTTATGGGACGTATAATTATTAATTTGTATTGTTTTAGGGGTTGTTTACTTTTTATATATCTCTTGTAAGATATAAATGTACAAATTTCCAGCTTTCTAGTCTTAATGGAAGTATAATAATAAATATTTATTGTTCTAGAGGTTGTTTCAACCCTTAAATCTAAATGAATTCTAGCCTGTCTCATTCCAGGTCATGATCTATATGTGTGTCATTATAAATTGTTATTTGTGGATGTTTTTTATTCTTGACAATGTTTCATGAGTGGTATTTAGTAATGGCCAAATCCTTTGTTGAGGATGAAGATTTATAACGTTTATTGGAACTTTCCAGTTTAGAGTTAGGCCGTAATGAAGACTTCTCAGAAGGTGACTGGAGCAGTGAGGCCTCAATTCTTTCAATTCTCAATAATCATGATATATACCTATGCAGAACTGATCAAAAACCAACTCTGCAAGAATTCCATTTTGAGACAATACGTCAACTCTCGGAAGATAATATAGAAACTCAGACTCCACGTCAGAAAACAGGTGGCAGCCCATCCCCTGGGGATCCACCACTAAGACTAACACAACGCCACTTTCCTACATGAGTTCCTTCCACGGATAAAAAGGAGTACCCAACATATCAGTATCATACTCTAAAGCAGTTCTAAAACACATGCAACCAACCTGTGTACTTATTGTACATAGTTTTTCATCATTTATTACAAAGGAACACTTATTTTCATAACGAGAAAACTTTAAAACTTTCTTTAAAAACTAATTATTATTATTTTAGTAATTTTTAATTATAACTCAAATTACCCCCCCCCCCCC
>JAGFPH010000502.1:44446-64134 GCA_018207615.1 Philaenus spumarius
AAAACTAATTATTATTATTTTAGTAATTTTTAATTATAACACAAATTCCCCCCCCCCCCCCTCCCATCAGCAATCTCAAAATTGTTAAAACTGTATGTTATTTATAATGCCTACAAACAATATTAATAACTGTTTGCTTTAAAAACCAACTGGTGCATTTTTTTAATAAACGTGACAAATTCATCTAAAAACGGCAAAAATACGTGGAGTTGGGTGGTGATACACACCAGGATTCGCGACGGTTTAGGGTTACATGAGCTCAAAATCATAAAAATAATCTCTTTTATTGTAAACAAGAGTGATTTGTTTGTCAACCTGAAAAATGCCCTCCGCTGGATTGACGTACTGAGTTACCTTAAAATCTAAATTGAATAAATTCAACTAACACATCAATCATAAAAATACTGTCAATGATGATCTTACCTTCTTTGGATTTAAGATTTCTTGGCAAGTCGTGTCGAAATGGACAATGAGGTTTGCAGCACCCAGTTGGTTTTGATTCCCAGTAGCAGGGAATTGCTTTACGATTTTTCTGCAAAATAAAAATATTTGCAATATTTTATTTTTTTTTAATTTTTCATATTTAGTTAAAGGAGAATTAAATTTATGTTCATCATCGACTGAACCTAAGAGATCAAAGTTAGTTACACAAATTAAACTCTAATTAGCCAATATCAGTAAACAGAGGGAAGGTTGTTATACAAAATGCACTACATAGGGTGTTTCAAAAATGAGGGCAAAGAATTCACCTAAGTGTTTTACACAGTAAAAAGTTCCAATAATCATAGGTTATAAAATGCTCCATTTTCCGTCTAGCCATTTTTTTTTTTTACTAAATAATTTTTATCTCTAGAATGGTTAAACAGATTGATTTTAACTTGACAAAGTCCTTAGCCTAATTACTGTTTTATATTTAAATGACACAAACACAGTATATATTTATATTTTTAAACACACAAAAAAGTAATTTTATATAAAAAGTGTCATCTTTCTTGATTTTAATAAATTTCTTATGTTTGATTATTAGCCACAATTAATTACAGAGCTTTGGATTTGGTATAAGCAACATTGAGGAAGCATTTGTGTTGGACCAACTTCTAAGCAAATTCTGAAGCCAACTTTTGTACTATCTGTTATTAGTTTCAAATGTTGCTATTTGAAAGGTGTATTTTAACGTCAAGATATCAAATATGGCAGTTTCGGAAGTTTGTAAAATAATTTATTCGATTTTGGATCATGCTCTTACCCAGTTTGGTTTACAAACAGATTAAAACAATAAAATTTAAGAATAAATTCAGGACAAAGTTTAATAAATCTGACTGTAATAATTATTTAATTAAATTTATCAGAGAATAACAAGAAATGATTTTATGTGGAAAGTCCAATAGTTAGACATTTGCATCGCAGATTCAGTTTTACAGTTAACCTTTGTTAGATAGTGTTGACAGCTTTACCATTAAATTGAAAATTAAACTGGATGACAAAATTTACCCTTTTTTACTGTAAATATTTACGGTTTTTATTTTCATTTAAAAGTTTTTAATGAACAGAACAAGTTGGGTTACTTTTTTCAAACTCGGTCTTTACATCAGGGAGTACCATACAAAATTTGAACTCAATCGGTTAAACCATTCTCGAGATAAAAACTATTTAGTAAAAACTACACAACATGGTGGCTAGACAAAAAACTGAGCATTTCAGCACCTATGATTAGTTTAAATGGTGCAATAAACACGTCCCAGGTGAATTATTGATAATTTTATAAAACATCCTGTAATACTAATCTCTCAAACTAAGTAAATTTTACATTTATAAAACTTAATAACAAGGGACAAGTTGAAATAGTAAACAGTGACTTTGCAAACGCATTTCTTAAAGTCAACGATATTACTTTACTTAGAAAATTTTATTTTTATGGGTTTTTAAATGATTTGCTTAAATTTGTCTCTTCCTATTACTTTTGTAAGAATCGATATGTAACATATTGTGGTTTTGTAACCAATAGTTTTAGAACAGGGTCGGGCGTTCCTCAAGACCGGGCCTTTATTGTTTAATAGGCTACATTCATTAATGACAAAACTTCTTGTTTCAATAAGTCTAAATATCTCATTAATGCTGATGATTTCAAATTTTTTTTCTTTATTTTTCACAGAGAAAAAGTAGATTATAATACAGTATCTATCAACATTTGAATTACACAATTAAATTAAACTTACAAAACTAAAAATAAAAATAAATTATACAATAATCTCTATAAAAAATATGGGAAACCCTATAGGCTCAGCCTATAAATATGTGAAAATTTTCAAACATATTAAAAGAAATTATAATTACCAAATATGCAGGCAAATTAGACAGATTATTTATTTGGTGTGAACAAAATAAACTACAACTTATTATTAACAAATGTTGCATCATGTCGCATTACAGATTATTAAGTCAGTTAGCTATAAATTATAATACTAATTTGCAGTTTTTGAATAGGGTTAATAAATTCAAGGGTTTGGAAGTTCTTACGTCACAAAATTTGTCTTTCAATTTTCATATTGCAAATATAATAAAAAGAGTGTATTCCTTTGGTTTTATTATTTACCAGTTGGGAAGATATTTCCACAATATTAATGTTTTAAAAGTTATATTTAACTAGGGGAAACCCCTGCGTGCTCCGCACGCCAACCCCGTTGGAACCTTCTATACACAAAATCATGTTTTCTTTATAATAAAGGTGTAGGATTAATAATAACCCCAAAGATAAGACGGTAAATAATGTTAAATGTTCAAATCAAATTATTTTATAACAGCAGTTACAATAAAGATTAAACAATGTAGGCTCAGATCTACACTTTAATAAAAAACCTAAAAGCTAGAAATATAAGGTTTGAAATTAGCTGTTAATGGAAATATTAGACCAAACAGCTGTTATCTTTTATTTTATTCAATTGGATGCTATGATAATAAATGTAAATACATGTGTTGATTTATCAACCTAGGCCTAACCTAAGTATTTTTTCCAACTAAATTTACAAATATTGAAATAAAAAAATGTTTTTCGAAATGAATTATAGCCTATGTTACTCAAGGATAGTGTAGCTTTTTATTTTCTCACTATACTATAGTATAGAGAAAGTATAGTGATCGCAAAAAAATCGATGATGAGATTTTTGTGGAAATATCTGTTTTGGGACCCCTGAGTCCAAAAAAAGTGTTTTTTACAAAATGTCTGTCTGTATGTCTGTATGTATGTATGTCTGTATGTATACAAAGCTAGAGCAAAAAAAAAACTATTTGATCGATTTCAAACAAATTTGCAACAGACATGTCAAGTAGGCCTGTATAGATGCACGAAAAACGGTTTTGAAAAACAACCCCCTTTTTTGCAAAAAAAAACCCAAAAAATCAGTTATTATTTTTTTATAAAAAAACGGCTATAACGATTTTGATAAAATTTGGCTTATTTGTAGCCTTTAATGTACCATAAGCAAACAACCGCATCTTTCTAAAAACTCTCGTTTAGCTAATAATAATAACAGATTTTTAGGGGTTTTTTGGCCATAAAGGGGGTTGTTTTTCAAAAATTTTCAAAACCTTTTTTCGTGCATCTATACAGGCCTAGATGCATACACAGCCTAGAAATCGATCGAATAGTTTTCTATCTAGATAATAATAATACTTATTAGTTAATCTCCTACTTTAATAAATCACCTCTCCTACCCCACATACAATAATGAAATCACAGTGAATCTATTTAATAATTTAAATATGTTTGTGAGAAAGTATGTGCCAGTTCCTGGTACCATTTATTATTAGTAAAACTATTTTTTCAATTGGTTCAGTAGTTCGAGATATTACCCCCTACACACAAACAAACAAACAAAAAAACAAACTTTACGACTCTTTATAATATTAGTATAGATAGGTCAGTTAGACCAGGGTCGGAATTTGCTTGTATAGTTTGGTCTCTCCAGCAAAATATTATATAAATATGATAGAGAGAAGGTACAGAAACAATTTTTACGTGTGTATTGTTTTACAAAAAGTATGGAGTTAATAACCATCAAATTTGGACAATTGGCTGTGGATGAAAAGACCTCTATGTCTAGAGCACGTTAGAACTTGTGTGTCGTCTCCACTGATTTCAATCGTCTTATACAATCTGGTCACTCACAAGTTAGATATTTCTTGAAAGTTATTTATATATTGTAAAGCCGTACTGGGCATAAAACGCAATACACAACAGCGTACATTCGCGAAAAATATGTTCTTGTTTCTATAAAATACCGGCGTTAAAACTTACTTTAAATTACAACGGCTAAGGTCCGCGAAAAAGTTATTTACATGACACTTGTAAAATTCGGAAAAGGTGGAATTAAATATCGCTATTTGCGGGAATGAATAAAAGTAAAACAAAGGCACTTCGTCAGGATTAATACAAAAAAAACATAAATACCGGGTAACGTAAATCCCAAAAATGTCCAAAATGTTTTAACCGAGTTAAAAACAAATAGAATTATTACATTTTTGTTACAGATCTATAAAATTTGTAACTTTTGTTTAGAGTATTCACCCTAATTCTATAGACACGAAAAGAATCCATAAGGGGTTGACCTTGAGCCTACTTTACCTTTCTGTGTACAAAAAACCAAGCATACGCATGAATACAATAAAACAAGAAGCTTTTACAAACGAAACAATTGCCTAAAAATATTAGTAGGGAAAATATCTACGTACATCAAAGGAAGAGAGTTTTACATTTTTTCCTACTGATATTTTATTGTTAAATGATTAATTTCGGGTTAAATTTAAATACAGAGAATGTGATTGCAAATACTGGAGATTACATTCAAAATACGGAGAACTGACTAGTTTGACAATGATATGAACTGAACTAAATATCTCTCGAAATCAGTATCGAGTTTCGGCTATAGATTCTTGTTACCAATAACAAATACAAAGGATCGATGGTATCGTAAATCGGCCCATCCCTAATTTAAATTTTACAATGTTTAAAATAGATTATGCACGTAAATTTATATGGTTTAATAATTCAGTACACATCGAATGTTTTGTCTGTGTTTGGAATCGAGGTACTGTAATAGGAATAGACTTTTGCGATCGATTCTCGATACCGATTACAGTACTAAAAATCAATGGAATCGATTTTAGGGAATCGGTGCTTGCTCATGCCGAACTCCCGCGATCGCGTTTACAAAACGAAAATAACACAAGTGAAGGAATAAAATTCCCGGTTAACACATCAAAAGCACGGCTTTCTCCCGGAATGTTGAAGGTCAATTCATATATCCGGCTATTCCCCGGTTTTTCCCGGTTGGTAAACACCCTGCATATTGAACAGACTTTAATTTGCTTGGGTATATTTTTATTTTACACTTTATTATTGTAATCGCTCGAGGGTTGCGGATTTTGATGGCACTCAATAATCATAATTATGTATAGGTCATATTGTTAAAATTGCTAGTTTTTTAATTATATCCACATACTGTGTGTGTTAAATTGCTTTAGTTTAATACCCAAAAGATTATTATCCAACACCTCAAATTCTGAAAGAAGAATGACAGCCCTACAATTGGGTCTTGAACCAGTTGTACTTATTGAGATTGCTTTTGCAACTTTGTTTTTATATTACTATTTAGATATTTAGATATGTAGATATGTAATTGTCTGTTGCAATAAAACATCTATTAAATTCTATTCAAAGTCGTTGACAATCTACAGATATTGAAACCCATAATGTGAATTGGGAGTAAAGCTGTTGGATCCAAATCTTTTTAAAACACTACTAGTGACGCTGCAGTACTCTGTTAATTTTTCCTACTATTTGTAAGTGTAGCTTGTTAGGCAAGACAACTCCAGCAGTGCTCCTTCCGACTACAGACCCACTGTAAACATTTTACCTGCATTGCCTAAATTTGTTGACATAAATGCCATCAAATATTGGGCTATAAGGAATGGACAGACACATCACAGTAAAACTAAATCTATTACAAAATCTAAATCTACAGTTGTAAAAAAAAATCATAAATAGATTTTATTTAAGTAATGTACCAAATGATTTGCATTATTACTCTGTAGCAAAAACATCTTGGACTTATAAACAATACTCTAAGCTGGACAGACCATGTACAAGTGAACAATGAATGAAGTATTTGCTGGCAGACACACTCCGAAGAAAGTTAAAGATTGCTTACTGTTTTAAAAATAGAATACAGATGGTGAAAAATACATTTTCCTATATTTTCATTATTGAGGTGCGACTATTTCATGACTGTGGAATTAGCTAACACACTTGTGTGCTCCAAAATATATATTTTTTATGATAGGCTACCAAGATTTTAACTCCCAAAATGCAGAATAAATAATTTTTTTGAGTTCTGATTATTGGAATACATGCAGGTAAGCATGCTTAAAGACAATACCAAATTTCATCTTTATCTGTTCCTAAGAAAATTGAGTGTGACAAAGGCCAAACAAATGCTATTATTTGCTAATGGTGGATGTTCAATTTTATTGTTATTAACTACTAGGCGATCATTTATATGTTAAATCAATAAACGACATTTCGGAAATACGAATCAACTCTTATTAC
Organism: Philaenus spumarius; assembly: GCA_018207615.1. NCBI lineage: Eukaryota > Metazoa > Arthropoda > Insecta > Hemiptera > Aphrophoridae > Philaenus > Philaenus spumarius. The sequence continues at coordinate 51,051 of JAGFPH010000502.1, forward strand.
CAAGTGACTAAAATATTCTACTAACCTTAAATAACATCTCAAATACGTGTAGACAGACCGAGATCAGAATAATAACTAGCCGGGTGCTGAAGTGTGAAGGGAAGGGGCCTATTGTTTACTTGATAAAGTTTCCTAGCTCGCGACCGAATTAAAACCCTCCATGTCGCGATTCAACAGGTTCAGCTTGTTTATTAGTAATAGGGATGTTATAATCAAGTTTTAGTTCTTTTTTTAATAACGGGAGCCATAATGGCCTTATTTCTATGCTTGTTTGGCTGATAGGATTGTCCGCTAGCTTTATATACAAGGCTTCAATTATTTAGCGTTTGTAAAAGTTACTTTCCCGGTATAAGAATTTTTGCCTCTTCCCAATTAAATTTGAGATTTTCGGACCATGTATGTTCTGCAAATTTCAATTTATCAACTAGGCCTAGAACCGAACACATTATTGGGGGGTTTAATTCAATTGTGTGCTAGGAAACTATATGAAATGTAAAATAGGCCACTCCCCTAACTGGTTGCCACTTCCCCGGCCAGCTGTTGTTCTGATCTCGGTCTGTCAACACGAATTTACCACTGTTTTTTGACTTCACAGCCAAAGCTCTAAGATGTACTACTAAGTTGCTTAAAGTTTGTGATACATTTTAGTTCTACATTGTTTTCCTTTAACATAGGCTTAATTTTCTAGGAATGTTCCTGTAGTTGTTAATCACTTGATAACGGGAGTTGATTAATATTACCGAATCGTCGTGTATTGATTTAAAATATAAATGATGGAAAAATCATTCCGTAAAATTGTTCTGTAAAATGAATAACAATAAATCCTATAAATGCCTGTTTTATTACTTTACTTTGGGGTACAGAACTGTAAAAAACTCTAATTTTAGGCCTATTTATATAGTTAATAACAAATAAATCTTACTTTTAACTCCATATGCCTTAAGTTACATCTCTGATTAAAACATTTGCCTTGCTGCCAATGAGAACATACTTCTTCGCATCCCAATGCATTTTCTTCGTGCCGAAAAAGACAACTGTCTCCCTGGAACCAAAATGAACGTCAAACAGAATTAAACCAAGTTACTTAGAAGAAAACTTAAAACTTGAAAAATAAAACTATTGAAATAAATTATTGGAAATTTTCACTCTATTGTGAAAACGATAGTTTTAACGTTTGACCTAAAATAAAATAACCAAAGAGATTACAATCCACAAATGAAAAACAAACAACCAAGTCAACTCACATGCTCAAACAACACTTTTTTTAATTTTTCTATAGAAGTTAAACACTGAAATTACTTAGAACCTAAATAGTTTCAAACATCACAAATACCAAGTTTTCATAAGCAAAATAACATAGAAAATGTTGCACTGTACTTATCCTATTACTTTAAATGAGCAATTCTTGTATCTTTGTATCTGTTGCGGATCTCAAAAATGGCTCTAACGAATTCAAAGAAATTTTGTATTTAGGTGTAGTTTTGATTTTTAAGTACACCTATATAGTTGTATTTCGTGTAAAAACACAATTTTTTGAGAAAATCTAATTTAAAAGTTGAAAAATTTTAACATAGGGTCTTATGGGTTGCCATGTTAATAACAAATAACAATGAAATAGTAAATAAAGCGATCAAAACAGCTGTTTATAAACAAGCCAACTTATACTGTTTGAGCACGTTGGAAATCAAGTTGAATGGAACTGAGATTGAGTATTATCCAAAACCAGCTGTTCATTGGATAGTTTTTAATTACTGTTAAAAAACAAGCTAATTTATACTATTTTAGCACGTTGGAATTACAATAAATTGGGCCTGATTTAACAATTTATTTTGTCAAAGAAAAGGTAAACTTGGCAAAGATGGATAAATTCTAATAGTCAATTTTGTAATATAGGCCTGGCTCATTTCTGAAACATAGTATTGAGGTTATGTTAATCCTGCAATAATTTTTACTATATTTAGGCCTGGTTTCAAAACTTTAGTTGACAGAAGATAGTAGAACTAGGGCTAAAACCGTAATGAAAGCCTCTCACGTTTCTAAAGCATGTGTATGAGGCGGGGTTGGGACGCGAAGCGTCCAGGGGCAGAGCCCCTAGTTATAACTTAAAACCCAATTAAAAAACTACTGTTAACATTATATTAAAAAAACTCATTAACCTATTACGTTCAATCCGACATAGATTAAAATGTGATTTCTATGTACTAAACATGTGTAGAATCTGTTTCTTTCTGTCTGATGAAACTTCAATGTTGTTACAACTGTTTAGTAGCCAGTCACAGATTATAGAGTTAGTTAAATTAAATTGGCCTTGTATTTTTATACATTATTTGTTATCTGATTCCTATGTTGCTGTTGTTTGATTGTTATATTATTATTATTATTCTATTCATTGTTTTCTGTGCATTGTATACCTTGCTAGAATGTTATTTTTGTTAAATATTTATTACTTGTTGTTTATTATTAGTTGATATTAAGTGATCTGCTTTCTAAAGCACCAAGAACTATTTATATTAATATTTTGCAACAATCATGATATATGTATAGTTAGTATTATTTATAAAAAAAAGGATTTTCCGTCAATAAATAAATAAATAAATATTGGCTGTGAAATATTGTTTCTCTATGAAATTTAGCAGATCATCTGTCGGTCGTGTTTTGCTATTGCATCTACTAGGCCTAACTTTTCTTTATAATCTTTCTTGTGGTGTTTTTAATTAATAAATTATTATTTTGCAATGTTCTTTTTTGTAAATTTACTCTATATATTTTGTAAATAACTCAGTTAATTTCATGATTTTGGTATCCAAGTCACTTCATAAAATGAAATAAATACAGGAAATTACAATAGTCAGGCATAACCCAGATAACGTACTAAATGATCAGCTGTCATTTCAATCCAATGACTTGTATGATACAGCCCTCGGTTATCAAGATAGAACAGGTCAAAAAACACCATACAAAGTAGGCTGCTTTATTTAGTTTAGTTCAGTGTATCATAGACGATAAGATGGTGTACACCAACCGGCTTAATCCGTATCGCACTAAAAATTATGTGTTGTGCTCTTTGTGTTTTTAATATGTTTGTGTGTGTGTGTATGACGACCTGAACAGTGATGAATATATTTTATACTTGATAATGAGACTACGGTCTTGAAACTATCGTAAGAAGGACAACTCAAGAAGTCACAAGACGGACTAAAAATCAGGTAAAATACTATTGTAATTTCCTGTATTTATTTCACTCAGTTAATCTTTGTCTAACTACGTCCAACAAATAAGTCACACGACGGATTGTAACAGGTAATATTTAATATTATTATTATTATATTATCCTATATATATATATATATTAATATTTGTTATACTTATTTTTTGTTGTGTTATGAAATGTCATCAACAAATTGTTTGAATGCATTTCTTCATTTGGTAAATATGAATTAGTACGGACCTATGTGAGTTAAGAGAGGTTCCGCAAAGCAATGTTACATTAGAGAAACTACTACTTGAAGCTCAAGGGTTGAATGCGTTATACCATCAGAACATAATCATGTAGCCACTGACAAAGAAATAAGGTTGGTATTTAAGTTTTTAGTAGGAACCGGCCCATTTGGCCATACTATAATAATTCCTTTTTTTATACATGCTTTAAAGTGTTTAAAAGTAGGCTACATATACAACGATGTATAAGACTGTAGGCCTATGTTATTTCTATTTTGGAACATTCACATTGTAATGTTAGAATATTATTCTGATTTCAGTGTTTAAATCTGAAAAGCAAATTAAATTCTCAAAACACCAACTGTTGTTTTCAATGTTGAAGGCAAAAGAAAACAGTAATTTTATATAGATTTTAAATTACCTTCGAGCAAGTTGAATAATAATAAAAGTAACAATCGTTATTTTTGCGATTTGTGTCCATCCTTTTACTGTGTACTCATGAACTGACGACTAACTCTGAAAAATAAGAAAACATAATATTAGTCATTAAAATGTGAATTTTTCCAAAATATATAATTCTTCCTAATGATAAACGACATACTCATACAGCAAAACAAAGAATTTTTCAAACTGAATGGCTGATTTTACACTTACCGACACGACACCGACACGATATCGGAACGATGTTGTCGGTCATGAAAACTAACTTAATCTTAAGAGTAGCTTTCACACTCACCGACATATCGGTGTCATGTCGTGTTGCAGGCGCCGACATGTCGGCGAGCTGCTGGTCTCCCTTCTTTATCGGAACGATATTGTCACAGTTTGTTTACTGGTTGCTATGGTAAGGTTAGGCCAAGAAAGTAATTTTAAGTCTAGGCCTAACCTAAAATCATTGCATATATTTTGCCGTTAAGATATTTAAAATAAATTAAACACACAATAATTTTAGGTTAGGCCTAGACAGTGAACCAATATTTTATGTTTATTGAATGTATTTACAATTAAAGGACATCTTAACTTTGATGTTATAATTAATTCTACACCTTTATTATAATAACATTAAACGTGTGGAAACAGTAAATATTTGTATAAAAAAACAATATGCAATATGTGTGTATGTTGCCTTTAAGGCTGGTAAAAGAATTGAAGAAAAGTTCCTGAAGGGGGTTCCACGACAGCACACATTTACTTTTTTTATCAGCTATGTAATTTGTTGGCAGACGGATTATGTTTCTTAAACTTTTTTTGAACATCCTTGTTTGACCTATGTATTTTTTGGGTCAATCTACACGATAGCTTGTACAACTGGTCGTCTTGGTATCGGCGTCGAGTCGGTGAATGTGAAAGACGTCTGCCGATATCGCGACGATATCGGTACTATTGCTGTATCGGGTTGGTGTAGTGTCGATGTCGTGTCGGTAAGAGTGAAATCAGCCAATGATAGGTCTATGTTGTGTTTGGACCATTAGGCTAGATGGTGCACACGTCATCTGCATTTGGTTTTTAATAATTTGTTAATAAGAATAATTGTAATGAAAAGTAAGAAAAGTAATGAAGAACCTGAAGATAGAGTATAAAGCTCATGTGTATTTTTATTATACAAATAATAATTATATATCAATGTTAAATTATACCTTGATACCTTTTCCAGGTAATTGTTTATTATTACTTTGTCAGTTAAGCAAACCTTCCCATATTGAGATGTTATCGCTAATGGACTGCAACGGACAAATATAAACACGTTTGAAGAGCAGGAACATCCAGATAAGGTAAGTAAAGTGATGTCAACAAGCAGGTCAGAGACGGGCGGTTGTAATCAGTTGTTATGGCATCGTGTAGTAGTTCAAATCCTATAATACTATTAATAATCTATCTCTATAAATAAGCTTCTCTATAAATATATGTAACCATAAAAAAAAGCATAAAATACATTTGATACTTCATTTAATTATTACAAAGAATTAGGTTTATACATTCAAATCTTTAGGTATATATAATTAACATTGTTGGGTTATTCAAAGTTCTCTGTTAAAATTGGTACAAATAGAAGTCTCTTAATTTGCAATCAGCCTTGCTCAGTTACTTAATAAACTTGTACTTGTAATAAACTTACTTGTTTGTAGAATTGTCAATGATAAGTTATAGCCTACAGACTATACCAAGTTCTGTTATATATTTATAATTCGTAGATGTTAGGTAACACTTTTTATAACTTTTAAAAATAAACACAATTATTTAAGTACTAATATATCTTCACATCTTGATAGGTGAATGTTAACTCATTTAAAAATCGGCGGTTGTTGAGTCCTTCTTTTCAATTGCCTAATAGGGTGGGGTCATTGGTATTGAGCTTAGCACCGCTTTGTTGTAGGTCCGATCTCTGATTGGTAGGTCGTACTCAGTTTCTATAAGTCCACTTCATTTTTGTGTTTCTTGTATAAATCTCGCATTATCACGTGTAATATGCATATTTATTTTGTAAATCACTTTTTCTTTTTAGTTTCAGTGATTACCCCAGGTCGGTTTAAATTACCAACATTTTATTAATAAACGGTATCAGTTAACTGACACAAACTTTCTCCCAACTTACTGTAGTCAAAATAATATTGTTTTTAATCATTTTATTTACTACTTTTTAGAACAAAACAAAAAAATAATATTCTACCTACGTCAATCGTATAAAAAAGTTATTGTCCCAGGCGGGATTCGATCGCGCGACCTTTGAATTACTGGCCGTCCTCGCTACCGTTGTGCTACCCCGTGCGGCCGTCGCCGTGATGCTAGATTTACAACATAAACTTGTTTATTTTTTAACATTTCCCCATAATTATGAAACGCCGAAGTTTTGATAAAAGCGGGTGGTGTCATTTTGTTTGGCATCTTAAGCACTATAAATACTGAAAATTTGATCAAAATCGTTAGAGCCGTTTTTGAGAAATTTGCATTTTTGTCGTTTTTTATTGGTTTTTAGGGGTAAATTACCCTTAAAAATTAAAAATTCCAAAAAATGAAAAAAACGCCTGGAGATATTAGGGTTTAGTACCTACATACCAAATTTCATGAAAATCGGACCAATAGTGTCCCCTCTGGTCGTGTATACATACTGACACACTGACAGACAGACACCACGTTAAAAACACTTTTTTGGGTTCAGGGAGCACCAAAACAAAAAATTCCACTAAAAATATTTTTGGGTTCAGGGAGCACCAACACAGATAATTGCACTAAACAATTTTTTGGGGTTCTGGGAGCACCAAAACAGATAATTCAACTGAAAATTCAAATTCGAACATTTTTACGAAAACAATACTTTCTCCATATACTACGTATAGGGTGGAGAAAGTAAAAATTAGAATTATTTATTTACCGCGACTTTAGTATCAAGTGGGTCTTGGTTCTTAACTTACTGTACAAACAGCTGACTTGTTTTTATTCCATGCGAACTAGGCTATTACATTTACAATCATCTTATAATTAGATTTTAACATTTTTGATAGTAACTAATATTACTTGACTGAACAGTTATTTAAGTTAAACATATTTATATTGTGTTCTATTATCTATCTTTAGATTTGTCCATTACATTACTATAAATCGTATTTCCATACGAATCATATGGATTTTGAAAATAGATCTGGCCGACATAGTGTTTACATTATGCATAACCTAATTCAGATTCTTTATGTTTTTAAATGTATTTCTGGTCTTTCCAATGGATAAATATAATTGAAAAAGTGATGTCAATACAATTATTATTTACGAATTTTGTGGTGTGTTACTTAGGTGAAGTTGTAGTTATTTATTATGATTTGGTTAATATAGGCCTAGGGCAAGATGGTTTGTTTACCTTTTCTTTGCATTGTTATTTGGCTACAAATATTAAATTGCAATCTTTAGGCTATAGGTTATCGTAAGACCAATGAGATTTAATATCATTTATAATCCCTTTTTGTTCAACAGCTGAAGTCTTACGTTAACGCAGTTTGTTGTTAATGGAAGTAATATATGCTTTAAGTAATAAAGGCTACTAATTTATAAATGTTTACAAATTGGAAACATACTGTGACTAAAAACTATAAGTTACAACTTCAATCATATATATGTATTTTTTTTATGGTTGAAGAAGCATTTTCTGTTTATACATTTACAGTAATTAATATTCAAACTCATATATGTTTACAATGTTTATTAATTATTGTCTATGTATTAGGGTCATTCCGTATGAACTCAACACAGTTTAAATTAAAATTTTACCTGACTATCTCCGATTTCAATGAAATTTGGTGTACTGGTACATCACATGTAGACTAAGAAAAATACCAAATTTCAACTTGATATCCCTATTAGTTTCAAAGTTACACCTCGTTAAAGTTTTCAAAAAAAGCTCAAAATTGACCCGTTATGGAGGCTTTAAGCTGCTGTAGCACCTCTCAGAATCAAGCTAGAAAGATGGGAGAGGTGTCATTTTGCAGCATTTTCCAAGCCCTTTCTAAAAATGTATAACACTATAGGGGTCTTAATTATACAAATTTGTTTAACAATTTCAAAATCAAAAATTAAATTTCAAATTTTTCAAAATGCGACGCTTTAAAAATTTTGAAAAAATTCTCAAATAGTCCTTGTATAGTTGTTAATTGATGGTATAAATTTCATTATGGGATCATAATGGGTTCTCAAAGAAAAATGCATTTGAAAAAACGCTTACATTCAAATTTTATCATAGAATGCTGGTGACAGCGAACTAATAATTCTTAATAACATAAAGCTTATATGGTAATGAAAGTACTTTTGTTTGAATATTTTGTAAAGCAATTAACTTATATTTGTAAGTAACACACCAAGATAAACTATAAATTTATATATACAATAAATAGTTATTTAATGATTGTACGGTACAATATTATTATTCATTTTATAAATAATAAACGGTACCAGACACTGGCACATACTTTCTCACAAACATATTTAAATTATCAAACAGATTCACTGTGACTTCATAATTGTAGGTGGTGTATTAAAGTAGGAGATTAACTAATAAATATTGTTATTATTATCTAGAGAGAAAACTATTTGATCGATTTCGAACAAATTTGCACCGAACACGTCAATTAGGGCTGTATAGATGCACGATAAAAGGTTTGGAAGAAATGTGAAAAACAACCCGCTGAATGGCCAAAAAAACCCCCAAAAATCAGTTATTATTATTAGCTAAACGAGAGTTTTTAGAAAGATGCGGTTTTTGCATATGGTAGGGTACATTAAGGGCTACAAACAAGTCAAATTTTATCAAAATCGTTAGAGCCATTTTTTTATAAAAAAATAATAACAGGTTTTTTAGGGTTTTTTTTGCCAAAAAGGGGGTTGTTTTTCAAAAATGTTCAAAACCGTTTTTCGTGCATCTATACAGGCCTAATTGACATGTCTGCTGCAAATTTGTTTGAAATGGATCGAATAGTTTTTGCTCTAGCTTTGTATACATACATACAGACAGACAGACATTTTGTAAAAACCACTTTTTTGGACTCAGGGGTCCCAAAACGGATATTTACACAAAAATCTCAACATCGATTTTTTTTGCGATCACTACTATACTTTCTCTATATAGTATAGGCTAGTGAAAAAGTAAAATGAAATAATTTGGGCAGAAATCTATCTTGTTTTATTGGAAATATATTGCTTGTAAAGGAGGTAGAAAAAGGCTGCACAAGTTAATCATTAATTATGTAAGTTTTTTTCTGTTGTGTACATAGACATTATGAATGTGAATTTATTTTGTTAAATATCAATGTAGAGTTTTCAGAAGTTTATTATATATATTAACAATGAAGTGTTTAAATAGTAGCCCAGTTACCAAAAACTTAGTTTACCAATAACTTCATGTGTATATTTATGTTAAATTTCTCTTAGCTGAAATTTTTTATTAAAACGCTCCTTTTCTATTAATAATATATGTCTAAAGCTTTCAAATAATTAAATTTAGCTTTAAAAATGAGGTTGTAAAAATTGAATACCATTGATCAAATTTATAGAGGTAATTCCTTAGTCTTCCATACAAATTTCACATAATCTTTGTTTTAATCTAAGATAGGCCTACTCTTAGCCCTTGTGAAACCAATGAGGCGTTATAGAGGAAATTGTAGTGTAAGCATGTTTTCAAATACATTTTTCTGTAAGAACCCATTATGATCCCATAATGAAATTTACACCATCAATTAACAACTATACAAGGACTATTTGAGAATTTTTTCAAAATTTTTAAAGCGTCGCATTTTGAAAAATTTTAAATTTAATTTTTTATTTTGAAATTGTTAAAAGATTTTGTATTAAGACCCCTATAGTATCATACATTTTTAGAAAGGGCTTGAAAAATGCTGCAAAATGACACCTCTCCCATCTTTCTAGCTTGATTCTGAGAGGAGCTGTATCACTCTAAAGTGATAACGGGTCGATTTTGAGCGTTTTTTTAAAACTTTAACGAGGCGTAACCGTGAAACTAATAGGCATATCAAGTTGAAATTTGGTATATTTCTTAGTCTCTATGGGGTGTACCAGTATACCAACTTTCATTGAAATCTGAGATGGTCAGGTAAAATGACTGTGTTGATTTGACATGGAATCACCCTAACAGAAACATATAAGCATTAAAAAACATTTTTAAGTAGCCTGAAGTTCTAACTTATAGGCCTAGTCTTCTTTAGTCACAGTATGTTTCCAACATCAGTAGGCCTACTCTGATGCAGAAACTGTTCCAGACAACTTTTAATGTAAGTTTTCATCATTATTAATTAATGACTTCCGGACCTTGAATCATGTTAGTTCATTGTTAGAATACAACAATCAAAATAAATCTCAATTAGCTTGTGATGAACCGTCAACAAGCGACACTAGTTTTTTACCAGGTGATGACTTTTAAAGTAAGTTACTCATTCGTTTTTCTATTTCTGGGCTTTGAATTATGTTAATTCATTGGGTAATAGTATATACAATGACTGGGTCAATTTCAGATTTTATAATATTTTAATTAGACAATATATTTAACAAGAACTAACTAAAAAACAAAAATCTTCAAGTCGGAAACGTTAAACATAGACAAAAATTAATATACAAACTTATATATGTTTACACTTTTGAAACATACTGTGACTAAAGACTAACAATATTGAACAAATCACTAAATGTTGGAAACCTAGTAGATAAGCTCACTGAGCAAAAGAAACTTCAAAGTCCAGCTTTGAGTGTTGTTCAATCAGTCTTATACTTAGGCCTACTAATGGCAATGGCGTCTTGTTCTACAGTGAATCCATTGCAAGGTACGGCAATGTAAAACAACATTTTATTGGCCACCTAAAGAGTTTATGTTTAAAAGAAAATATTTGGACTACAAGGAAAGGCTAAATTATGTTTTTCGTGCTATCGGCGATGTTTAAACGACGGTAAAACACCAAACGAATTGGACACTTCAGCTGCCCAGCACTCTGATACACAAAGTGATCCAAACGACTTTTAATGCAAGTTTTTTTCATTATTAATGATTTCCGACATTAAATTTTTTGTTTTTTAGTTAGTTTTTGTTCAATATATTATCTAACTTAAAACATACAATTTTAAGTTGAGACCCAGTCGTTGTTACTTACCATTAGTTGTTAGAATATAAAATATAAGCTAAAGGCTAACATATATCAATATGGGATGGTTTGCGTCTGACAAAGTAATAGTAAACAATTAGCCTACCCAGCAACATAGTACAGTTTGAAAATGTACGTGTTGTTTCAGGTTAGCACCCTTCGATTATGATGATTTAATTATTAAAGTACTATACATTTGAGTAATATTTAATGTGCATTAGTATCATTTAAAGAATAGTTTTGTGTAGGCCTACCTAATTGTTTGATTTTGTACCCAACTTGTGGTAATAGGCTAGAACAGTAGGCTATTATTTGTTAATTGCATGAAAGAGCTCATCGAATATTCATTTAAACAATTTTGTATTTAGTTTCTTATTTAGATTGACATATGCAGTAACTTCAATAGCTTCTCTACAGTAACTAAAATAATAATTTTGTTAATTAGCTTTCTAGGTTAGGATAGTTACATTTTCTACTAACCACTTTCAATTAATTGTAGATCTTATGGTTTATACCTTTAACAAAAAGTTGTACTATGTGAATTTTACTTTATTACTTTACTTTTTCTGATAAAACCTTTTTAGGATCTTTAGATTTCAAATCAAATCTAGCTTTCATAGGTCAAGTTTTAATTATTCCTTCCAGAATTGTAGTATCACATAAGCCTAAGTTAATACAAACTAATAACATATTTAAAAATAACTACAACAGATTTTAAACAATGACTCATCAAAACATTAGTGGACTATGAACCTAAAAGTATAATAGATGCTCCATCTTGTTGCACATGAGGGCATGTTTACATCACCAAATACCACTATTATTTTTTCACTTTAATTGATAGCCTCGTTTTCGTCAGAAGAAAAGAATGCCTTTAGGTTGCATATATTAATTGCAAATGTTAAAATGGTCAAGATTTATTTGTTATGTAATTAGACGTAAAAATGAAATCAGAAAAGGGTGCCCTAGGCTACAAACCCTAAAATGGACAATTTGTGATCTTGTGTTAGAAGCAGAAGGCACACCCTTTTAACCCCAAAATTAGATTTTAAAGCGCCGAAATAAAAAATTATTTGTTTGGATTGTCAGACAAAAAATAATAAATTATTCCAATGTAATAATAACTACAAAAAACAAAAATAATCCCAGTAAAAACTAAAACTCACAATTATTTCTCTGGACTCACTTTCAGACACGAAGACTTGATCACGGCCTGTTAAATACATTAAAGATTAAACAATGTTGTTTGCACTTACAACTTACAAATCTTACAATCACAGAAGAAAATAGATCCAAGTCTATAAGGTTCTACAACTCTATAAACAACATAGAGAAATTATCTTAAGAAAAACAAATATTGCTTCCAAATTGTTGGAACCTAGTTAGTTAAGTAAATTATTGCTATAATTAATTTCTGTATGTAAACCCCAGATTAACAAACATATAAAATATATTCATATATATATATAATATATTATATGTACGTAGTATATAAGCGAATGGGCTAGTAAATTTTGTGGCAATTTAGGATCAATATTTAATATGAATATCCATTTAACCATAACTAGAACTCTTCGTATAAAGACGGTCGTACACAATCCGGCCGGTCTGTAAGTCTGCAGGAAGCTTCATCGAAAGTCCGGGGCATCATTGAACTGAAAACTCCATCTACGATCCGGCTGGCCTGCCTCTACAAGCACGTTGTTGAACTGGTTTCGAAAGTTGTTATTAATTTGTGAATAATTAATTAGTATGGTGATCTTTTCAAATTATTTTGAATGTTTTTTATTAGCATTAAATTTTGTTTTATTTTACGCGTAATTAAACTGGGTTTTAAGCACTGGTGTTAAGAAGTAAAGTACGGTACCTATTTAATTTTATGAATTATTAGGTACTTAAAAGCAGTAATGTGGGCCGGGTAAATACCCATTAGGTAGGTAAATATAAATTTGGTATTTACCCAATGGTCATTTAACCCTTAGTGTGTATGCTACATTTTCCATGGTCAGGGTGTATGC
>JAGFPH010000502.1:70644-95785 GCA_018207615.1 Philaenus spumarius
TAGTAGATATGACAACGCTGCGCGCCCATCCTATTGGCTGCCTCGCAACGGTATTCTTTAGTGGGCTTTGATATAGATATAATGCACTATCCCGCCAAGAACCCTGACCCGTGTTATTACACATGGTTAAATAATGTTATTTTTATTAAACAAAATTTAGAGTTTTGAAGGTTTGATCACTGTATAAGTTCTTTGGGAATTGATTCATGGATGAAAAACAAAAGAAATCGACTCACATGATGATTGACTGTGATTGTAACATATTTGTAATCATATTAAATCTTATAAACTAATCTAATTGAAAATCTATATCTTAACATAAGTATTTTATAATTCTCAATTTTAATTACCTATGGAAAACAAAAAGTAAACAGTATAATAAAAAAATTAAACTAACATTACCAATACTTGCAAGTTTTTGTACGATTTCCCGAATGATGTAAGTCCTACATTGCACAGTTCACACTTCACTAATTTGTTTGAATCATCACATTTTTGTTAATAATCGATGAATTGCAGTTTTATCAAATTGATTTTAACAAGCTCTTAAATTCAGCTCACTCCACACCAACTAAAACTTTAATTTTAAAAACATTCAACGTTTGATGACCTAGTTGTCTCCTAGCCTAGGCTTCTCACCACTATTCCACAAAACTCGTAGAAAATTAATATTTTTCACTGTAACTTATTTTGTCGACGAATACTAGAACACTGCCTAGTATTTTAAAATACTTTGAGTTACTTTAGAACTCTAAAAAAATTTAATAAACCACCAAAAACATTGTCTCCATTTACCGACATACATCTATACTGTCCTGACACTGAGCCTTGTAAAGAACTGAGCTAAACATACACGACACGCATCTTTCTAGGTGCTAAAACATTCACATCGGGCGAATTGTTCTAGAATATTCCTTCATGTTGCTTCTTGAATTTTCGAGAGGGATTGTCTTTGCATCCTGTTTAGTCACACCGCATATTTTTTAAATTTATAAACATTCCGATCTATCATTTATTGAATTACATTGTCTTTTTAACTAATTTAAACTGCCTGCTTTAAAGAAATTACTTATTTATTAAAACTGTCTGTAACTGATTTGCTATATTAATTTTCCACGTTCACCGTGCAGTACAGGTCTTATGGAAGATAGTCATTATATTACCGAAACTGGAAACATCACGTTTATTGTCATGCAGGTTGCATCAACTTTCCTCGTGACCTTTATAAGGCGCTAAAGTAGATTTGATTACTTTCTGTACTTAACAATACACATGGTCATATATGTGTGTTTCAGTTATCTGTGATGCTTTTAATCACGATAGATTTGTATAAAAAAAAAACTTATTACAAAAATGTAAAAGGAAATATATAAAATTTATTTCCCCGTGATGACCATTGACTATAAAAATAAAAATGCTATTAATATTTTTTATATTCTATAGGCATTCGAAGAACTGCATATATGTTACAATGTATTTAATTTGTTTGTTTATTACCTTCCCAAGTCGGGTTGCTCTTTTGCCACATCATGTATATTTAACTTCTTTTTGATTTAGGCATGGTAGGACAAATTGGTGTGGATCAGATGAAAAGTGAAACGCACTCTACAGGCATTCGCAGTGCGTACTGTATGTATACATAGCATTTTCTCTAGCCACAGTAGCATGAGTTGCCCTGATCGAGACTAGAATAATTGAAACAATTCCCCTCTCGAATCCAAGAGAAGGTGAATCATTCCTACTCTCTCCGTCACATAAGTCGAACACCTGTATGCGCCGCATGTACTGTGTTAATACACAGCATAGGGAACCAGTAGATGGTATTATTATACTGTGCATTAGCTGAACATATTTTAATATTTATTTTATTTTTGTTCAAGTATTAAAGCTAATGGATGAAACCACATGTTATATGCTTGAATTGTTGTTAATTGTTTTCAATTCTTATTGTTTACTTTGTTCTTCAAAAGAAACTACTTAGGCACACAAAACAAAACTTTATCTGCGCACATGCTGTTAGGGATTTTCAAAAATGTACAGAGCCTATAATACTTTACTCAAAGTACTGAAATACATTTTGGATAACAAAACAAAACTTTTAATCATAGGCCTACTCAAATCAATGATTTTAATACTAAATATTTCAAATTTAGTCATTTATTTAGTTCTTAGATTATGAATTAATGTAAATAAATGAATAAAAGAAATATTTCATTTAATTAAGAGAGATTTTCTTCAATTAAATCCCACAAAACCATTTCCTAATTCTGAAAAAATAAAATCGTCAACAAATGCAAAGAGAGCAATGCATAAAATCAGCTGCATTCTTAGGTTGTTTCTAGAACCTAAGAAGTTTCACTTCTAACGCGAGAGAGTCACGCACACAGTTTTCATAATAATACTTATATACAAGAGCAGTAAGAGAAAGTGCACTAGTTTCTTTTGTGAATGTATACATAATTCAAAACAGATCAGGCTCTTTAGTGCTGTACTTTTATCTTAATAATATATACAAACAAGTTTAACTTGTTTAAAACCTTGTTTACCCGGTCGAAAGTGTTAGGAATTGTCAGGGCCGGCCCTAGGTCTTTTTCAAGTGTAAGCAAAAAACATATTGGCGCCCCCCCCCCCCCCCCCTAACCAAACCACTATAAATCAGTGCACCTGTAACACATATTAATATTAACCAGAAATTAAAGGTAGAAGCCAGGTATGTTTTAATAATACACAAAGAAAAACTTGCAAACCAGAAGTATAATTATTTACAGGCCATCATCATTACATATACCGTAGTTACAATTATTAGTAATTTGAACTCTTCACAAATAAAACTTGAATTTAAAATGAATTTTTCTTGCTTTTGAAAACTCGTTGAGTAATAACTCAGTGTCCATTTTACTCAATAAGTCATTTTCAATGGCCAAGATTGCTAGCCCATTCAAGTGTTCTTGGCTCAAAGTAGATCTTAAATAAGTTTTAACTTAGAAAAACTTCTTTCCCCGCTGGCTACTGACACTGGGAGCGTTAACAAAATCCTCAATGCGACAAAAACGTTTGGAAAAGTATCCACGTAACCACGCTTGGTTATAAAAGACAGAGCTCCTGCTGGGTGACTTCCAGAAGGCAGCATTGGTGAAAACACTCTTAGTTTATCAAAGAGATCATTTCCGTTCACGTCACAGTCTTCTCCATCACTCAAAATGGTTTGAAGGTGTTTACAAGCTTTTTTCAAATCTGTATCGTTAACACTCTTGTCCAAACTTGGGATATCGTACAAAAAATTAAAACTAGAACTATGAGTTTCCATTAGTTCAAATCTCTCCTGAATTGATTATATTGCTCTGTCTAGCACAACAAAAAAGAAATTGACTTTAAAGGCATCCATTCCATAGTTTACTGCTTCATCTGCGCTTTCATAAGTAAACTGTTTTTTCACCTTTCTTGGCCGGACTTGATGTTCTTTTTCAAACTCTGCAGGCACATTGATTTTTTCTGCAAGGTCCTTTGCATCTATTATCACGCTGTTAAGTCCTTGATCAGATCTCATCTTTTCAAGAAATGATCTCACACTTTTAATGAGATCCATAGAACTTTGCAGGTCATTTGTGACTTTTTGCAATAGTTTTTACTGACCATGTTTGTTTTGTGCAGGATCTCATACCATGTCACTAAACAGCACAAGAACTTGAAGCTTTGCAGTTTTTTTAAGAGTCCTAAGGCTGAATTTCTTCCAAATGCATCAAGTTTTTGATCTTGAGAGGCTTCATATAGTGCATCATATACTTCTTCGATATGATATCTCAAAGGCATCAGTGCCTCGATTCTGCTTTCCCATCTAGTATTGCATAGTGGTTTTACTGTGAGGGTTGTGACGTGATTGAGCAAAATATTCCATCTTTGGGTAGAACTTGAAAAAAAGTTAAAGATTTCTTGTATAGCACTGAAACACTCTACTGCACTGTTGCACGATAGAGCTGCATCGTTAATAACCAAGTTCAATGAGTGGTTCCCACATGGCACATAAAAGGCTCTACGATTTAAATCAAGGATTCTCTTCTGAACTCCAACGTGTTTTCCCTTCATTTGAAATGGTTATATGAGTCAAAACAAAAATATAATCAAGATTAACACTTTCTCTATAAAGGCTTAATTGCCTACCTATATATCATCCATTTTGAGTTTAAAATCTTTAATTCATATCTCAAGAACAGTTTTAACCAAGACCTATTTTGAATAAAAACTGACTGAATCCAATCTTCCGTTTTTAAATGGTGACTGTTTGATTAAATGTAGTTTTTTTTTAATTGAGGCTTTACATCTGTAAACAGACACCGTTTTTCAAACGAATGGGTTGCATTAAGTCCGATATTTTTCTAAAACTATATCTTTAATAAATTAATCATTGTGCCGAGTTTTCAAAATTAGGTTATAAAAGCATTGCATCTGAAATCGACAAATTAATAATACAATATTTTAAATATCAAAATATACAAATAAAAAAATTAAACACGCACTGCTCTCTGATAATGGCACTATACGGTGATCAGTGTTCAAAATCATGATCATCATCTAGTAGCCTACCATTCATTAAAATTGAATTTATTTGCGCATTCAGAGTCATTAACAACAAAATACAAATTTACACCTATTAATACTTACTTGTTCAACTGATTCTTGACCTCCTGATAATCCAGGTACAGGTTGTGACATTGATAATCTGTCATCACCAGCATCGTCATGGTCAGATTCAATCAGCTCGTTATCGTCAATTTTCGCACTTGGTGCTATAAAAAACTTTTGCAACGCTGTAGATTGTTTCTCATCTTCTTTAGCATGCTGCAACTTTCTTTTACGATTAAATGCCCCCGATGGCTTTTTGTTACTGGACATTACTTATGTTCTTCAAATCACAATTTTATTTCTATTACAAAACCAAAACCATGATTATACAAAATAAAACTTGTGAAAAATAAGCTTAAAAAGTTGAGTAATGCTGAACCAAACGTAGCACGTAGCCTAGTTGTTAGCTGACTGTACTGTATTGAGTGAGGGTGAGGGAAGGTGGGGTGGAGTAAAGAATGCATGACTCACGCGGAAGAGTCTATTCACTCGTGAAAGGGGTGTAAGCTGTAAGTTGAACGATGAGCTCGGTCTAACTTCCGGCTGCTACGGCCGCCCACAGCCCTAAATAATTCGCAAGTCCACTACTATTAGCACAAACACAGATTGACAGATATTCTCTTAATACTACTTATTATTATTAATCAGTAATAGGTTATATGAGTTGATTTAGTAATAGGCCAATTACTTCAGTCTTTTTTAATATTATTTCGTTGAATTGCTTGGCAACTGTAACTGACAAAACGACAAATAAGCGGAAATTTTATGCCAGATATAGATTGTGCGTTGTTGGTTGATTTAAACTTTATACGCCTAGTTCAGCGTCCCCCGCATCACGGCGCCACACGCGGCCGCGTAGTTAGCGTAGAGCTCAGGTCGGCCCTGGGAATAGTATTAGAATTTTCACACAGACAGCCTCGGCACAAAAATTTCAATACAATTTTTCACTCTTTAAGCAAGTAACTAAACTCTCAAATAGTGAAATCAACAATAACGTACATTTTTAACAAAGATGAAAGGAAAGAGGTGATAATTAATAAAAGTCAATAGGCTTCATAATTTAAAAACTCATATTTTTATCGCTTTTTGTACAGACATGGTTTTAATGATAAATGAGGAAGCTTATTTTTTCTCCGTTTACTGATATTAGATTGCTTTTGAAAGTCAAGAAAGTAGAATAAATTGTGAGACAAGTCTTGTGTTAATGCTTTGAAGCCAAATTTTTCTACACCTTTTACAAACTGGTCTACGTTGTCGAATCTGCTTTCAACTTCTGCAATTTTTAAGTTTCCACTGAAACAATCACATAATAATTAGTAATCCATTATGCAGTTTACAGAGTTGATAAATGTAGCAAATATTTGAAACAGTAACAAGAAAATAAACAATTCCTCCCTGACCTTATGCTTATGATAAATTGAACATTTTAATTATTTTTTGCAGTAAAAACAGTCATAGTGGAATTCGACTGCAGTGAAACTTAATTGCTACTCATATGTTCAAATCCTTAACATCTTAATCAATGTTCAATGTATAGGATGTAAGGCTTCACTAAAAGCCGGTGGTAGCCTGCTTTATATGATCTGACACAGAAAATATGCCGAAGGTCAAAACTAAAGATACAGTAGGTTTTTTCTCCGAGTTAACATCAATAATGGATTGCTCAGCTATTTCACTTTTTATTTCGCTACCTTATAGGAATTAAGTCATTACAATTGATAACCCCCATAGGACCTGTAAAGCTCCACAGATACCTTGAATTTATCATTTTCAAAAGAGACAAACTTTGATCTTCTTCATTCCCATTAAAGGGGTGCCATTTTGAAGCTTCTTTATGGAGACTGTTAGACGTTATCAGGCAAAACTTTTGTGGGGGTATACCCATCTGATCACATTGTAGTAATTTCCAAATCCCAGTTCCGTGAGGATCAGAGCACTCTTTTGCCAGACTGGATGGGCGTCAGTCCAAAACCTGGCACTGAAGGAAAGGTCAGATTTCTTTCAACACCGTGAACACTTCCTGAACAGAAAAACCGTGCATATGTCTCGGTAGAGCAAGCTACATCAACATTACCATTGCAAGCTCTGGTTGGTACAGTACTCCTAATCCGTAGCAGTTTTACACAGTCGAAAATCCTGAAGGAAGGTGATAATGATTTTGTAGATATAGATTAAATATGTGTATGTAGTTGTATGGGTGTATTGTTGTATTAGGTGTTTGACTTTACTCGGGTACTGTAAGTGCTGTTAGTCTGCAAGGACAAATGTATGCAAATAACAGCAAGTTTTCAGAGTGAAGCAAATGTTTAGGTTTCACAAAGACAGTGGTTGTTCCTCATGATTATTGTCTGTTCACAGGATGCGGATGCACCAGGTTCATTTGAGGTCACTTACAATTTGAATACTGAGTTAATCATAGGTGCTTTGTACATACCTTCTGTAGATATTTCAATAGTTAGTAGTGTTAATATACAGTTTATTACAAGTGCAATTATTTTGTAAATAGGAGTATGTTTCAATAAAGACAATCTCTCTCCAGGAAATAAATGTGGCCAAGTAGTCTATAGTCAGAAGAAACAAGATATTGTAAATGTTTATGAAGTGATAGTATAGAAAGTTGCTGAAATGGTAGGAGTTGGAAAAAGTACTTAGTACCCGGTTATTTCAGCCTATAAGAAAGACAGTGTTTTAGGCTTAAATTCTTCTGTTAACTGGAAAAAACGAGTATGTGTTTCTGAAAAGATCGCTGATTTCATTAAATCTACAATGAGGTTCAAAGTGTTTGAATTTAAAAAAAAATGAACAATCAATAGTGGATAAAGTGCAACACAACGTCAATAAGGACGGTGAATTGCCAAAACAAAAAAAGAACATCATTTTACACCATTTCAAAAAAAAACTTGGTTTAAAATTTTTTTAAGAGGAAAGAATATGTTTCTTGCTGACAAGGAACACATATTACTCTGAAGAAGTTTTCTAGAAAAGATTAAAAAGTATTGACAAGAAGAAGGCCTAATTTTCCGGATATTGTTTTGGAAATCAAAAATGACTTATTTTTAATGGGCTTTCTACCAGCGTGAAAAAACTTTCCTACCAAGGAATGTGCCTCATGTAAAGATAGCTTTGGGAAAAATGCATCGCTTGTCTTCAAGTCAAAAGATACTAACGATTATTACAACGAGATAAACTGAGCTTATCACAAACCTTCCAAATGTAAATCTTTAAAGGTGCGTACACACTTTCGCGCGCACCGCTTGTGCGCATTGAATTCGTCATATTTGTACGGGACGCGCGCGCCGCTCCCAGCGATCCAGTTTCTGTCGGTTTTTTTGGCGAACACTTTGATGGTTCGCCGATCATATTTGGACGGAAGCGTGAAAGGTTTGTCGTTTTCAGTGCGTTTTTGATTGTTATTATTCAAGATACCGGGTACTCAGTTATTAAATAAAGATGGATTGCTCTGAAGCAAATTTAATTAAAGTAATAGATTCATACAAAAACCACGCCATTCTTTGGGATCCTCAAAACAAGTTTCATTTTAATAAAAATATGAAAGCAGATGCTTGGCGTGAAATATAAGCAGAGATGGATATTTCGGCAGACCTCTGTAAAAAAAAATGACTTTACCCGTCCCTCAAATTTTTGTCGTCAGTACGGGGAGTTGGAGCATCACGATCCATCTCCTGTCGGTTTTTTTCAACGAACCCTTTGTGTGTTCGCAGATCAGATTTGGACGTGTGTTTGAGAGGTGTGTAGTTTTTTGTGCGCACTGATTGTTGATTGCTTTGTGAGTTATGGAGGGGTCAGAAGAAAAAATAATTAAGTTAATCGATGCCTATCGGAAAACCCCTCTTCTGTGGAATCCAATAATTTCTCATTATCATCAAAATCATTCCTCAGTTGCCTATTAGTTTTAAAAAGCCCTTTTGTATATATTCGATATTTTATTTCTAGTCTGAACTCAGAAAATAAATTCAATTTCAATAAATAAATGGCCAGCAGATTGTGAATTTTAAAATTCTTTAGTTTAATAACAATATTTATCATCATTTACCAGTACTTCTTTATTATTTCAAGGTATTCTTTATTTTAATGTATAGCTAGCCTGTACAACGATCTTAAAATTACATTATTTATAACAATCAAGGCTATTTTAACTTTAGGCCTATTTCACATTTGTTTAAATTAAAATCCAACTTTGAGGCCTATGATTACTACAAGCAATATAGCGAATAGCAAAATGTACGTATAATTTATTTACACCCCTGTCTTGAGTAAAATTGCAGTGCGGAAATAAGTGTCCTGTTTAGAAATGTGAAACACAACATTCTGCAGCAGGTTCTCAAAGTCAGAATGATCGCGGGTTTTCTTTGGATCGCTGGAGGTTCGTTGGAATCAAAACGTGTGGGGCGCACGTTGCACGGCGCGAGAGTGTATCCGCACCTTAAGAGTAACAATAGCCTACAATGTGATACATGCATGTGAATGGGCTCTCGCTATGCCATGCCTGTAGAGGGAGGTGCTTCATTCTGAATACTCGGTGAATGAAGTATGGTCTCATGGACATTGTGATGTGCAGTCTTCTTTTTATTATTGATGAAATTACAAGGTAAAATAAACTACCGCTTATACATTTTCAACTTGCTTTCATACCTAAAAAATAAATTCTTTCTTACTAATTATATAATATGTAATAACCTAATGTGTATTAAATTGGAGTTTAAAAATCTTAAAAAATGTAAAGTTAAAAGTTTTAAATTAAATATCTGAAGTTATTAATTACTACTCTAGAAAAATAATGATTATAAAAAATAAATAGAAGAATAGAGAATGTAGTGATTCTTACTAAACTAACATGACAAATCAAAATGATTAAGAGGGAAAAGTGATATGAATATCTTGAATTTCTTTGACTCAAAATTCTACATCAATAAGAATTTAATAAACTATCAAATAATTATGAAACTTAACTTACTTACCCTTCTTTCAATATCCTATTAGCTTCTTTAATAAAATCACCCAAGTTGGTACCCATAAGGGAAAGACAAAAAACAGCAACATCAGCTGATTCTGAAGGCAGTGGAGTACGCGCCATATTACACACAGTAACACGATCATTTAGTGCAACCAAGTCAAATGAGTGAACAGTCGCAGATTCCAATGAAACTGCTAACTTGGCGTCACCACAACCAAAGTCTGCAATCACCATATTAGCACACCTAAACAATAAACAAAAAACTATGCTTTCAGGGTTACAATCCAGGTTATAACCGTTCCATACAGCCATCTGCACTTTTAGGAACATTATTGCAGTAGTTCATGAACATCTAAACTGTAATTTATACAATGGTAAATTATTAGTTTTAAGTTTTACAGTTTATTATGTGCTTTAATTTTGAATAGTTATAAATTCAAATGTGTTTAAACACAAGTGAAGAATTATCTGTGGTTTCTTTCAGAAACATATCTCTCAACTCAGTAACAACAATAAAGATTTAAAACATTACATAGCACTATTACAATAAAACTAAATTCCTTGTTTTTCATAGTTCAATATTTAAAAAAATTACTTTTACCTTTCTATCAAATAAATTCAATCGTTACAGCTCTATGGTAGCTCAATCGTTAATAACCTACCTGTAAACAACATATATTTCAATCTCAGCTGTTTCGTGGTATTTAGTTTGTGCTGATTGATTAAATTAAATTGTTAGTCGCTTGCACAAAGAAAAATGGATGTCTAAAAAACGGCTGAACTGAGTTTGAAGAAATTATTTTTCTTTTACCATTGCACAAATACAGAACTACCTAAGTACGGTACTCAAAGCAGACAGCCAAGAAACTATACCACCTCTATTGACAGACATTTTATTTACAAAATACCAAACTACTAAGAGTCTATGAAGACAATACCGCCTAACTAAAATTATTTACAGGTTAATACTGCCTATCTGTAATTCGTTTAGATCCAATGCCGCCTATTTGCAAATTGATAAAGAACGAATACACTGCCTAACTAATGTAGTCCATTTATTAACTTAAGTTTCTTTTCTTATTTTATAATAAAAAAGTATCCAAAACATTGTTTTAAAAATAAAAATAGCATTACATTAAATACATAGTATATTTATATATTTGAAAAAGAACAGTTTTTTGTCCCTAGACTATAAAGTTTCTAAACTGTTAGTTAACCAGTATTGTTAGCTAAGCGACGATATATATAATACTAGCACATTACCCCCGGCTACGCTCGCATTGACCTTCAGTATGTAATCAGTTGTGGTAGGTTGGTACCTAATAATATATAGCAATAGATGGAGTAATAAATTTAAAAAACAAAATGAGTTCGTAGAAAATTATTTAAATTTGTTTATTTACAATACTTCTTTGTATACTACATTTTTTTTGCTTTCTGATTGTAGGCTGAACGAGGCTGTTAGCAGAGCTTACACGAGAACAGCCAACGTAAAATTGTCCATGTGAAAAACAGTCATTTCTTAAATCAATGCCTGCAACTTTTAGTGACTGACCTTGCGATTTATTAATGGTCATTGCATAGCACACTTTGATTGGGAATTGTAGTCGTTTGAACACAAAGGGAAGGAATCATCGGGATGCGTGGTATAAATACCGTTTTCCTAGCTCCACAACCTGTAAAAATAGTTGCTTCACATTGTTGTTTACAGACTTTACTTGCAATCTAGTGCCATTACATAGCTTTGGAGGTACCAGATTCCTTAACAACATTATTGGTGATCCAATTTTAATATTTAAATCATGAGGAAGCAGGCCGGTTGGATTTAAACTTTGTAGAAACTCAACTGGATAGTTTATAATTTCCTTTGCTTCCACCATAGAGTCAATAGACTTGTATTTTAATTTCTTTGTAGGGAGTTTATCTAATAAAACATAATTTATGATTGTGGCTGTGTTATTCTTAGGGGTGAGAATTGATCTTACCACTAACCAATTTGTATCTTTTAATTTAGACTCGTTCAAACCAGGATAAAATCTTTTCACACAACGTTTTCAAAACACTGACAACTTTACATAAGTTTTGTGGAATATTAACTTTGCCCTCTTCTTCCACTAACATTCCATTGCCAATTTCAAGAAGTAATTTGGAGAATTCTTCAGCATTATTGTTGCCTTTGAGATGAACTCTCATATTAATTTTTTAAAATAAAAGCGTAATTTTTTGCTACAAGTATGATGATTTGAGGCAGGCATTTACTTCATCAGCACGAGTTTGCCGGAAGTCCCCGGCGAGTAGTACTGTCATACCACCCATCATACATTCACCATTCCGAATGTCTTGCACCACAGCGTTCTATCCAAGGCTTCTATTCCTCTTTTGTGTGACATAGTGCATTCATCCCACATAATTAATTTGGGTCTTAAGAAGTCTTTAAGGACTTGAGCTGTATCACAATGTTTTGAAATATTACAGAGTGGACTATCATAGGAGTTTAAGTTAAAAGGCAATTTAAAAGCGGAATGTGCGGTTTTTCCACCATGTAATAAAGTTGCAGCTATACCTGATGATGCTACGGAAATGGCTATGTTTTTGTCTCACCTAACTGTTGCAAGTAACAGATTTATTGAAAAGGTTTTTCCTGTCCCACCTGGGGCATCAAGAAAGAAAAGTCTTCCATTATCTGAAGTTATGCTCTATTTTTGATCTCTTCATATACATATTTTTGTTCAGTGTTTAGTTTAGTAAGATTCTCATTAACAAAATTAGAAAGTTTTTCTTTGTCATAGGAAATTTCCTTGAGGTATTCACGATTGACACTTATGATGTTTAGGTCATTAGATGGTGATGGAAGGCCAAACTTTTGGAGTGTTTGGTTTTGACATTGAAAATACTATATCTTCTAAAACTGCTAAACATTTGTTGTAAATAATATATTTAAAGTAATTAATTTCAACTTCTTGAAACTCTAACCCCAACAGCCTTTTTATATCACCAGAAAAGCTATCCTTGTGGGTTTCCCAAAGTCTTAATGGATCAGACAATTGACAAAATACCAGCATAACTGCAAATAATTGTCTAAATTTGTAAGGTGAGTCACAAATGGCTGCTTCTTCCAAAGTATGTTGCCAGTGACTGTCATCCTACAACAGACCTAGTGCTCGGCAAGCAGCTGATAAGTGGGATGCACAACACCTGACACGGTTTTAAGGTCATTGAAACAAGTAGGTCCTCGAACTTCGTGTAGCAGGAGACGTAAGTAATAACACTCTGCATTGTTTGGATGAACGGTGTACACTCGACCAATCATATCATCATGTTTGATTCCTTCATGACCAGGAACTGGTTTACTTTGTTTCCTTCGGGTAAATGTTTTATTTTTCCAAACATAGTGTGCCAGAACCTCACTATATAAAAGATTTCTTGTAAAATTATCTTTTTTATAAAGTTCAAAAAATGCTAAGAGGGTAGTTTTTGGTGGATTTTGTACTTTACAACAGTAAAATAAACCCTTTGACCGTTCTCGAGATGAACAGCTAGGTGCATAACTGGTGGATACCTTTCATGAATTGGGAAGCATAATATTCTCCATGCAGCTTATGAACTGCTAATATAGCGCCCTGTTTTGTAACTGGTTACTTCATCCCATTAATTTTCTACACCAAATGTTGCTTGATCACTTCCCTTGTTAACATATTTGCAGACATATTTAATAGCCTTAACAGAATTGCATAACTCAACGTTAATGTGAGCAGTAAATGTTCGAGACAGAATGGGGTTGCATGGAATTACCCACCGATTATCAAGGTCTATTCCGTTAATATTTACTGTATGGCCACCATCAGACTGAGATCGTCTACGGTACATCATCAGCAGTTAAAGTCTCCTTGCATAATGGACGTGGGTACATCTTATTACAATTTTCGCTATTCATACATGGAGATTTTCTGTTCATATTTCCACACGGTCCATGAATCATTGTTGGCTTAATTATTTCATAAAGAGCTTGATAATGGTTTCGATCAGGAATCTTAGCACTTATAATGCTGTCGATTTGTGAAGGCATGATTTTAACTTTTAGCTATAGTAAAATGTGGGTGTGAGGTAATCCCCGTTTTTGCCACTCCACTATGTACATGTAACACCTACTTTCCCCAAAAATACAGCCTTTAGTCAAGAGATGTATAAATTTTTTTTACTTTTATGTGGAAAACTCTTGCAATGATATCGTGTCTATCTTGAGCCCGTTGTGTACCAATTAATGGTTCTTGTATATCTGCCCACTTTGGGTTGCATGTGAACGTTATAAAAAGATCAGGACGACCATAATGACGTACATATGTCATGGTGTCCAGCGTTCTTTCATGCATTTAACGGGGCCCTCCTGTAAAACTTGAAGGTAGCACTACCAATTTACCAACATCATTAATTTGTCCATCTCCTTTGTATACAGTGTTTCGAAGGTGTATGTACTCTACCGTTCACAGTTTACTTTGGTTGTACCTAATAAAATTAAGTCTTTCTGTCTCTATCTTAGCATATACATCCACCAAATACTGATTAAGAAGACTGCGATAGAGTAATATATAGTTTTCTTGGCCCTCTCTTTCCATAATCTGATAAGAATAAAAGTCTGAATCAGAAACCGTTTTCTTTAAAGGAGTTTTGGTATTTGGATCGAATTGGGGAATGTTAATGGATTAGCCACCTTCTCCATGACAGAAAATCAGTGGATATTGTAGAGTGTCATACGAACGACGAGTCTCGCTGATTCGCACCAACTTAGTGTCTCTACTATGAAGAACGATGTCTCGTTCAAATTCCTGACCAACAATCAACAAAGCCACTTCACTTGTTGTTGGAGCATTATATCGGCCTCTATATTCAGATGGAGGTTTTTTTTTGCATTGATCACAACTTTAAACTCCTCGCCTTTTGGAGCATTCTCCATTGCGACTTGAAAATCTCTTATATACGGATTATGATTGTGTAAATGTTTTTGAAGTTGTACAATTATGCTAGAATTTAAATTAGGAATAACTTGGGATCTAATTTTTTACTCTTTTTCATCATCACCAACAAAATAAATTTGTAAAAATGATGGGGTTTTCTGTGAAGAAGGTAAAAGACTGCCTATTCTATGGTAAATCTGGCCTTGGATCTTAAAGGTTGGCATAAAGTTTCCTTCACGTACCTCATTTGCACCAAAAGATGTCATTTGAAAAAAGCTATTGTATTTTCTAATATTTGTTAAAAAATGTTGAGACTCTGGATGATTGTTAGTAAGGAGGCTTTGTAGAGGATCAGGAAACTGTTCATGGTGAGGGAGTTTTACTTTTCCGTTCAAGCAACAAAGACCTGGGCTTTCTTCTTTCCATTTTTTTGCATAACAATGTTTACAAATATTTTGTTTACCCATAGAAACAATCCTGGCATTAATGGAATCGGTATTGCAGAATTGGTATAATTATTCCAATATAGATAGCAATATGCAAATTTTACATAAATGTTCAAAAGGGCCAATTATGAATGTCTTAGAAGAATTCCAAATCTACAAACAATCTATTTCTGATTCATCTATTTTATTAAACGAAAAGTCCACTTTTTAATCATACACTATTTTTGACAGTATAATTAAATTAACCCCTTCAACTAGAAGACATAAACACCCGCAAAACTAGTTTCTTCAGGACTGACTAAGCAATGAACAAGTGAATACGTGTGTCCATCTTACACGATAGTATTAACATTGCGATATATTTTAAATGTTAGTTTTTTGTTTCAAAGTGTTGTGATGTATGTTAATGTGTTGTGTGTTTTGTGTAATTTTAAAGTTGACGAGCATTTAAATTAAATGCTATAACATAACAAGTTTCGGTTTGATAATGCCTGATTAGAATAGGCGAAACGGTCGTCACCGATTAACAAACAGCGTTACTGGACTGCGAGCAGTTGTATAAATAAGGTATTTATTTAATTATAAGTATATTATAACCAGTCCATAAGGCAGAACAACAAAAACAGTTTTGAAATTTTTTTTGTGTTTTAAAACTAATTTGTATCTAAATACGGCAATCATCAAGGAAAATAAAGGGATTAGTGTCAAGTTGATGCAATACCTTGACTAAAGCCAGAAAACTAAACAATATTAGGCCTACATAAAAAATTTTAAACTGAGAAAAGGCTATTGAGAAATAGATTAAGCTACCTGTTCTTTAAAGACTTGATAATTACATCCAATGGGTTGATTGGCCATTGTGTTACTTGATGTTTGAAACCGACATGATACGCATCAAATGATTCTGGATCTTCTTTAAACAGCTGGTACGCCTCTTTACCATTAGCTAAGTATAACTGCTCGTTTATATACCTGGAAAAAACAAGAGGACAAACTTGTAAATCTATTTTACGAACCATTTTTTTTAATCTATAAAAATGAGGCTAAACTTTTCTAAATTAGTATGAAACAATGTCATGTATTGTATTTAGGCCAGCAATTTGTTTGTGTCTACCTCTATATAATTATATAGAACAGCTAACAAAATTGTGATAAATAAGGTAGGGCCTATTAATAGAATAATCTCCTTACGCTGGAAATATAGGATATTTACGGAATGTAAAATAAATTCTATATTTCTCGCATAAAAAGTGAAATCAATCTAAATCTATAGCCTAAAACACATTAGGTAAGTAATTGCACTAGAATAATGAGAAATAAAAAATATCCCGACTCCTGACTGGTAATTATTTGCCATAATCCACTCTAACACACTACACCATGAATTATATTAGGCAGGCTACTACTATACATGATATGGTAATTGAGTAGGACAACATGACCATATATTAAGTGGGATTTTTTCATGTTCTGAAAGAAGATAGGCCTATTAAACTGAGTACGGTATAGAATAACACAAACCATTTCCGCAGCAGACAAATAGGCCTAAAATTATAGAAATTACAAAAGAAAGAAAACTCCCAAAATGCAGGTAAGTTCAGCCATTTTCATTATATTTGTACTAAATATAAGAAACTAAACACTTCATTTATACCATAAGGTAACGATCTTAAACAAAATATTGAGATAAGACATAAAATGGTTGAACTTTTACTTGGAAAAATGTTTATTTATCTTAATTAACGTGGAATAATAACAATTCTATTATTGGAATTCTATGAATTCTAATAATAACAATTCAGCACTGAAACTAGTAAAACAACACTTGATGGCACCTAAAAAGAAGGAACATTATTGGCAACATTGTCAAATTGAAAATTACGTCATTCTAAGGTTGTTCTGCATAGCAAAATTGCACCCCCCCGCCAAAAAAAAACTTACCTAAACCAGCTTAAACTCTCCAATCACAGTATGTTTTTAGTTTGTAAACATATATCAGTTAGTAGCAGCACTTCTTACTTTCCAAAAAATGTGACAACGATAATATAGGCCTATCTATCGGCTCAGCAAGATGGGTGAAAGTTCGCTTTGTTGATTAATTTGCCTATTTAAGTTTCAGTTTTGTTGTTCGTTCTTTTATATAAGTTACTTGTTTTATATTGTTCATATTTGATTTGCCGCAGACAGTGAAGTTTTGAACAGTGAAGAATGTGAAGTTTCATTATAATTAAAAGAAAAAGATAGGCCTAAGTGTTGTTTCTTTCCATTCGAATTGATGGTTGTAAACTCAACGTTGTTCAGAGTAAGATCGAATAACTTGCACAAAGTAGATTTCCAGATTATGATTGACTTTTGAAAAAACATTTAGATCCTAACAAAAAAAATGTTAATCTAAAAAATCTTAAAAAATAGGCCCTACGCTAATTTGATTAAACCTCTTGGTTCTAGTGGATGGCGTGTGTTAAATGTGGCAACGTTGTGTCAAATCAACTTTATCCCATTCATTATTTCAGCATTCAGTGTATTTCATACGGTTTATTGTTAGCCTACTGTTTTCAAAGTAAACGTCTTGGGAAATTATTTAGCAAGTTCACTTACATTTTCGTGATTCTTTCATTAATTTTGTTCAGTCAATTTATTGCTATCTTTTTTGGTGTAGGTAGCCTATATTAAGTGATTTGATCTTTTATTTTTTGTAAATATATCAAAAATGACCGAAGTTAACCTAAGTAGCTCTATATTTTCAAGTTTTATTTCTCTGGAATTTTCTATACAGTAATATTTATTTCCCGCAGATATTTTTGATGTTTTTACACTCAGTTTAATGAGTTCTTTCATAACATGATTTTTTTTTTAAACCTCTGGTCAACACATCCTCCATTTTTACCAACCTCTTCATGTATTATACCAAATAATAAAGCTTAAATTACCTGAATCTAGCCGCCTTCAGTTTGTTCATCATTCGATCCCTTAATGATGTAACTTTACTTCTTTTGCTTTGTAATGTTTTTGGAGAGGTCAACAATGGTTGTGCTTGAGGAGTACCTATGCCTTTTGTAAACATTTGTTTTAACTTAGGAACAAGAACTTGATTTTTAACACTTTTAATTTTTTTACCTTTTTCAGTCTTAGTAAATGGTACTGCACCATCTTTACCTGTGAGATTACTTAAAACTGAGTGAACGCTTTTTTTTATACGTTTTGTACGATTTCTTATTTTTTGTTTATAGTTAGAAGAATTTACCTTAGTTTTCACATCTGAAATAACCCAATTTAATTTACCCATCTTTGCAGCCAGGAAAAGTTCTAATGCAAAATACCAAAAATAATGAGTATTAGTAGTTGTAATAACAAGACCACAACAAACCTCTACAACATAACCTCAAAGATACATTTTAACCAAACAAACACTCTACTAACGTAATACAAACGAAACTACTACTCTAAACTCTAACCTCTAACTAGTAGAAACAGCTGTAATAGTAAACGTATTAAAACAAGCTGAAACTGCTCAAGCCTCAAGCCATATCTAGGCCATCTGGATTGTATTACCTATTGAATAATAAAGTTCTTCATTCATGTTTTTCCGAAAGTCTGGGCACTATTTGTTTTATATGAGGCTCTTTATATTTATATTTAACAATAATAAAGGTCAGAAATATAACATAAATAACGTTTAAAATAAGTCTGAGGTTTAAGAGCTCAAATTATAATATACTTGAGCCTGTAATAAAGAAAAGACTCAAGGATAAAAATATTAATGATTTGATAAAGAAAATAAACAATAATGATTTTAATGATAGTTTTATTAGTATGAATAACTGGAAGGAAGTAGCGAGTGGCGTTTTTCTTGATGGTATGGGAATTTTACAATACCATTAAATATCTAAAGGTTTCATATGAAATATTTCATTCTTAAATTCGTATCAAAAGTGTGCAACAAGAGAAAATGATATTGTTGAATTTAAGATTTAATTGGCCGTGTCTACTATCTTTTTCCGCGTCTGAAATTTAATGTGCCCTACTGTTTAAAAATTTTAAGTAAGCTAAAAAGTAAATGATTTAAATCAATTCATTGTTTCTGACTTAATGAATAGCAGATAGCAAGTATGTTTGCACTATTGAAGGTCCTATACTTTGGGTTAAAAGTAAGTTTACTTGACTGGTTTCTTAAAATCCAATTTTTTTAAACAAAGTTGGTCTCAAGTTTTTACTTCAATAAGTTACCTGAAGTAAATTACCTTCACAATGTTCATGTTTATTTGTTTAGTTCAATTACTTTTACGTAATAGATTATGCAAGTTTATATTTAATATTGTTTACTTTTAAAATAAAATATTTTCTACTTTAGACAAAAATATTAGTAGCCTAATTGTGATATACGGTTAATTAAATTAGCTTATTATTTCACCTTAGACATACTTTTATTTTGTTAAGTACATTTGACATACTTAAGTATATTTGTTATGTACACTCACATGTTTTCAAATTTATATTAATCCTTTCTAAATACCTATTACATTATAGCTCTTTAGCTCTGATAATAATGTAGGTACTAGAACATTTTTCCTCATTAAAACTGTCTACCTTTCTATACACAATATGTAATCTTTAAACCAACTGAATAATAGGCCAAAACTTGTGTAGCCTATGTATGTATAACACACTGTGTCTGTTGAATAAAAAATAAGCAAAAGCTATACGGTAACATAAAACATATGACAGATTTTAAGCTTTGGCTAAAATTTTTCAGCTTTTGATAGCTAGCCTTAGCTAAAAGTTATTCACCTCACTTTAACCAAGTGCTAAAACTAAAAGCTTTGACTTAATAGCGAAAGCTAAAGCTACGACTAAATGCTAAAAGCTTTTGCTTATTTTTTATTCAACAGACACACTGAACTGATTCCCACAATGTGACTGGTGATTGCTGGGCTAGTAATTAATTGACTTTTTACTGTCTGTCAACAATTTGTATATATATCTAGGGCACTAAATTGTTCATATACAGATTTCATATAAAACCAAGGTGAATAACACATAGTTTTCTACCAGCAGTGTAGGAATGGTGGATAAAAATGGGATTGTAATCACATCCCTGATGCCACAACACACTAATGATTACAATAATTGTAATGATTATTATGTTAATCATTGACATGATAATTAATTACTAATTTGAGTATAATTGAATGTTTTGGCCTGTATTAAATTTGAATACAATTTTACTCAGTTTTAAGTGATTTCAGTGTTTTTCCTAAAAATGTTATACAGTTTAAAATAATCTTGTTAAACTTTTTTATTGTTATTATTTTTTAAATATTTTTAAATATTAAAAATAAGAGTTATTACAAATTAACCCTTTATGGTCTATTGGCGGATATTTCCGTAAATGTGAAATTATTTAGTAATCACTTGTTTTATTACTTTGTTAAGACGTTTTTTAAAGTTTATAATAGCACAGAAATGGCTATTAATGCATTATATTGGGTATTTAGAGTCTAAAAAGTTACAATTGGTAATAAAGCGCTGCCACATTGTTTACTGCTGTTTGGCGCTACCAACTGAATGCGTAGCAATGGTGCGGCTGGGAATTCTAACCCTGCTAGGTTGGTGCACTGAGTCTCTTAGGAAGTGGTATTGTTTACTATCAGTTAGAGTTTGCGCAGGTGTTAATCGTGTTTGTCTTACCTATGTGTGAATAGTGGTGGAGGAAATGGCTTACAACGTAAATGATCATTAATTTTTAGAAGAGTCACCTAAAATTCCTAATGCCACAACAGTTTTGAAATTAGAAGTTGTTGTAGACTACACAAAAAATGTGGTTAGAGTATTCTCATTTTACCATTTTATTGCTACCATTTTATATTGCTTACTATTAATTCATAAGAAGAAGTAAAAAATGGTATAGAAAGATGTTTTTTTGTGATCGGAGGTGGCCTCAGTTGACTCCTACATTCTGTATATAATGCAGGAAGAAAACAATAGAATAACATTCACTAACAAGCGTTTTATACACAATTTGATAGAAGACCTGGTTAGTGAGCAAATTAAAGCTAAGTTTTGACTTGAAAAAAGAAAACCTTTCCGGCCAAGGAAAAATCTGCATCAGCGATTGGATGAACGTCTATACCTGATTGTGAAGATAGAAAACTATTCACATAAGTGTCATGTGTGCATGAAGAAAAAGTTGTAAAAAGATACTGTATAATACTGTGTAAAACATGTATGATCAACCATTCCTTCATCCTGACACGTAAGTTTTGAAATACCTATACCACGAGACTATTTCCAAGCAACAGATAGGAAACCATCCTAATGTTGGTTTTTGTAAATTAATCTATATTATTTTAGACTTATTGCAATCATCACTTTGTCCTGCTGTTAACTTTTTAAAGAAAACAAAATTTAAAAACAAATTACTGTTGTTACTTTAATTTTCTAACCTATTACAAATGTTTTATTTTTAAATTATGTAAGGTTTTGGGATAGTGACGGATATTTCCGTAAATCATTTTTCATAGATAAAACCTTAAAAAAATATATTTGACTAAAAATTACATTACATCTTTGTTAAGTAACTTATGTTCATACAAAAAACAAAGAAAATTGTAAAATTAATTTTTACATCGACCTGAAAATAATTATGTCTTTAGCATAAAACCATTTAACCCCCGATAGGTTAAAAAAGTTAATTATAACTAAATTTACTTGTATCCGAAATGAGTCTTCATTAGTGTTTTAACAAGTTTCTAAACATGTGTTTCATTATCAGATGTTCAAATATATTAAAACGTTTACATAAACAACACATAGCATTCATCAAACAACTCATAACTCAAAGCCCTAACTTTACAATTAATTAAAACTATTAGGCTAAATATATGATTAAAAATAGTATTTAACCCAACATCCATAAATAAACAAGAATTGTTAGCTGAAGGAGTATTATTTTGCATATAAAATCATAAATCGATTTATTTTATTTTCAGCAAAACTTGTGCATAAATGTACATTTCGTTTGAACTGGTGAAAGCAAAAAATCCTGAACATGAGCCTTCTAAATCAAACCCCTCAGATCATAAAATGTGTGTGTCCACGAAAAAAAATCCCAGAGTATCAAATCCTGAGAAAGAACTCTTTAAAATATTGGTGGTTTAGAAGCGAGTGAACACATTAGAATTGTAAAAGAAACGGTCTTGTTTCCTTTGCTCTACAATAATGTGCACGATGACTTCTTCATGGCAGCTCCAAGAGGAATCCTCCTGTATGGTCCTCCAGGTTAGTTAGATAAGCATGGTAGAGGCCTACATTCAAAATTATTTTTACTTTTGATTTATTTACGTAATTTACATGACGGATTCTTATTCCATTAACCTTCAAGGGCTCGCGCTATATGATTTCACAAGTGCAATCTCAAGGTGGCACTTTGGCCGTTTACCTTTAAAATTATTAGTTTTTGGATTTTCCATTTAATTTTCACAAAAGAAATATTAAGCATCTCAATGGATATATCATAATCACACGTGCACAAATCAGTTTAAAATTAGCAATTTTGCAGTACAAAATTTTAAAAACAGATTTAACCTTCATGCCCTTGCGTGGGCGGCATTTTTGCCAGCTTTTAATAAAAATTGCGCAGAACTTTAACCATAGAGACCTTACAATCCACTCCATGTCTAACCATCCCATGTCACAAAAAATGGCTGCTCATAACTGCTCTATTCATATTTTACGCAAAGTACCAATGTCAGAAACAGATTTTCGTGAAGAATTTAATACAATAAAATACATTGCTACTTAAAATGGTTACAAAGCGTCAATCATTGAGAAATTATACAACAAGCAGGAAAGGAAAAACCAAATTAAAAATCTGAATGAGCCTAAAAAGGCAAATTCTTGGTGTTCAATTATTTTAAGCCGTTTGAACACATAATCAGAAACTCACACCAAAAGCAACAATATAAAATAACCTACAGAACAACCTATAATTTAAAGCGTCTCATAACCCCCCCCCCACCCAAAAAAAAATATTCCACAATGATAAATATGAAGGAACAGGAATATATGAACTATCATGCAGAGACTGTCCAAAGAAATATGCAGGACAGACAGGAAGATGTTTCAAAAAAGATTTAAAGAACATATTCCATCCGCCAAACAAATTGCACATTTAAATTTATGGAACACCTTATTCAAGCCGACCGTGGATATTCTTGCATGAAAGACTCACTTAAAATATTACACAGTTGTAAAAAGGGCCGATTTATGAATCCCCTTGAGGAATATGAGATACACAAGATTTATAAAATCAACAATAATATTTTACTAAATTAAAAACTGAACTTTGATTCCAACGCATTGTTCGATATATTGTTAGAAATAAGCAACCTCCACCATCGATTAGTGTGATTGATCTTCGTCGCAGGAATGTTAGGCCCAACGAGTCGATGATTTTTTAATTGACTCTGTTTTTATATAATGTATCGTGTGTAATTTATTATTATATTTGTGTTAATGTACTGTGATTGAATGTTTTTGTGTTAACAATTAATTGACATAGGATTATCCAGCTACAAAGCTTGAAAATGGCTGAATAGCCGAAACGGCCATCGTATATACGGCAGTAAATTGAATATTGTTAGATGGCAAGTCAAAGAATTTATTGCTAAAGATTTATTTGTCACTCAGTTTCACCCAATAGATACATGCCAGTTTCTTTGAAACAACTGGATTAACTAAATTGTGTTTTTAGATCAGTGGAGTCAATTTTGGGTTTTTATTCTTTTGTATGTTAACGACATTGCTTTTAAAACATTTCACCACCAAAATTATGCAAGATTTATAAATATTTTCTTAAAAATTAAGTATTTTTAATTAAAAAATATATTTAATTAAATGGTATGTGTGTTTATTGTACACGTAAGTAATAATATAAACATACCTTTATTTCAAAAGTTAAATGTGTTTAGGTAATTTCATTAATCTGTTTAGTGAGGGGTCCATAATGTGAATCTCTCACTCTCTTATGTTGTTGGTCCAACTTTGATCCTAATCGAACCACAAATAATCTAAATCTATAAATTTCATTTCAAACCAGAATCTATATATATAAAATCCAAATACCACTAACTGACTCATCACGAAATCTCAAAAACCACCGAACGGATTGGAATGAAATTTGGTTTGTAGCTTCCTCTTCGACCCTAGGTGCTCGCTCTGCTCGCTAAAAAAGGTTTTTCAAAAAATTGAAAATTTTAGGGGGGCTTGGGCGGTCAAAGTTACTAAAAATCCCCATAAGAAATACATAGTGCATTATATATTTATTGATATATTTTTTGGTTAACATACATTTAACTTTGATTTGTCTATCTGTGCAAAGCCGGATCGGGCCAGCTAGTAATATATAAAATGCATTGTCTTGAATGACGATCAACGCAGAGCCGATTCTATTAAAGCTAGAGACTTGAAATTTGGAATGTACATCCGTCCAATAATGTAGAGGCGCACTAAGAAAGTATTTAAAAATATTTGGCCTTTAAGGGTTGAAACAACCCCTAAAACAATAAATATTGTTTGTTATAGATCTCAAAAACCATACAGCCTAGGAACGTGAAATTTGGTACACTTTTAAAGGATTTAAAAATATTTGGCTTTTAAGGGTTGAGACAACCCTTAATCACATCATATGACGTTCCTGGTTACCATGGGAACGAGTTTCTATTACAACTCAAACAGTTGTTTATTTCACCACTAGAGTGTAGATATGTACTGTAAAATTGTCTTTATAGTAATAGTTGCTACTTTATTGCACTAGAATGAGCGGGCATGACATTGTGTACATAAAACTGCCACGTCACTTTGTTTGCTTCTGTCTTCTGTCCCGCGGGTTTCTTACTTTTTTGACTACTTTGTGAGCTGCTTGTTTTTTATAACTGAATTTTTATAATAAATCAATAACTAAATTTTTCTAAGAGTTTATTTCTCATTGTTCCTGGTTTGTGAAAAAAACATGTCATATAATGTTTAATTAATTTTACAAAACATAAACTTGATTTTTCAATTATTTTAAAGCAATAAATTTGTTAAAAATTATTTTAAAGCAATAAATTTGTTAAAAATTATTTTAAAGCAATAAATTTGTTAAAAAT
>JAGFPH010000502.1:95795-122232 GCA_018207615.1 Philaenus spumarius
AATAAATTTGTTAAAAATTATTTTAAAGCAATAAATTTGTTAAAAATCATTTTAAAGTTGTAAATTTGTTAAAAATGGATATAGTAAACAATCGCATATATTATTTCTCAAGGCTATTTTTTTGTCGGTACGCCATAACTTCCTTAATACATCATCAAATTACATGAATGAGGCATCATTTTAAAGCTTTCCTTAACCACTACACGGGAAAAATAGACAAACAGCTTAAAATTCATGTTTTAATAACAAAAATTGATTTAAAAAACTTTTATATTATACTCTGTATGTTCCTAATGAAAGGCGCCATCTACTAACCATCTGTTTAACTAGCATGACAGCTGTTAGTTAGATTGTTTACACTGTAAGATTGTATAGGGAAACTGTTATTTATAAACCAATGTAAATAAATAAACTTAATTAACTGAATAAAATCAACGTGTTAAATCAGGTAAATGTAGGCCTACTCCGAACTTGCGAAATATTCGCACGGGTCAGCTAGTATTTAATAATTATGATTTAAAAAAATTCTTACTCTGGAAGCATGTCAAAATGTGAGATCTTCCACTCCTATGCAGAACAAAAATGAAATCACGTCATATGATGTGATTACTCCTCAAAAGGTTAAACACAGAATTTTTAGCAGTATCCACAGCTCTGCGACATTTGAAGTATGTGCAGATTTGTATCTTTAACATGGAGTGGGAGGGGAATGTGTAATAATTGTGTTTTGTGGTTTTTTCAAATATCTCATAAATATATTCACTTTAGAGCTAAGTTTGTTCTATAACTTTTTAAAGTACGTTAAATTCTCTACAAAAATGGATCTGTACAATTTTTGCTGCGCATAATAGTTTTGGAGATATGGAGTTGGTATAGTAAGGTATTTCTGTAGGTATGGTTGAAAATGTGTTTAAATT
Source organism: Philaenus spumarius (assembly GCA_018207615.1). Classification (NCBI taxonomy): domain Eukaryota; kingdom Metazoa; phylum Arthropoda; class Insecta; order Hemiptera; family Aphrophoridae; genus Philaenus; species Philaenus spumarius. The sequence continues at coordinate 96,713 of JAGFPH010000502.1, forward strand.
AACAATTTCTCAATGATTTACCTTATAAGTAATGTTGCAGGTTATGTTTTGATAATACAGTACAGCAACATGTGATTGAGTGTTGGAGGGACCCTTTGCTCAGACCCTAAATGTTACTGCTGATGAAAACAGCCACACCGAGAAGATCATGGATCTCGGTGAGGAAGATAAACTGCTGGAAGGTGTTGGGTTACTGCCCAACACTGAGGTAGGCAGTAATAAGGACGGGAAACCCAAGAGGAAGACCCGGAAAGAAACACGTGAGGCTAAGGGTGTTTGGTTGCCCAAGGCCGAATGGAAAGAGGTGGTCGGCAAGAAGCGGATGGGGTTAACCGAGGGGGAGCATAAGAGGAACCTTTCGGCGAGCACATCGTCTGCAGAAAAGTTGGCACCTTCTAAGAAGAAGCAGAGACAGGGGGAGGGATACCCTTCGGCCTGTCCTGAGAAAACAAGCGGGGAAGGTGTGAATAAGACCGCCTATAGAGACCAGCTTGTAGGAGAAAAGATGGTCATAGTCTCATTAGCCTATCCGGAGGTAAGACTCACGGAAGTGCAACTAGAGGCCCTTCAAGAGGCTTTGATTGAGGAGATTAGTCTGGCCGACGGCGAGACAACTCTCCAATTTCAAAAGTCCTATGGAGAAAGAGGGGCACTAGTTATTACCTGCGACAATGCAGAGACAACAGAGTGGTTAAAGAAGACGACTCCTAAGTTGAACACTGGAGGGGAAGGCGGAACCGCGGTGAGGGTAGGATGGTATAAAGACCTCCTGCGGACCACCAAGGTTCTTCTGAGGACTTCTAAGTGTTTGGCTAAGAAAGAGCCGGCTGCCCTTCTTAAGATGTTGGGCAGGCAAAACAAAAACCTGGTTGTTGAGGACTGGAGGATGGTGGGTGGCAAGAAGGAAGAGAGTTATCAGATTCTCATTCTTGTCATTGATGAGCTGTCAGCCAGAACGCTGAAGACAAGGGGATGGAAGGTGTACCTGGGCCTGGAGCAGGTGCATCTGAGAGTCCTTAAGGAAAATCTAGATGATGAAGGGAAGAGTCCTGCAGATAAACCTTCAGCATAGCAAGGCTGCAACTGCGGTGCTGTGCAGGAGGTTTGCTACAGGGAACCTGGATGCTGTCCTGATACAGGAGCCTTGGATTAGACAGTTCAAAGTATCAGGATTAGGAAACACAGGAGGCAGGTTAGTGTATGCTAAATGTGATAATGGTCCTAGAACATGCATATTAGTAAATAAGAGACTAATGTATGTACCTGTTCTAGAATATTGTTCCAGAGATATGACCGTGGTAAAACTCGTCATGGCTGAACTTGGAAAAACTCTACTGCTATCATCAATTTACCTTCCGTACGATGATGGCAGAGGACAGTTGCCGACAGGGATTCAGGACCTTGTGGAATACGCTGACAGGAGAGGGTCGGACCTCATCCTTTGATGTGACGCCAACGCACACAACATGGTGTGGGGGAGCACAGACACTAATAGGAGGGGTGAGTTACTATTAGATTACATTATCTCCAATAATTTAGAAATAATTAATAAAGGTAATGAACCAACTTTTGTAACCAAAGTAAGGAGTGAGGTTATCGATCTTACTCTAAGTACTGCAAGGATGGCGAAGAGGATACATGATTGGCATGTATCGTCGGAGCCATCTTTGTCAGATCATAAGCATATTTGTTTCAGGATAGGTGAACTGAAACTACAATGCCAGACGTATAGGAATCCGAGAAGGACAGACTGGGAATCCTATGAACATGATCTTGGGGTGAAAACAAGACTCATGACAGGTAAGATCCAGGATGTAGATGAACTGGAGCGCGTGTCTGATGAGCTCAGTGGGGCCATCATGGGCTCCTACGAGAAGCACTGTCCTTTGACACGTGTGAGGAACGTGGGAGCTGGGTGGTGGACCCATGAGCTGTCAGTTAGAGGAAGAGGGTGAGAGCACTCTTTAAGATCGCTAAGATCCAAGGGAACTGGGTTACTTATCACGACCTGTTGTCTCAGTATAGCAGGATGATAAGGAAAGCTAAGAGGGACTCCTGGATGAGGTTCTGCGCGGAGTTGGAGGGTGTGCGGGAAGCATCCAGGATACACAAACTCTTGGCTAAAGACCCAGTATCACCGGTGGGCAATATCATAAAGACCACTGGGAAACTTGCTGTGGAGCCTGGAGAAGTGCTTGAGGAACTCCTGATGGCACATTTTCCGGGGTGTACGGTAACACAAGGCGGTGGGGGAACATCTTACAATTGTAATGATGGAGGACCCACTGCTAAAACAGCTGACTGGAAACTGGCCAGTCAGATAGTAACATGTAGTAGGATCGAATGGGCCGTGGGGACATTCGATCCATATAAAGCTCCTGGTGGTGATGGGATCAGACCCGTCTGCCTCCAGAAAAATGTAGACAATCTGTGGACAGTGCTATGCAGGCTATATAGGGCCAGTATTGCCACTGGACACATTCCACGATCCTGGAGGAAGACCAGGGTCGTGTTTATACCGAAACCAGGCAAGGTTGACTATACCAATCCTAAGGCGTTTCGACCAATAAGCTTAACATCTACTCTGCTGAAGGTACTAGAAAAGGTAATACATAGGTACATATGTGATGGAGCGCTCATGGGGCGCCCTATACACACAAATCAGCACGCTTACATGCCAGGTAAATCCTGCGAGTCCGCACTGCACCATTTGGTGGGCAGAATTGAAAGAGCCCTGGAGTGCAAGGAAGTAGCATTTGGTGCCTTCCTGGACATCGAAGGGGCCTTTGATAACACCAAAACAGAGTCGATAGTTGGCGCTGCCAATAGGCATGGGGTCGAGGATCTGCTTTGCAGATGGATCGGAACCATGCTGAAGTGCAGGGTCGAAGAGTCCTCTCTGTATGATGAAACTGTGGAGGTAAGAGTGACCAGGGGATGTCCGCAGGGGGGCGTACTCTCGCCCCTTCTGTGGAACCTAGTGGTGGACGATCTTCTTGGAGAACTCAACAGTGGTGGTGTGTATGCGCAAGCATATGCAGACGATGTTGTTATATTAGTGGTTGGTAAGTTTGTACCAACTGTGGCGGAGCTGCTCGGGGGGGCGCTTCGGACTGTAGAAAGATGGTGCGGGGAAACAGGACTAAGCGTCAGCCCGGATAAGACTCTACTTATCCCATTTACCCGAAGAAGGAGACTGGAGAGCTTTGGGCCCCTAATCCTTCGTGGCAGTGGGATCACCATAGCATCAGAGGTAAAGTATCTAGGTATAATCCTAGACCAGAGGCTTAATTTCTGTGTGCAACTCAATCGTGTAATCGATAGAGGTAAGTGGACACTAATGGCGAGCAGGCGCATGGTGGGTCGGACATGGGGGTTGAAGCCTAAGCTGATGCACTGGCTGTATACTTCTGTGGTGAGACCGGCCATGGAGTATGGCGCTATTGTATGGTGGACAAGAACAGAGGTTCAGGGTGCGATGGCGAGGTTGGCAAGGGTTCAACGCATTGCCTGCCTTGCTATCACAGGAGCGATTAGCAGCGCTCCTAGTGCTGCCCTGGACTGCTGCCTTAACCTTCTACCGCTGGACCTCTTTATAAAGGTAGCAGCAAGGAAGAGTGCTCACCGTCTTCAATGTGAGGAACTCTGGAAACAATGCCCACGAAATATGGGACATTCTAGAATTACAACATTGGCGGTAGGAGATCAGACTCTTGATATGATCTCAGACCATATGAAAATAAAATACTCCTTCTCAAAGCCCTTCCGAGTGGTAATACCAAACCGCGAGGAATGGTCAGAAGGAAGGAGACCCCTCCCTAGGTGTGAGCTGGAATGGTACACTGATGGCTCCAAAACAAGGGAGAGCTCAGGTGCAGGGATATGTGGTGGGAACCGAAGGCAGGAATGTGTGCTGCCAATGGGGGAACATCCAACTGTATTCCAAACAGAAATCACGGCTCTATTGGAATGTGTCAGAGAAAATCTCAAGCTAGGACATTCGAATAAAGAAATCTGCATATACACAGACAGCCAGGCAGCTTTAAAAGCCCTGAGCTCAAACGAGTTCAGGTCAAAACTAGTCTGGGAATGTGCCGAATCCACAAAACAGCTGGCGGGCCTCAACAAAGTCACACTATGTTGGGTGCCAGGACATGTTGGAGTAGATGGAAACGAATGTGCAGACCAGCTGGCGAACAAGGCAGCAGCATCTGAATTCATGGGACCACAACCGTTCTGTGGTATATCCAAGGCAACAGCTATAAAAGCTGTGGCGGACTGGGCAGAGCTAGAGCATGGAAGAAGGTGGCGAGGCATCCCTGGATTGCGGATGAGCAAACTCGCACTTCTAGGTCCATCTAGACAGATTGCATCGGACATCCTGTCACTGAGCAGGTGCAAGGTAAGGGAGGTGGTCGCTCTAATCACAGGGCATGGTCACCTTCGTAAACACATGAAGAACATGGGAATCTTCATTGGAAACCCTACATGCAGGATATGTGGCTTGCAGGAGGAAACTGCGGAACACCTAATATATGAGTGTGAGAGACTCGAACAGGTGAGCTATGAAACCTTTGGCAAACTGCACAAAGGACAAAACATACCACAGGAGAACCTTGTCAAACAGATTCTAAAGTTCAATGGGCTTTTGAATCTGGACAGGAGGAACTGAGGGACCATCATCCTTTGTGGGAGCGCAATAAGCCCTAGAGGCTGACGTGCATAAGGTTCTGGACCGCCCACTAGAAGAAGAAGAAGAAGAAGACCCTTTGCTCTAGATGAAGTAAAACGTGTTCACAGAAATAGCGTCAGGTTTTGGGGTAGGAAGTGGTGGAAGGTGTAAAAACTGTGTTCGAGGTTTTCTGCAAATATCTCCTAAACCCTTCACTTTAGAACTTAGTTCGTTCAATAATTTTTAAGGTACGTTAAATTTTCTACAATTATAGTTCTATACGTTTTTAGAATTACAGTGGGAGTCAAACACACAAAACCAAATCTTATGGGCCAGCCGCTGAGGCAGGATCATGTTTTTTAGCTTTGTTGTCTAGGAGGTAAGTGTCACAAGGGACGTGGAACTCATTCCCTTACCCTCAGAGGTGCATCTGAACTCAAGACCGTTGGAATTGGCTCACTCGACTGAAGAGTTGGGCCTATGCAATGAATAGTTGCATCCTACACTGCACTCAACGGATCTAAGGGAATAAACCCTGAAATAAAATCCCCTATTCGAAGGAGATTTTCGTGCATGCCGATAGGATAAATAGTACCAGGGTTATCACGGGATTCCTGAGAAACAAGGCGACCTCTCAGGGAAACTTAGCCTCACCATGCATGCAGGCACTGTGCAGTAGACTGTTTTATTACCCTGCATTACTCATGGAAACTATATGGATCCAGAACAAAAAACAAGAAATAAAACACGGCAGAGAACCAGCCACCAGCTGGAAAATTAGTCGGTCTTCCAGGACAGATAGCGGCCTCAGAGCATGCTCAGTTCCTCACTTTGTAAAAAAAACTCTGAAGCATTTGCTACGTCTTTTGTCGACAGACGAGAACCATCCATCGAGCATGATTCTAGATTTGTCGACATGGAGGTAGATCCTAGTAAGGAGGAGGTTGAGTGGGGCTCTGAGCTGGACGAAGACCTCCTCCTAAAAAATCCTGACACCCCAGGTTTCGCAGGAGAGCTAACGGACGCTACCAAGCAGTTGGTCTCTCTCAATTTAAAACAGAGGCGGTCTAGGATGTAAAAAAGGTGACAAGAGGCATGCTCTCAAGGCCAAAGACGACCCAAAAAATTTGACAAACGTAAGAACAAAGGTGCTGCCTTGACAGCTGCCAATGTTCCCGCACTCATTGAAGGGGAACAGGAGTGCAGCAGAGCTGAAACTCCAACTGAACCAAACAATATGGTGAGTATGGTGCATCGACATCGGCACAATCCGGATTTTTCATTAGGAAAGCTCCCTCCTCCATCAAAATGGCAGTTGTACCCAAGTGTTTCCCCGAAGAAAGATTCTGCGAGGAGCAAAGCACATCATTAGAAAATGCCATTATGGACAAGTTCGAGTGTCTGGAGGATGGCTCATACCCAGTCTTCTCAGGCTCGTATATGGAGAAAGGAGCACTCATCATCTCGTGCTCCAATTTTTACACCAAACTCTGGCTGACGAAAGTCATATCCAGCATTAGACCTCTGGACACGGATGTCGAGCTAATCGTTGGTAACCGAACGGATATCCTGCGGGCTACCGAGGTGTTCCTCGGAGCAACTGTTAAGCTGGCAGGGACTCCAGAAAAGATCCAGGATATGCTTGACAAACGAAATTGAATTGGTTGAGCTTCAGGGTCACGATAGGAAAACCTTGGCGACAAAGGAGGACCATAAAGGCCAAACCTTTGTCTTCCTGTTGACGAATCTTCTCTTGCAGCCATCAAAGCAGCAGGATGTAGGACTGTGGTAAGTCGCTCTTGTCTTGTTATGCTACAATAAACCTTCACCACAGTAAGGTGGCTTCGGCCTCCTTTTGCCAAACATTCCTGCAACTGAAGCTGATACAGGAAAGTTGGCTTCACCGAGGTCGGATCGCAGGACTGGGAAATGCCGAAGGTAAGCTTATTTTTTGCAACTTAATTACCAACAATCGAACCTGCATGGGAGTTGATGTTTTATAGTTGGCTTGTATCGCTGAGACTGTCATTTGGATAACATGGCTTATGGGCGCGCTGTGCTACACGGTGAATGTGAAATCGAGTGTAGGATGGGGCAGCACCGACACCAATACAAGAAGTGAGTCATTACTAGATTTTCTCTTTTCTAATAATTTACAAATTGTTAATATAGGCAATATGAGATGACCTTCTCCAATAAAATCAGGACCGAGGTCATAGACATTACCTTTTGAACAGAAAACAATACAAATCTGATTCGGGAGTGGCACGTCTCAACAGAAGCCTCCCTGTCAGATCACAAGTGCATAATGTTTCAACTATTACCATACAACACAAAGTCATTATTTAAGGATCCGAGCGAGACCGACTGGGGATCTTATTCGGATGAGCCGTCAGCGAAATTCAGCTCAGTAATGGGGGTTATTGCAACCTTTCCAGACTTGGACTGAGTGGCCTCCTCACTTTAGGAGGCCAAATGGACTGCTATTAGGATAGTTATTCTCTGCAATCTAAAACTGGTAGGTGCACCAGATGGTGGTTTCCGGACCTTGGTTGCAGAAGGAAACAATTAAGAAGGCTCTTCAATGCCTATAAGTGGAGCGGTGATTGGAGGGAGTACTATTTAGCTCTCTCATCATACAGCAAAGGTATTAGGCAAGCCAAACTTGATTCCTGGAAAGCATTCACCACCAAAGTCAATAGCCAAAAGGAGGCAGCTAGACTGCAACAAGTAATAACTTCAAAACCTCATAATCCTGTGGGCACTTTACAGAAGCTGACAGGAGGTTACACTAAAACAGCGGAAGAGATGCTCAAGGTACTACTTAAAACTCACTTCCCTGGATGCATAAAAAGTGACATTTCAAATGGTAGTCGAAGCCTAGCTGGGGATAGCTCTTGGCTCTAAACTAAAATGGGTGATAAACAAATTCAGCCCATTTAAATCACCTGCCGGAGACTGAATCTATAATGCGTTAGTGCAGGAAGGACCAGACTCCCTGATCCAAATGATCTGCAAGCTATCTAGAGACAGTGTAGCCTTTGGTTACAATCCCACAGGCATGGAGGGCCAACAGAGTAACATTTTCATTCTTAAGCGCGGCAGAGAAAACTCTTCTGATGCCCAAGCTTACCAACCAACACAAGCTTATCCTCGTTTCTTTTGAAAACAGTGGAAAGGCTGATGGAAAGATACATAAGAAAAGGGGCACTCTCCGGGGTACCTCTTCATTGAAACCAACACGACTACTAACCAGGAAAATTCTGTGAAACTGCTCTATATAGTCTGGTGGGCAGAATCGTAGATACCCTGGCAAGGAAGAAAATAGCCCTGTGCGCTTTCTTGGACAAAGAAGGCGCATTGAACAATACATCATTTGAATCAATAGTGCAAAAACTGCAAAAGTGAGATGTGGACTCGGCCGTAACAAAGTGGTGCAGTTCAGGCTACGAAGCAGACACATACATCCAAGGCTACGCAGATGACATAGAAATCTTATTTATTGGTAAAAGTGATAACACTGTGTCAGATATCATAAACAGAGACCTGAGACGTTTTAAAACAGGTGTGCAAGGGAAAGCCTCAATATCAATCCTAGCAAAACCACTATAGTTCCCTTTAAAAGGAAAATTGACTTAACAGCCCTGGAGAGGATATCCATGGACAACACCTGGTTGAAATTTCCACGTCGGTAAAGCATCTTGGAGTGATTCTTGATTAAAAGCTGGCGTGGAATGCAAACCTGGAGAATTTGATTTATAAGTCAAAATGGGCGCTACTGGCAACCAGACGCTTTATTGGAACTACCTGGGGTCTCAAATCTCATATGGATCTTTGGCTATATGAATCTGCGATCAGTTCCTAAAGTACATATGGAGCGGTGGTTAAGTGGAAGAAATCATGAAAAACTGCTGCATGTAACAAACTAACATATCTACAACGACTTGCTTGCTTATGCTTAACTGGATATTTCAGACGTAGCCCTACAGTAGCTATGGAGGTGCATCTTGGACTTTCACATCTAGACATTCACATAATGTCGGAAGCAAGGAAGTCAGCATACAGACTAACAAGTGTGAACAAATAGCGGAGGGGAATGCCATTAGCAGGACACTCCGACATTGTAAACACCGTACTTAAAAACTCGGTGTTACACATGGTGACTGATGCAAGGCACCCCGAGTATGTTTTCTATAGGCTCTTTACAGAAACCCTCGGAACCCGAGAAGACTGAGATGGAAACATCAAACCAGCATCTGCCAAAGGAACTCTAGTCTGGTATAGAAACGGGTCTTTGATGAGCAGCAATTCTGGCTATGGCGTATACACCACTTCGTCATCAGTGCGAGTTTTGGGATGCACTGTACAGTCTTCCAAGCAGAAATCTTAGCAATCACTGCTTGCGTCCACTTATTATTGTCGAATGGAAACAGGAATAGACATATCCTAATACTCTCTGACAGTCAAGCGGAACTTACAGCACTGGACTCGGTAAAAGTCACATCCAAACTGGTGAAGGAGTGCCTCTCAACACTAGTCAGACTTTCCACATTAAATATGGTGGAATTGAGATCGGTGCCAGGACACCGTGGCATTCCAGGAAATGAGATGGCGGATGCTCTTGCAAAGAAAGGAGCATCTGCACAATTCATGGGGCCAGAATCAATATGCTGCATTAGTAGAAGCATGAATGATGTAGATTATCCGGGCACACGATTGATCAAGGGAATAAACGCTAAGCTTACTAAATCGCTAATCAAGTTAAACCGACTAAAGCTCAAAAGAGCCATATGCGTCATTTCTGAATATGGTCAGTTCAGGATGCATGTAGCAACAGTGGGAATCCTTGAAGGCAACCAACGTCATAGTTAAGTGCGAGATTATGAAGCGTAGAAAAATGGGCTCTTTGGAATACAGCAACCAGGGGACTTTTGGGACCAGGGGAATTTTGATGGAGAAAATTCTGGACCTCACAAGGGATACAGGCTTCTAACGTGCTAAGCGCGGGACAAAGGGGGCACAATAAACCAAAGGTTGAAGTGTAAGGAAGCCTTCTCCAAGGAGGAATCCACAACAGGAAAATGTATTCTAATATAATCTACATTCTGGCTCTGTATGTTGGACCAATTTATTACCCTGCTCGTACAGTAAAATTAGACCTAAACTGGGGAATCCAAAAAAAAGGTCTATTAAAAGTTGTTTGTTACCTTTTGCTTTAAATGTGGTAAAAAGTCTCTACCGAAATAGCATCGGGTTTGTGGGTGGGAGGGGGAAAAGGTGCAAAAATTGTGTTTTGTGTTTTTTTTCGAATATCTCGTAAACCCTTCACTTTAGAGCTAAGTTAGTTCTATAACTATAGAAGTTAGTTCTATAAGGTCAGAAGTGCAGCAGAGCTGTAGCTACAACTGACCCAAACAATTTGGTGAGAATGGTACATCGAATTCGGCGCAATCCGGATCTTCGATTAGGAAAGCTCTCTCCTCCATCAAATTGGCAGTTGTGGCCAAACGTTTCCCAGAAGAAAAGTTCTACGAGGAGCAGGGCACAACATTAGAAAATGCCATTATGGACAAGTTTGAGTGTCTGGAGGACGGCTCATAATCATTCTTCTCATTCTCGTATATGAAGAAAGGAGCACTCATCTTCTTGTGCTCCAATTTTCACAGCAAACTCTGGCTGACGAAAGTCATATCCAGCAATAGACCTCTGGGCGAGGATGTCGAGCTAATCGTTGGTGGCCGAAAGGATATCCTTCAAGCTAGCAAGGTATTCCTCATAGCACCTGTTAAGGGACTCCAGAAAGAATCCAAGATATGCTCGACAAACGAAATCCGAACTTCAGGGTCAAAGATTGGAAGACCTTGGCAACACCTTTGTCTTCCTGGTTGACGACTCTTCTCTTGCAGCCATCAAAGCAGTAGGATGTAAGGTGCATGTAAGACTGTGGCAAGTCGCTTTTGTCTTATTGTCAGGAAGAGACAACGCTGAGGGTCCTGCAATAAGCCTTCACCACTATAAGGCGACTTTAGCCTCCTTCTGCCAAACATTCCAGCAAAAACACATTAGCCTGGCGCTGATCCAGGAGCCTTGGTTTCACCGAGGTCTAATCGCAGGACTGGGAGATGCCGAAAGTAAGTTTATTTTTTGCATCTCAATTACCAACAACAGAACCTGCGCATTCTTGTAAGGTATAGGGAGTACTATGCTTGCCTTTAATCGATTTTTATTGAAGCGACATCACTACAGTGATAATCCACTGGCAGAATGAGAAGGAATAATTTTGAGCTCCGCTTACCTGCCATATGATGTCAGCACACACACTCCATCAAGAGACCTGCAACTTCTGGTGAAGCCTTCAACTTTCAGAAGTCAGCAGCTTCTGGTAGAGTGCGATGATAATGCACATCACCATCTACAATCAACAGAATGTTCACCGTGCAGTACAGGTCTTATGGGAAATAGACATGCTACTACCATTACTGGGAACATCATGTTTATTGTCATGCGTTGCATAGGAGTTGGTGTTTTTTAGTTGACTAGTATCGCTGAGACTGTCGTTTGGATAACATGGCTTATCGGCTCTCTGTACTGCACAGTGAACGTGAAATCGAGTGTAGGATGGGGCAGCACCGACACCAATACAAGGGGTGAGTCATTACTAGATTTTCTCTTGTCTAATAACTTACAAATTGTTAATGTAGGCACTACACCGACCTCCTCCACTAAAATCAGGAGCGAGGTCATAGACATTACCTTTCGTACAGAAAACACAGCACATCTGATTAGGGACTGGCACGTGTCAACTGAAGCCTCCCTGTCAGATCACAAGTAAATAATGTTTCAACTAGGAAGATACAACACTAAATCCCTATTTACGGTCCGAGCGCGACTGACTGGGGGTCCTAATCAGATCAGCTGTCAGCGGTACTTGGCACCATAATGGGGGTTATTGCAGACATTATTTCCAGACATGTACTGAGTGGCCTCATCACTTCAGGAGGCCATAATAGACTGTTATCAGGATAGTCATCCTCTGCGATCTAAAACTCCGGACAGTGCTGAGAAATACTGACAAATGGGAAATTCGAAACTCGACTTTCTCACTCTCCCGAAGGGACACTTTCAACAGTTTTTCACAAGGAACGACGTGTAGCTTCATGCGCGTAAGGTTTATTTATTGGATCTCATTTTGTGATTCAAGTAAATCTAATTCAAATACTTTTATGAAACAATAATTTACAATTATACAGTTCAATTCCTTGATTTATTCTCTACACTTTGTTTTAACAATATTTCATTTTTGGGCAAAGCATTTATTCCTAAATTACTACTGTAATCAAACTAGGCCTAGTTTTGTTAACAGTCTTGTAATAGGAACATAATAACCGGTGCTTTCAAAATAAGAAATTAGATATTGATAAATATTTGTATGCCGTTCTATTTAGAACTAAATTACAAACTTTTCTACATTTTGAAAAAATTACAAAAAATGTTTACTACTTTTTAAGTAGGCCTAAAGTTGAACGTTTCCTTTCATTACTGAAAATGTTTTGTTTCTTGAGCTAATAACTTAAATTTTACATCAATCAATGTTTTACTAGCATATATGAATTCTTTGAATTTTTCTCTACAAACAAGCTATGGAACTCTTTTGGATTGGTTTATAATTACTTCATTTGGAGAATTTTTGAAAATATGCTTGCAACACGCACCGCTTGGAATCGCAAAAAATTGACATCGTCAGTTGTTGGGAATAGTTGCTCTACCTTGAATGAAGGTAGCGTAGAGCAGTGCTTTAGCTTGATCAACAATTAAGGTCACTCTTTTATTTTTAAGGGAGTTTATTAGGCCTATAATAGCAACGCGTCGACCCAACGACTTGACAAAAGCAACTAATTTTTAGAAGTGATAACTTCTATTGGTCCGTTGGGCACTTTTGCTTCACTATGTTTCTGAAATCTTGCGTCACGCAAACTTTTTGCGTAGACACAAGAAAGCGCGTGGAGAGGGAATAGACGATACATAGTATATAATAATACGTTATTTATAATATTAATATAATAAAAATATTATATTATAATAAGTTTGCGAATAATAGTGACCATTATAATGTAAGCATTATTTATTTAGTGACTAATGATTTTGAGTGAGGCATTAGTGTATGCACTCTACATATAATTCTAAGAATAATTCAATATGTAAGGGATAATTATAATAATAATAATTATTATAATTATTATATTTGTGCGTTTTCAGTTTTGTAAAGAAGATTGATTTTTGTCTAAGTAAGATTAGAAAAAAATATACATTTTGTACATTTTGATTAAGTAATATTTTACATTGTTTTATTTTACTGTAACTTATTATTACTCACTTAAATATAAAATTTAGCTTCATATTACAACAATGGAGGTCGTACACGTTAATGGAGTATCTATTCCTCACAGAGTAGTTTCTTCTAGGCCAGATGACAATGCTTATTCTACTCTTTGGCTTTAATTGTACACGACACGATTTACTGGGGTTTGAGGTGAGGACCAGAGTTGTTAGTCATTTATTTATTTATTTATAGCAGAAACACCACAAGGTGCATAGCAACATCATTATTATAACTACAGCTTAGTCCTATACATTACATAATAAACCCAAAATAACAATAGCAAATATAGCACCTAAAAATTAATAAATAATAAAACTCTAAAAGAATAATAACAATAGTAAAACCAACAATACAAATAAATACAGAAACAGGACTAAATTCAACAACTTAAACAATCAAAGTACCAACTTATGAAACATTCAGACCCCTACAAACTCCAGCACATGCTCGCACCCGACCACAAGAATATGCAAGAGCTGAGGAATACTACCAGTCAATAAACTCCTCCACCGAGTAAAAGGATCCAGACAACAAAAGTCGTCTAAGGCTTTTTTTAAAAATGTCATAATTTTCAATATTTTTTAAGCTTTCAGGTAATTTATTTAACAATGCTACACCAGCTTGTGATGGTAGCTTTTTGTGCTTACTGAGCCTATGTTGGCCTAGACGTAAGTAACTTCCAAATCGGGTACCATAGTTATGTACATCCTTATTTAGTGTTGTTTTACACTTGTATTTAATGTATAAAATGACTTCAAAAATATACATTCTAGGAAGTGTCAATATTCCTAGCTCCCGAAAAGCATTTCTTCATGACCCCATATTATTTATATGTGCTACAAGCCGTACTGACTTTTTTTGTAATCTAAAAAGCCTTTTCACTTGTTGAGATGAACAATCACCCCATACTATGATTCCATAGTTCAAGTGAGGTTGTATAAGCCCATAGTAGGCTGTTAACATTGTGGATAGATTACAATAGTGCCTGAGATTTCTTAATACAAAAATTCCAGAGCAAAGTTTTTTGCATATATTGTCTGTATGAAATTTCCAAGTTAGTTGGTTATCAATGACCAACCCCAAAAATTTAGCAGAACTTGCCTCTTTAATAATATTATCCCCCAACATAACAGTTGGCCTGAACTTTTCACTATTTTTGTTTAAGTTAAAGTATAAATAATTTGTTTTGTCTTGATTGACAGTTAAATTATTTTCAGTAAAGTACTGACTTGCAGCATTGACTTCGATAAACGCTTTCTGTTCAAGGATTTGAACATTTCTTGCTCCTAAGCTAATAGTTGTGTCATCTGCATACTGAACCAAATTATCAATACATACAGATGAGCATAAGTCATTTATATATAAAAGAAATAAAACGGGTCCTAAAACTGATCCTGTGGTACTCCAAAGTTAATTAGATTTTTATTAGAAAGCCTTCCTGCAACCTGTACACGTTGAGTCCTGTTGGACAAATAACTGTCTACCCAAGATAGAGGTGTTCCCCTCACTCCAATCAGTTCAAGTTTTTCCAACATTATTTTAAAATGTACAGAGTCAAAAGCCTTGGAGAGATCAAGCAAAATACTTATAATGCTTTCACTTTTTTCCAGACTCTGAACGATATAGTCAATCAAATTGACATGGCATCAATTGTTGATTTCCCTTTCTGAAATTCAAACTGATTTTTTTAAATAATCAATCATGTTTCAAACAATTGGCGCAGGTTCAAACCATATACAGAACTTTAAAAGTAACAGGAGATATTTATTCAACAAAAAAAAAAGAATATATAGCGGATATGAGCAAACCGGTAACTTTTGGAACTTCCTGTGAAATTCAAGCAGCATCCGAAATATTTTTTATGAATTTTCAGGTGTACAGAGATGGTTATTTGCTGTAGGAGAGTTTTGGCGAACCGATTGAGGGAGTAGGGAGGCTAAGGTTTACTGGGGAACTGACGAGAGGCTACTTTGATGTTCTTATTCCTCTCACACCTTCTTTACCTGACAACTCAATGGATATTAGTGTGGAGGAAATACAGTCAGTTTCCCAATCCCAGGTTTCAGACGATGGTCTCCGAATTTCTTCAACTTCCAACCCTATCAGAACAGTGTACATCATCATCTGATGCAGTTCGGTCTCATCCAGAACAAATACCAAAAAAAGACGAAAGCGTTTTTCTAATACAAATCGCGTAAAAGCACATAATCAAGCGGTAAAAAACCCAGTGTCTCAAAATACACACAGAATCAGCTAAAATACCTATTTTAAGATGTAACATTTGCTGTAGGTAACCATATTATTGCAATAGCGAACATAATTATATTATAATAATAATCCCTTACATATTGAATTATTCTTATAATTCTATTTAGAGTGCATACACTAATACCTCACTCAAAATCATTAGTCACTAAATAAATACTGATCATTATTTTTCGCATACTTATTATGATTATAATAATATTACTATATTATAATTATTATATTATAATTATGCAATTTCAAAATATGATATAATATTTTTTGACAATATATTGACTTGTGTAATTTGTTGACCTTTATTCTCCTGATATAAATTTAAATCGGTCATAGAAGTTATCACTTCTAACGTGTGATCTTAAGCACACCCAATGTTTTTTTTCATGAATTTTGTTTTCCGTTCTCTTATATATAACATGTTAATTTAAGATATAAATGATTTTAAAATAGGCATTAATTAAGTTTGTTTTTAAGTAAAATTTAACATTTAATTCCTGTATGTTTTAATATATTTTTCATTTTTTTCGTGAATGTTGTTTTCCATTCTTTTATATGTAACATGTTAATTTAAGGTTGAGAAGACATTGTTTTAATGATTTAATATGATTAAAGATTATGAACAATGATAAAATATGTATAAGAAACTAACTTGTGATTTTCTCCAGAAAACTTTTCTCTAAAATTTGACATCAAATTCTACTTTAAAATACATTTAACTTTAATGTACAATGTCATTTTTTTCATTACTCAAACAGTAATAAGCAAAATTTTGATAATATATTATAAATGTAATACTGCATTTATTGTAGGCTTATTGCTGTCCAAACATTGTCATTTTCTAAACTGATCATTAAGTTTTATGATTTTTTCGCCTATTTTTGGTTCTTTGTTCCTTTTCATATTTTTGATTTCTGCTTCTTGTTTGTGTTGTTAGCTGTTCATTTTAACCAAATTCCATGGGAAACAACAATGACAAAACTGGTTTATGCCTTAGAAAACTTATAATTGTGAGGTCATTAACTCACAAACTTCAGGTGTGTTTAGGCTTTAAAACGCATATTTTAAACATGGAAATCTAAAAAAATTCCGGGATTCCACATTTTGCTGTGGGGTATTTCAGACCACCCGGATGGGTGATGGCTCTCCCCGAAAATCTGCTATGGAGCCGCCACTGAGTGGTCGTGCGTGGTAACTTCTTACCCCACTTTTAATTTCCCATTTTCGGCGGGTAAAATATTAATTAAACTTTATATTTTAGTATAATAGTATTCTGTGAAAGGTTTATAAGTTTTCTAGACCATATTTACTACAATTACTACTATGTATTGCTAGGGTTAAATCAAAACGTATCATGTTGTAAAAAGTGGTATTTTATTTTCGTTCAAATATACAAATGAAATCCAATATATGAAAAGTTTGAGTCAAAATGAGTGCAGAATATAGGTTAAAAGAGAAATATGAGACATAATCTATATTTACACATATTTGTTTAACTTCCTCTCATTGATAGCATCTGTCACAAACCATCTTGATGTTTGACTGGTGGGCACAGTTTCGGCATTCTTCCTTTTTTTCTTGTCTGTTGCTCTTGGACAAATGTGACATCGACTACCAGTGGCTGCTCTTGAGGCTCATCTAGTTCTTCAACACCTAAGAAAAGCTTGCATCTGCTTCGGAGTTGCTTGGGTATTGATTCGAGATTCATCCAGCAGGCTTCACCAGATCTATGGCCAAAGTTGTCAAATATTCCCTTCTAATAAAATTTGTATAGTTGTTATTGGTCCTAAAAATATTCAGGGCATTTACGCCTCCAATGTTGAACAGGTGAAAAAAAAGGGTCAATGGCCATTTTCTGGAATTTCTGCAGAGGTTATACTGGTGGCACATCTTATCGAGTACATGTACTCCAAACATTGTTTCGTTGTAATCTGTTATTATAACAGGTTTTCTCTTGTCATTGGTGTTAGGGTCAATTTCACCGACTCTGTTCATTGCAGACAAAGCAATCACAGCCTTACCATTTTTCGGGACGTATGATACCAAACAGCTAGCCTTCTCTTGATAGCCGTAAAAGTTACTCTTCAGTTCCTTGTCTTTATCAGCCAAAAAATTTGCAGGAACTTCCCGCCTGTTTCCTCTCATAGTACCTAGAAGAGTTATTTCCCTCTCTCTAAAAAAATTCTTCAGCAAGAGGTAACGAAACAAACCAGTTGTCTGCTGTGACATTTTTTTTAGATAAAGTAATTGGCTCTGTTAGGCGTAACATTCGTAAGGTTTGTTACTCGTGTTGAATGGCCCATTAAGCTGAACCCCAACATACACCTCTAAGTTACTTGTATACAAGAGCAAATACCTTTATGCCGTACTTCGCAGCTTTACTTGGAATGTACTGCCGAAATGTACAGTTTCCCCGGAACACCACCAATTGTTCGCCAGTTGTCAAGCAGTCACTAGGATTGAATACGTTTTGAGAGTTCACCACAAACAAATCAAAGATTTTCCTTATTACTGAAAGTTTATCTATAGACCTGTGCAGCTCTTTACTGTAAACAACATCAAAACGTAGAGAGCGCAACAGAAATCTGAAGCGACATTCACTCATATACACATATACAGGTTCAACGCCCTTTCTCTTTTTCATATTGAACATTACCGTGACAGTTCTTCTGCTGGCTCGCTTAATTCCAACCAAGAACAAAATACCTAATAAAGCTTGTAAGTATTGGTAAGTAAACACCAATACTGGGAACACCAATACCCAATGTCTTTAACATCAGCATCAACAAAATAATTATAATAATATATTATAAAATAAATTTTAAATAAATCCATAATAAATGAATCTACAGAAACAGGCCAGACTAGCTTTGTGAGTAAGATTATTTCAACAGGAAGTTACAACTGATGTACCAGCTTAAATTACTTAAGACATAAATACACTGCTTTGCGTTATTCTGTGTGAATCAACGAGTGCAGACACGCGATAAATACTGCCAAATCTGTAAAACTGGAAAGCCAATCAAAACAATATAAAATTCAAACAGTCCAATCAAAAACAAATTAGAATGCGTGAAACTGTGTGGTGGGGAAATTTTGAAGAGAACACGAGGTCTGTCATCAACTAAAATTCAATCAATCAACACCTAGACCAAACCTTTCGAGATGCATCAGTTTTATTTTTACATAAATTATTTAATAAAGTAACTTCATCATTAGTAACCAAAGATAAATCATTCAAGTAATAAAGTAATAAAGTATTTTTTATAATCACTAAACAAAGTTTTCAATCAAGTTACATACATTAAATGGATCCAGGAACCATCAAAACCAAGGAATAAAGTGCAGTAGTGAAGTGTAACATAAAATTAATAAAAGTCAATAAGGGAGTTTATAAAAGTGCAAAGTGTATGAGAGTGGGAGAGAACAAAAAATTATGTGAGTAGATATAATATTTCATTACATTGTAAAGACAGATCTCGAGGGTTAAAATTAAAAACAAACGAAATCATATCCAGAGTATTGTGTATCAGAATTCAGAAGTAACATTAAAATAAATCAAAATAAATAAATAATCATTTATTAATAAATAATTGTATTGGGACTGGTTATTAGGATTAACTGAAGAGAGGGTTGTTTAAAACACCTCATAAGTAATCGAAATCAGTCACCAAAGCAACTTAATATCATTCAAATAAATTTATAAATAATATAATACATTTTCTAATATCAGATTTTATTATGTACTAGTAATTAGAAGAAATTTTAGATTCAATATCATTAACATAAGATACATAGATTAAAGGTTAAGAGAGCAGGAGATTTAATGACCAGCACCGCCCTACTTAGGCGGATGTAAACTTTCATTTTATTATTTTTGGATTTATAATTTGAGTAAATTTAACTGTATCACATTTATATGTATTTAAAAATTGTGCAAAATAATTACTGTAGGAACTGTTTTCAGAAATTTCAGAATATATTTAATAATTTTGTGAAAAGGTCTCTGTACTTATTTCTACCCAGTTCTTAGGAGTACGTCACATGCCAAGCTAAAATTTGATCCTTAAGAAGGATCTGGTGGAGCCCCCAAAACTTTAAAATATTACTATTCAAAACTTTCAAAGTAACTTTACGAAACCGTACATAAACTTCACAGTAGTCTTAATTAAATTACAAAACCTTACATGAAAAAGTTGCCCATTCATAAGTCTTACAAGCTCTTATTTCACATGAATCCTTCAATTTATCATCTCGATCTCTTCCGAAATTGGATTCAATCTTTCTTATATAAACATTAGTATAAGCGGCAATTTTATTTATTTACATTATCATCGAAAATGCACTCAAAGCTTTGAATCTGTGTTTTGGCATTTTTAGAAAGACCTCTAGATCCAGGCCTATGAAAGTTAGGTATTATATTATGAGCCGGTGTTCGAGATTTACGCGCAATTGTAGTTCTGTAGGATGTAATTCTGCACATTTTCTTTTTTTACGCGACCTTATAGCTCGCTTGGTTCCCCCAAAATCGATCAAAACGTAAAATACCATAAAAGTACCCGGTTCGAAGCCAAGTGGTGCAAACTCGCGAGGCCACTAGGCGCAAACAAATTCTACTAATATATTGCGTACACACAGACAGCTGTTCAACGCCTTCGTGAGTAGACCTATTTCCCAAATTGTTGGTTGAAACCCTAAAACATAGGCATATAAACTTAATTTTGGAAATTTGCTCAACTCACATCAGCGGTCCAGCTGCGTGGTCGAATTATTTTTGTACCAGTCTCTTTAAATAAGTCAACATTATTATAAAATAGTGATTTAAACATTATGTGTTTACTTTTTATGGGGGTAAATTGCTGTGATCATATTTGATACACATGGGTTCTCAATACAAATGTTTTGTGATCATTTGTGATACACAGCAAATTAATGAAGGTATTTATAGGTTTATAAATTAAACAAACACATTTACTAATACAAAGTAGGTATATTATCTTCTTGATTAATATATAAAATCTTATACAAGCCACTTAGTACTTTAAAAATGAATAAAACTCACTAAATTGAAGAAAATGGAACACAAAATAATTTTTTTTACACTGTGATATAAAAAATTTTTTACAAAAATTAATTGTGAAGTTATCATTCAAAATAAGACAGTTAATTTCTTTCGAGTTACCAAATTTTATTAGAAAAAAAAAACAATCTGTACATAAAGCTTCATTGTTGTCACACTCTGGACATACCGTTTTTACTTGTTTTGCGAACTTTACAGCATAAAAACGACCATATTCTTTTGACATTGACTCGTAACATGATGTACACCGACTTATCTTCTTATTTATTGTCTCTAAAATTTGCTTGGTAGGTGGTTCTTCAGGAACTTCATTGGAGTTGTTAACACATACTAACTTCTTCTCTAAACTTAGTAATTTCAATTTTTCTCTGTTCTACATTAGCGTTCAAGATGTAAGCGTTAACGATACTTGTATTTGTTAGAAGTTGCTAAAATAATTATCCATATAGATATCTTCACTTCTAATATATTTACCCTCCATTTTTAAACTTCAACAAAAGATTTGTGATGAAAACTGAATCTAGTGAAAACAATTAATTGGGAAAGGGGTGGGGGAAAAGGGTTACCGATAACCCCAACCCAAAACAATTTTTCTGTTGATCATAACCCAGGCAATAAAGCTATACATGTTAAAAGACTGAAAACATGCAGCAAATACGATTAATAAAGCCTTGAACATGTCAAAAGTTAGTGAGCAGATTTGATACACACGGGCTAGTATAGGGAACATAAAGTGTGCAGCACATAGGTTATGAACTAATCTAAGCAAACTTACTCTGGGACTTAATCTGTTAAGGGTTGAAACAACCCCTAAAACAACAAATATTGCTTCTTATATATCTCAAAAAACGCACCAACTAGGAACGTGAAATTTAGTACACGTTTTTGTCATAGGCGTACTACGAAAGGATTTTAAAATATTTTGACTTTAAGGTTTTGAAATACAATAGGCCTAAGAAAAGTATTGTTTGTTATACTTTCCTTAAAGCTAGAAAGCTGAGATTTTGTACATTTATTTCTTACACGATCCATATAGAAAGTAAACCAGTTTTACATTTTGTTACGTGTTGCTAGGGGTGAAAATGTGATAACAACCCCTAAAAATAAGAAATATACATTCCTTAAAACTAGAGAGCTGAAATTGTCACTTATTAATTTTAAGAAAATATTTTAGACGTAAACTGATCAGTACTATCCCAATCCATACATTCGCATATTAAAGATGTATCTGGGTGATCTGTAAACATCCAGCTAAGACTGTGATTTACCAGTCTGTAGATTTAGCTGTTGAAAAAGAAGACGCTCTTCACTCTTTATTTTTTAATTTATTCTGCACGCATATGTGACGAAGACATTTGACGGGCAGCCAGTGAACAATAAATACCAAACTTATTAAAATAAACGGTATCAGTTAACTGACACAAACTTTCTCCCAACTTACTGTAGTCAAAATAATATTGCTTTTAATCATTTTATTTACTACTTTTTAGAACAAAACAAAAAAATAATATTCTACCTACATCAATCGTATAAGAAAATTATTGTCCCAGGCGGGATTCGATCGCGCGACCTTTGAATTACTGGCCGTGCTCGCTACCGTGGTGCTACCCCGTGCGGCCGATGCCGCGATACTAGATTGACAACACAAACTTGTTTATTTTTAAACATTTCCCCATAATTATAAAACGCCGAAGTTTTGATAAAAGCGGGTGGTGTCATTTTGTTTGGCATCTTAAGCACTATAAATACTAAAAATTTGATCAAAATCGTTCGAGCCGTTTTTGAGAAATTTGCATTTTTGTTGTTTTTTATGGGTTTTTAGGGGTAAATTACCCTTAAAAATTAAAATATTCCAAAAAATGAAAAAAAAACGCCTGGAGATATTAGGGTTTAGTACCTACATACCAAATTTCATGAAAATCGGACCAATAGTGTCCTCTCTGGTCGTGTATACATACAGACAGACTGACAGACAGACACCACTCTAAAAGCACTTTTTTGGGATCAGGGAGCACCAAAACAAAAAATTCCACTAAAAATATTTTTGGGTTCAGGGAGCAGCAACACAGGTAATTGCACTAAAAAATTTTTTGGGGTTCTGGGAGCACCAAAACAGATAATTAATTCAACTGAAAATTCAAATTCGAACATTTTTACAAAAACAATACTTTCTCCATATACTACGTATAGGGTGGAGAAAGTAAAAACATGTGATAATTCACTTTCATTAAATATTAGATGAAAGCAAATGAGAGAAAAATATTATAATTATGTAACATAGTGATGCAAAAAAATCCCTGTAGCGAAGCACGGGTATTCAGCTAGTATAAAATATAGAATTGTTAAAATACAACAAGAATAATAAAAGTATTACTTACTATAAAATATAACTTAATCCTAGGTCATTCATTAGCCCTCTACGTCCTCAGTCTTTTAAGGCGTCACCAGTCTTTTTGTTATTACAATTTCACAGCAGAAGAATATTTATTTAAATGAACTAATTATCACCCTTGTTAGGGAGGTGGTCATAAAACTGATGACAATCTCTAGGCAACACGTACGGTATTTTAAGTCTTGAAAATCTTTCCACTTTGGAACGGGAATGGGTCGTTTGAACAAATTAGGAAACACCCGTCCAGAATCGATCGTTTTTGGCCGTCTTGTTAGATCTTCATATACCGTCTGATTAAATTCGATTTCCACTCCTATTTTTCCGTCTTGCTTATACACGATGGCCCTTATATCATGCAGAGTTGGATCTCCAACTTTGTTACCTGGTCGAATCGATTCATATACCTTTGAATTTTTAACGGAAAAGTTTGGAATGTGATTCGTATGGGAACGGGTGTTGTCGGGCTTCTTTCGTAGCCGTATAATACTTTCTTGGGAGATGAATTTTTTTATTTTCAAACGAGACTAAATATTACTGTGAACCGAGTCACATTCCATTTGGGTGTGATCTTTGATAGAAACTTCTGCTCAATTTCTAAATTCATTTCGGCAGCTAAGCTAATGTTATGTGTAAAGCAAGATGCGAAAACAGATGGCTCCAACTCTGCATTAGTTTCATCGAACCATAGCAGGTAGCCTCTTTGGTTCCTAGGTTATACACGGTAAAATTGTGCATGTTTAGTTTAAGTCTTATAGTAGAGTGCACTGGCTTCAAGGAAGGGAGCGACTTTCACTGCTTCCAAATCTGATGTAAATACAGTACATCATATCCGGAGTGTCAAAAATCCAGATTCCATAAAAATTACAATCAAGGACTTTTCTGTAAATAGTTGTCTTACTGTATATGCAGTATGTAATAAAGAATGTAATTTATGTGAAATATCAAATATCATATGCTTGGTGAAAATTAAAAACAAATTTTATTCAAAAGCTGAGTTTTAATAAATGACATTCAAAACTCCCTTATAACACTGTGCCTATGCAATTACACTGCAAGAATCACTTGCAAACTAGTATGTAGTAAGCTGCGTCTCAGTAAGAATGTCTGCAGGGTTAAAACTATTTGAAAGACGCCCTCCAAATAGGTTGAGCCTATTACAAATAGGTACAGATAGCGCCAATTAGGATGGAGCGTGAAGCCAGGTGTGCAAGTCTCCTATGCTGGCTCCCACTACATTTCCCCTCTCGCGGCGGAGTACAGTCAGAGCCGCCTGCCCTACCTCGTTCATGTCTGCTATATAATCGTGTTGATTTTATATCAACACTTTTTGGTGGTGACTGTACTGAAGACTCACAATCGAGTAGGAGAGGGTAAGACGTTACAGCGCATGCTCGAGTGACGCTTCACGCTACTTGGCACTATCTGTATTTACACTGAATGGCATAACACTTTATTTAAGGTCGGCAGTGGTCTAGATAGCAGCGCTGCATTGTTATACATCATATTAGAAAATTCGGACAGGGTCTGGTCCCAATTATCAACACTCTACTGTACATGAATCTCGTTATTAGCGAATTTCCATAGGAAAAATGAGCTATTGCAGTGGCCCTTATGGTGAGACCCAAGGTCGGGAGTAGCAAATGAGCACCGATCATGGTCCCCAGAACACGTTTTGGGGTGTCATTAAAATTCATATATATATATGTATATATATACGTATGTAGACGCGACTATTCTGACCGTTTTTTAATGAAACCACTACTATTCTGACCATGTTGCTTACAATCCTGACCCGGTCATACAATTCTGACCTGTGCAATACTATCACAGGTATTTAATAAATAACAGGCAAGGACCAGCTGGAATATGTAATAATGATGGTTATAACTAAAGGGAAAAACATTTTTAAACACGAAATTATTTAAAAGGGTGAAAAGGGGATGCCGTTTAGGAGTTGAAAACAGTTTTTTGCAATTTGTGGTGAAACGCGACCTCCTAGCGGAAAATGTGCAATACAAATGTTGTAGGTAATAAAAAAATCTTAAGCTTATATATTTGACATTTTTCAACATAACCTAAAATTTTCCGATAAAATGGTGGAAACCCGATTTTTAAGATTTTAATTTTTTTTTCATGCCAAAATAATTTAACTTACAAGAAATTTTGTAAAAGTATTATTTTTTATTTGCGATGAATAAGCATGATTTTTTTTGGAAAACGATTAGTTTTCGAGTCTCATCGCATCTCAGCTCTTATGTAAGGCTTTATCGCATCTCCACAATTATTTAAGGCTCTGACACATATCCGCTATTATATAAGACTACATCGCATCTCCGCTCTTATGTAAGGCTTTGTCGCATCTATACAATTATTTAAGGCTCTGTCGCATATCCGATATTATATAAGGCTCCATCGCATCTCCGCTCTTATGTAAGTCTTTATCGCATCTGTACAATTATTTAAGGCTCTGACGCATATCCGCTATTATATATGGCTCCATCGCATATCCGCTCTTATGTAAGGCTTTATTGCATCTATACAATTATTTAAGGCTCTGACGCATATCCGCTATTATATATGGCTCCATCGCATCTCCGCTCTTATGTAAGGCTTTATTGCATCTGTACAATTATTTAAGGCTCTGACGCATATCCGCTATTATATATGGCTCCATCGCATCTCCGCTCTTATGTAAGGCTTTATCGCATCTATGCAATTATTTAAGGCTCTGTCGCAT
>JAGFPH010000502.1:126843-157073 GCA_018207615.1 Philaenus spumarius
TTGTAACATTTTGTATATATCTAAATAATTTCAAAGTTAAAGAGTCCTGGTTAACAAATAAAAATACAATGAAATGTAAGATTCAGTATGAACCTACCAACCTACTTATATAGCCTAGCCTAGAGCAGTCAAAATTAATACCTTAATAAAGTAACTTCGGGATTTTGAATGAGTAAATTAAACCACAGTAAATACACAAAAGATAACAATCTTAAGCTAAATTAAATTTAACTTACCGTATAGCATAAATAAATCAAATTTTAATCATTAAAATTAGCCTAAATAAAACAAAGGCAAGTAAGAACAAAATCATTGTATTTAACCGATATAGATTAAGTTAGTTTTAGTGTGAATGAAATTATAAATTAAGTAGAAGCATTGTGTATAATTTGAATTATAAATAATTAAGTTACTTGTAAAATTATAAAAGAAAGTTAGTGTGTTTCAATAACCTAAAATGCAGTCGCGTAAGTAAAACAAACTCGATTCACGGCAAAGGTGATGCCAATGTTGTCTAAACTGTGATCAATGAAAAGGAGCAGGATTCAAAAACAGCTGTGAGAAATACAATACGATACTGTTATGTGAAAATATAAAATGGATATTTTAGACTTTATTAACATTTCAAAGTGAAATAAACATTTAATACAATTAAAAAAGTGATACCAAGGACATAAAATATAACGGTAGTTGTAAAGTTCGTTATATTTAATAAAACGTGACTACATACACGCTAAGCAAATGAACACTGCTAACAGAAGTTATGGAGTTAAACTATAAATGGCCGTATCGATTCTTGAAGCGGTAATTGTTTAAATTTATAGGCTTCCTTTTTACAGTCCTTTCTGAATACCCATATAACACAGTTGCATTTTGATGAGCAGTAAATTAAACCAAATTTATAAGAAGAATTGAATTTACTTAAAGACTTTAAACACTGAATGGAAGAAAACTAAAATTAAATATCAGAGCTATAATAAGTAAACCTGTTTGTATCAGCACATAATAGAATCTGCAGCCTAGGTAATATTCTACCAAATTTTACCAACCCATATAACAAAGTACCAGAAATTTGATCTTCTAAATTAATAGACTTGAGAACATTTATAATATGATTTTTTGTATTATGTGAGAAGCCCCACGTTGGGCGCCAAATTTTATAATATAAGTTCTGTTTATTTGAAAAAGCCCCACGTTGGGCGCCAAATTTATAATATGATTTTTTGTATTATGTGAGAAGCCTCACGTTGGGAAAGCCAAATTATAATATGAAATTTATATTTCCTTTTAAAAAAAGGCCCCACTAGTTGGGCTTCAAAATTATAATACAATCTTAATATACGTTTTAGAAAAAAGTCGTTAATACAAAAATTAAAGTTTGAAACATTACCTTTCCAATGGTGTTTGTCTTTTTGAGATTTGAAGATTTTTAGTGGGTCAAATATTCGATACAATCACGTGTTACAAATGTGTTGTCGTAGCAGGGAGTGATCGCACGTGCGATCTGCCGGTTCTAGGGTTTAAAAAATACCCCCCGGTTGTTATAAACCCCCTCCATACGGTCGTCCTGGTTACGCCTATGACATTAGCGTTCAAGATGTAAAAGCGTTAACGATACTTGTATTTGTTAGAAGTTGCTAAAATAATTATCCATATAGATATCTTTCTTCACTTCTAATATATTTACCTTCCATTTTCAAACTTCAACAAAACATTTGTGATGAAAATTGAATCTAGTGTAAACAATTAATTGGGAAAGGGGTGGGGGAAAAGGGTTACCGATAACCCCAACCCAAAACAATTTTTCTGTTGATCATAACCCAGGCAATAAAGCTATACATGTTAAAAGACTGAAAACATGCAGCAAATACGATTAATAAAGCCTTGAACATGTCAAAAGTTAGTGAGCAGATTTGATACACACGGGCTATAGGGAACATAAAGTGTGCAGCACATATGAACTAATCTAAGCAAACTTACTCTGGGACTTAATCTGTTAAGGGTTGAAACAACCCCTAAAAACAACAAATATTGCTTCTTATATATCTCAAAAAACGCACCAACTAGAAACGTGAAATTTAGTACACGTTTTTGTCATAGGCGCACTACGAAAGGATTTTAAAATATTTTGACTTTAAGGTTTTGAAATACAATAGGCCTAAGTATTGGTTGTTATACTTTCCTTAAAGCTAGAAAGCTGAGATTTTGTACATTTATTTCTTACACGATCCATATAGAAAGTAAACCAGTTTTACATTTTGTTACGTGTTGCTAGGGGTGAAAATGTGATAACAACCCCTAAAAATAAGAAATATACATTCCTTAAAACTAGAGAGCTGAAATTGTCACTTATTAATTTTAAGAAAATATTTTAGACGTAAACTGATCAGTACTATCCCAATCCATACATTCGCATATTAAAGATGTATCTGGGTCATCTGCAAACATCCAGCTAAGACTGTGATTTACCAGTCTGTAGATTTAGCAGTTGAAAAAGAAGACGCTCTTCACTCTTTATTTTTTAATTTATTCTGCACGCATATGTGACGAAGACATTTGACGGGCAGCCAGTGAACAATAAGTACCAAACTTATTAAAATAAACGGTATCAGTTAACTGACACAAACTTTCTCCCAACTTACTGTAGTCAAAATAATATTGCTTTTAATCATTTTATTTACTACTTTTTAGAACAAAACAAAAAAATAATATTCTACCTACGTCAATCGTATAAGAAAATTATTGTCCCAGGCGGGATTCGATCGCGCGACCTTTGAATTACTGGCCGTGCTCGCTACCGTTGTGCTACCCCGTGCGGCCGATGCCGCGATGCTAGATTGACAACACAAACTTGTTTATTTTTAAACATTTCCCCATAATTATAAAACGCCGAAGTTTTGATAAAAGCGGGTGGTGTCATTTTGTTTGGCATCTTAAGCACTATAAATACTGAAAATTTGATCAAAATCGTTAGAGCCGTTTTTGAGAAATTTGCATTTTTGTCGTTTTTTATGGGTTTTTAGGGGTAAATTACCCTTGAAAATTAAAATATTCCAAAAAATTAAAAAAAACGCCGGAGATATTAGGGTTTAGTACCTACATACCAAATTTCATGAAAATCGGACCAATAGTGTCCTCTCTGGTCGTGTATACATACAGACAGACTGACAGACAGACACCACTCTAAAAGCACTTTTTTGGGTTCAGGGAGCACCAAAACAAAAAATTCCACTAAAAATATTTTTGGGTTCAGGGAGCACCAACACAGGTAATTGCACTAAACAATTTTTTGGGGTTCTGGGAGCACCAAAACAGATAATTCAACTAAAAATTCAAATTCGAACATTTTTACAAAAACAATACTTTCTCCATATACTGCGTATAGGGTGGAGAAAGTAAAAACATGTGATAATTCACTTTCATTAAATATTAGATGAAAGCAAATGAGAGAAAAATATTATAATTAATTATGTAACATAGTGATGCAAAAAAATCTCTGTAGCGAAGCACGGGTATTCAGCTAGTATAAAATATAAAATTGTTAAAATACAACAAGAATAATAAAAGTATTACTTACTATAAAATATAACTTAATCCTAGGTCATTAGCCCTCTACGTCCTCAGTCTTTTTGTTATTACAATTTCACAGCAGAAGGATATTTATTTAAATGAGCTAATTATCACCCTTGTTAGGGAGGTGGTCATAAAACTGATGACAATCTCTAGGCAACACATATTTTAAGTCTTGAAAATCTTTCCACTTTGGAAGGGGAATGGGTCGTTTGAACAAATTAGGAAACACCCGTCCAGAATCGATCGTTTTTGGCCGTCTTGGTAGATCTTCATATACCGTCTGATTAAATTCGATTTCCACTCCTATTTTTCCGTCTGGCTTATACACGATGGCCCTTATATCATGCAGAGTTGGATCTCCAACTTTGTTACCTGGTCGAATCGATTCATATACCTTTGAATTTTTAACGGAAAAGTTTGGAATGTGATTCGTATGGGAACGGGTGTTGTCGGGCTTCTTTCGTAGCCGTATAATACTTTCTTGGGAGATGAATTTTTTTATTTTCAAACGAGACTAAATATTACTGTGAACCGAGTCATATTCCATTTGGGTGTGATCTTTGATAGAAACTTCTGCTCAATTTCTAAATTCATTTCGGCAGCTAAGCTAATGTTATGTGTAAAGCAAGATGCGAAAACAGATGGCTCCAACTCTGCATTAGTTTCATCGAACCATAGCAGGTAGCCTCTTTGGTTCCTAGGTTATACACGGTAAAATTGTGCATGTTTAGTTTAAGTCTTATAGTAGAGTGCACTGGCTTCAAGGAAGGGAGCGACTTTCACTGCTTCCAAATCTGATGTAAATACAGTACATCATATCCGGAGTGTCAAAAATCCAGATTCCATAAAAATTACAATCAAGGACTTTTCTGTAAATAGTTGTCTTACTGTATATGCAGTATGTAATAAAGAATATAATTTATGTGAAATATCAAATATCATATGCTTGGTGAAAATTAAAAACAAATTTTATTCAAAAGCTGAGTTTTAATAAATGACATTCAAAACTCCCTTATAACACTGTGCCTATGCAATTACACTGCAAGAATCACTTGCAAACTAGTATGTAGTAAGCTGCGTCTCAGTAAGAATGTCTGCAGGGTTAAAACTATTTGAAAGACGCCCTCCAAATAGGTTGAGCCTATTACAAATAGGTACAGATAGCGCCAATTAGGATGGAGCGTGAAGCCAGGTGTGCAAGTCTCCTATGCTGGCTCCCACTACATTTCCCCTCTCGCGGCGGAGTACAGTCAGAGCCGCCTGCCCTACCTCATTCATGTCTGCTACGTAATCGTGTTGATTGTATATCAACACTTTTTGGTGGTGACTGTACTGAAGACTCACAATCGAGTAGGAGAGGGTAAGACGTTACAGCGCATGCTCGAGTGACGCTACTTGGCACTATCTGTATTTACACTGAATGGCATAACACTTTATTTAAGGTCGGCAGTGGTCTAGATAGCAGCGCTGCATTGTTATACATCATATTAGAAAATTCGGACAGGTTCTGGCCCCAATTATCAACACTCTACTGTAGTACATGAATCTCGTTATTCTTTGCTTTATCTTTGAGCGAAATGAATCTTTCGTATTCCTCTTTAGTTACATTCCTTACTTCATATGCTGAGCATAAGTCGCATTTGTCTTTTTTTTTAGCCGTCTCAGTTTCTTCTTTATGGCATCTCTTCACATAAATGTTGTATAGCTGCGTCTTCGAGGTAAATACAGGCTCCAAATAGAGGCATCCTTCTTTTTAGTTAACTTTGCTTGTGATCTTCTTGTCAAGCATCCTTGTAGGGCCACGCCAGTTGAATTAACTTCTTCAAACGAAGTATTGTCACTAGTGTGATTTTCACCACTTATCCAATAACTGACTGTCCACTTCTTGATACCAAGTGTGTTTAAAATACTTTTCTGGCACACCTGTAGTTTTTTCCATCAGTAACAAACAGGTACTTTTTGTCTATGCTTTTTTCCTTCATTTGGCCCTTGTCTAGCACTCTCATCTTCATTGCTTTCTTTAATAAAATTCTCCTTTTTACTTTTCCACCATATTTGCTAGGTACACCCTTCTCTGGTCCTTTTTCAGTTCATATTAGTTCAAAAACGATCAAATATCACCCCCGTCAATGCAATTTAGTAAACTACCAATAATTGTGATTACCTCTATTTAATTCTGTAAATGAAATTTTTAGTGAGAAATTGTGAGTTTGTTAAATTACAGGATGATGGGCTTAAATTAGGGGTTAATCAAGGGGGGGGGGGAGTATAGCCCCTTTAAGCCTCTAGTTTAATTATATATTATCATATTGCTACTGATATCTAATACAAATTTAATCAAATTACCAATAGTAGATGAAGGGTCATTTGAGACATCCAGACTACGGTACTCTTTTTGTTAGACAATGTCTCTTTTTTTTCTAAATCTCGTCTGATCTGCCAGGACGTTTTTCTAATTCTTTGAAAATTTCATCTTCAGTGAATACAAGAGTTGTGTGGCTGAAATAAAGATCTTCAGAATCCATTGTGCCTGAATAAGAAAATATTATGTTCAAAAGTTATGT
Organism: Philaenus spumarius; assembly: GCA_018207615.1. Lineage (NCBI taxonomy): Eukaryota > Metazoa > Arthropoda > Insecta > Hemiptera > Aphrophoridae > Philaenus > Philaenus spumarius. Next base: position 132,981 of record JAGFPH010000502.1, read on the forward strand.
GCGGCACCCCCGTTCTGCGATCATGGTCCTTATTAATTAACGCAAACAAAAATTAATAAGACGACAAATGAAAAGCAAATCAACAATAACCCATTCTAGATAATTCTAATACCGCCTACGTACTGGCAATGATTGTAAGAGTACCACCTATCTGCAACATTATTTTTAGTAGTTTCTTATGTTTTAATACTCGTGAACTAAGATTCGTTTCCAAATGATTCTAAATTTTAATTATATAAAACAGTACAGTAGAACTTTAATTAGAACCGGGGCGGTTCGGACAATCGAATTTTTCAGATTATAGAACATAATGTGCTTTTCACATAACAGCTAAAACGTGGCAAAAATGGATCAATAGTGTTATATAAAAATGAGAAATACTTTGCAGTTTAAAACATTGTTTATTTAATTAAAATAGTACATTTATAGTAAACGTAGTATGAAAATATTACAGTAGAAAAAATTCAAATCAAATTTTAAAAATTCACTACTTTTTTTTCTGTATTAAGATGAAGTGCATTTTTTTGCTTCCAAATTTTGAATTTATTTTAAAACCATTAATTGGGGCAAATAGCTTTCGGGTTGTTTTTCATACCAGTACTTTGCCGTTTCAAATACACTGAACACATCGGCACTAGATGGTCCTGAATAAAAATTTTTTTCATTATCACTGTTGTCTTCCAATTGGTTTTCCTTGATGACAATGGAAAGGATATAAAGTTGATATCCTTGCCCAAGAATCCACCAGAATATAGCAACAGTCCTTAAGGTTTAATTTTGTTTGTTTAAAAGAATGTTTAAACGTGCTGGCCCATATCAATCACTAATTAATTTTTTTAAATTTTACTCCTATGGCGTTAAGATTAAAGAGGTTCTACTGAATGTTCAATGTAATATGAAAGGAAATAATGATAGCTTATACTAGAGCTTACCTCGGTGTGGCAGTCCCCTATGCAGAAGTATAGGCACCTGAAGCAGATATGTGGAATTTTCATTTGAAATCAGTTGGGTGGTATTACAACAATCGCTATATCAACGCCATCTCTCAGATTTTCTGCAAACTACGGCCACCAGTTGACACAGAATAACACGACGGTTTCAATGATACCAAAACCTCAATTTCAAAAAAATTTTCAGATTGTTTCTTCACCGACGAAATTTGGATATGGGAGCTTGGTACGGTACCTTCTGTAATAAGCTCAAAATCTATTCAACATTCGTTACGTGCTTTTACAGGGTGTCCCCGAACTCTCTGGTCCCTTTTGTGGATTTGTTCTTGGGATCGAGGCAAACATACTTCACAATATAAACATGGGTCTACGCTGCTTACTTTTTCGTCTGTCTGTATGTAACTTTTTACAAAATAATTGATATATAGAGAATATTTTAATAAAAGTATACAAAACATCCCAATATTATGGTTCGTATGCTGTTATTATCTTTTACTTAACTATTATATTTCATCCGATAGGTGCTACAAAAAGGTCTCTTGATATTTTTTGTTAAAAAGTTCGGTTTATGGATAATTTAGGTTTGAAATTTTTAAACAGTCGCCATTTTGAAAGAAATGATCGGATATATATAATTGTTTATGTTCCTTAAAATAGATCATTGTTAGGTATAACTTAATTTCAAGTTTGAACTCAATCGGTCAGACCGTTCTCGAGATATCAATTATTTTGTAAAAATCACATTCTAGCAGGCAGGCGAAAAAGTAAGCACTGAAGACCATATTGTGAAATATGTTTGTCTCGATCCCAGGAACAAATCCACAAAAGGGGACACCCTGTATATTAACTAGGAGCCCAGATAAACATTACATTATAAACTTTTACTCATCTATAAAGTGATAGTAGGAGCCAAAGGATTGTAAGAGAATACATAATTCATTTGAAAAACAATTACAATATATTTGACATTTCAGTTATTCTTGATCTTTATATCTCCTGTGTAAGAAGATGATTAGCAAAGCATGAATCAGCTCAAATTGATTTTATTACAAAAAGGTGATATACATATTAAACTTAAATATTATTGTATTAAAAAAAAACTTAATCCTAATACTCACAACTTTGGTTATAATTTTAGCTAAGACAATGAATTCCAAATTTACCTTTTGGTACATTGGTAGATAAACATAACTATTGGTGATTTTATGCTGTAATAAAATAGGGCGGTTCGTAAAATAAATGCTGTATTTTTATTAACTTGATAACAAGCCATTCACTCATTTTTCAACTCTAACAATGGCAAAATCTTAAACATATGGTTATGCAGAACGCTCGCATTAATTTAACCTTCAATAATCTGGTACTCGGTATAAAATAAGTACATGAAAATTATGGTAATTAGTTATTTACTTTTTGACAATGTACGACCAAGTACCTTACAAATTATGATGTTATTCATGCGTTCTCCAGTCATATTTCATTCTATTTACACAGAAGACTTCTTTTGACAAGTAGAGTACATAAACCTACTCAATTATTTGAAATGAGTGAGAATGTGCTCTGTTCCATTTCACATTACATCTATGAAGAGTCTACAGTTCAGTAAAAGCTGGTTTTGTTCAGCGAGTATTCTTGTACGTTTTTTATTATTTGTACACGAGTGTTTATAAATATTTTTTTATAAATGGAAAAAAGTTTGTATAAAGGAAGATAAACATGTTAACTTTTTAAACAACCCCCAAAGAATGAAAGACAAGTTATCTTTGATTGCGGAATGCTAGACCACAGACGTAGAAGGCGCTTTGGATACAGTTATCATGAGATAAAGAAGGCGCTAACTTGGTCAGGAAATCCTGGACCTCACAAAAGATACAGGGTTCTAAACAGCAACAAAGGGGAACAATAAACCTAAGATTAAAATGCAAAGAGTCTCCATTGTAGGAATCCACCTCACAAAAATCTAATCTAATGAACCCTTCGTGTAGTCTGACTTTTATCAAACTGGACCAAACAGTAGGCCAAATTAATGCGAGCCAATTGTAATAAAAACAATCCATTATTGATCAATATTTTTTTATATATTTTTTGTATCAGTAAAATAGTTCAACATTTGTTTCTAAAATTTAAAATAATGAAATAAGTGAGATGCTCCTAAAGGTTGCTGTTAATTGGGGGCGCTTGACCTTGGCCATCCAAACAGTTTTTATTCATTGTTCATGTTCAGTGGTGGAGGAAGCTATTAGGGCTCCGATGTAGGGTAAAACAAGCTAAACCTCCCCACCACAAGGCATTCAGCTCTTCGCCCAAGCGCCCCCACATAAAAAACAAACGATACATATTATTAACAGTTATTTTGGTTTTGCTTGATTCATTTTGGTACACAAAACCTTTTCAAACTAACAAAACAAATAAATGACAAGGACATACTTAAAACTAATTTTAATTCAAATATGGTTTATAAACGAAGAAAGTACTTTGCAATCCATAGATGTATTATAGAGTACTATTAATGTAACAAACACAATGTAAATATAATTGTTATTAAATAATAAAATAATGTTTTGAAGCACTAATTCATTAGGCCATAGAGTAGTAAAATTGCATTATTAATAAAAAAGTATTTCAGTAATTTGTGGTGATACAATTTTCTAAAAAATAAATTTTTCACAAACGACAATAGATGTACAGTATTTTAGAAAATTTTTATTTAAGCGAAGAAAATTTATTTTGATGTCATTAAAATTAAATTGAAATAAAATAATGATGTTGTAATTTAAGGTGTACATTTGTAATATAGGTTTTAAATGAGATTTAAGTAACAAGTTTTATAATTATCTTCTGCATACGAAACCTTGTTGACAAATTAAGAAGATTTTACTCACGTTATGTGTAATATTTTCCCTAATTCCAAATTCATGGTGTTAAATCAAATAAATATATCTTATCGTTCTTTTAATTTAAATTATTGTTGGCTACTAATCGAATTCGTTGTATGACACTATGATAAGGATACAAGATAATGTAAATAAAAACTGAGATAGGCAATCAGTGTTGTGTTTCTTTCTCATGAGCAAACTAATCTGAAAATTAAACAGCCTTCCAAAACACATAAGTTACAAGATAGTCACAAGATTGAGTGCAGAATTGGATATTAATACTCAAAAATTATTTTTGTATAGAGTAGTGTGACCTATAAAATTTTATATTAAAATTAACGGTTTTAACCAAACTTGACACATCACATGTTGGTAATAGTTTTTTGGGCAATCATTCTTTTATAATTTATTGTTTGTTTCAGCTCAGACTAGTGTATTACAGCAGCAATATTTGACATGAATACAGAATTAATTCATATTCAAATCATATACCCACTGCGACTTGACAAAACGTAATCTGTTATAGAAAATTTTTACTGAGAAACTAAGCACCCATAACAAAAACTTTACTAGTATTAATTTAAAAAATTTACATATTTTTTTAGTTGAAGTGATTTAAAAAATCATAATATACTTTAATGATGCAAAAATGATAATATATCAGCACAGCACGCTAATTGCTGAGGAAAAACTGAGACAGCATCAATTTAGTCACAAGAATAACCTCTCTCTTGACTTAGCCAAACTAAAGATCACATAAAATTCAGTTTGGTATTTTATCTACAACTTTCTCGTTGGGACATGGATAACTAAAAAATAGGAACATGAATGGGATTTTTCAGTATGATACTGAAAAAAAAATAAATACTGATGTTCTTTTGAAGAAAAAAACTGCTTCAATTGCTTGTGTTCAGCAAGCTGGAGCGAAGAAAAACCCTCAGTTTATAGGGGAACTAAAACCCCAAATTACAACTTCTCTAACCTGTCTTGACTGTAGGAACCCCGCCATATTTCCCATAGTTTTCTCTAAAACATGATATGCATTTTGTATATAAATATTGCGTGTAAGTAGGTAAAGTCAGGGGCGCAGAATATGTTCAAATACCCGAACAAGGTTCAGGGAAATTGAGGCTGGGGTGGGAAAATTTTGGCCGGGGAAAAAATCAACAAAAATAGATGAGAAACGAATGGGAACAAAGGTAAATCTAATCAATTTCTTTACAATTTATATACATAAATACTCAAAGCGTGTTGTCTGCTTTCTGCGGCAAGTTGGACAGGGTTCCTATTTAACCCACCAACGGCCAAACCCCACCATGACACCAGGTTTCACGGCGCAAACGCAACAATCTAGACAATGGCGAGAAATTTGCATAAACGATAATTTAACCCACTTAAAATTATCCAATCGTAATAAAACTGGCACCATTGGAAAGGAAATGAATTAAACTTCAATTTTTGTATTTACAACTTTTTCGTAAAACGTATATTTACATACGTAATCATCGTTTTAAAATATGCATATCGGGCTACAGCTATTTCCACGCGCGAATCTGCATACAATTGTACTGTTATTTCCCACTTTTGAAACGTATTTCTCCGCCTACACTAATATTCCTTTGGCAATTATAACGATACCATGTGATTCGTCATGATTTTATCTTTCTGTTGGTGTCTTCCAATCAGATGTCACTGTACAATTACTGTTTCATTCAAGAGGTACTGTAGGATTGGACAGTCTCTCAACCAATAAACAGGCCATTTTGTGAACAGATTTTGTGAAGGCTACGCCTTATCTTTTGACAGATTGCTTTACACCATTTTGTAGCCAAAAGTCTGAAGTTTCGATTAGTGTCAAGTAATCCAGATATAACCGGTTTTGTGTTTGTCTAGACAGCAGTGCAAAGTGGCATTGTGGTGAGAACGCCTTAGGCGTTTGTTCCCACGCTATTCAAATGACCCGACCTACATGCACGTGTTGACTCGGGACTTTTTATTCGACTGATGTCTTTTTGTTATTCAAATAAAGATAACTCAAACACTTTTGTGAACTAAGGAAAGACAAGTATACCGTTCTTTTCTTTGATTTATCCTCTACACTTTCTTATAATAATATTTCATTTTTGGTCAAAGCATATATTAGTAAATGACGTTACAATCTAGGCCTAGGTTTGTTACCAGTTGTGTACTTGAAACATAAAAACTGTTTTTTTCAAAATAAAAAATTTGAAATTGATAAATGTTTTTATACAGTTCTATTTAGAACTAAATTACGAAACTTTTTTACGCTTACTGTTTACTATTTACTCCATGTTTACTATTTTTTATGTAGGTCTAAAGTTGAACTTTTTCCTTTCGTTACTGAACATTTTTTGTTTCTTGAGCTAATAACTTTTACAATTTCAAAATAAACTAATTTTTAGTGGCATATTTGAATTCTTTGAAGTTTCTTCTACAAAAAAGGTATTGAACACATTTGGATTGGGGTTCATTTACTATTTTTGGCGAATTTTTAAAAATATGCTTGCAAAACGCTAAAAACGGGCTGGCCAATTTTAGCTTTAAAGCAGGCCGTTCATGGGTTAATCTTCACCGCACAAAATATCCTACGGCAGAGCTGCGGGTATGATATTTTTGTACTGATTGATGTATGGCAGTATCCTAATTCTTGATTGGCTACAAACTGCCAGTGTTAAAATACCTTCTTTATGTATTAATAATTATTATGGTTCCGGTATGCAAATTTTGTCAGATTTATGCAAATCTTTCTTCTAAAGCGAGAGATAATTGTTTGTCTGCTAAATGGATCTGGAATCTCCGTCTAAGGATTTTTCATTTTTTGATTTTATATGGGGCTTTTGGCCACGAGAAATCGATTGGAAATGGTCACCAGTCTGCGAAAATTCGTTTTCTACGTCTTTTTATTAAATTAAAAAGTGAAATTTGTCCATTTTAAACAATACATAGCACAGCTGATGCAAATGTTTTCAATGCCATTACAATAATCATCTGCTTTCTTTTAAACTGTATATTTTATTAGAGGTAAGCCTAATGTTGTATCTATTTATAGTTACCATGGCAACGAATACTTCTGCTAAATAAACATACCGTTTATTTAGTTGTTTAATGTTATAGGTCTAACCTAAACGATGTTCACGGAAATTTGCAATAATAGTTATTGACGTGAGCGAACTAGGCCCTAGGCCTAAATCGATATTGAAATATTAAACTTTAATTTAGGCCTGACTTATTTCTGAGGCATAGCGTTGAGATTATGGTTAATCCTTTAAACTGTATTTTGATTACAGGTAAGCCTAATGTTGTATATACCATTTATTTAGTTGTTTAATGTTATAGGCCTAACCTCAAAACTCAATAATCCCATATTTATTATTGAAATCATAGCCCTGCTTATAATCGAGCTTTAGCTCGGTCTCCTGGTACTGATATTATAACAACTAAATCAGATTAAATCATATTATACTTAATACATTGGTATTACTGATGTTTTTCATTTCTTAACTTTAACTAGTTAAGGAAATTCAAAATTGGTCTTTATCAGTAAAATTCGTACAATTTTATGACTTATTTGTTTGCTTCCATTTCATTGTGTAGATGGAGTAGAGGGGTGGGATTATACAGTCACCTGTCGCGATTGGAGAAATACCGTATTTAGTGAAAAAAGTGTGTTCCAGAGAAATTTGGTAAAATTTTCTTCACCCCTGAGTAAAATCACAAGACAAGCGAAACATCCTCCGTCACATAGTTTTACGTTTCACATTAGTTAAGTGGAAATATTAAATGTTCACTCTACTTGTGCCGTTACAATTCCCCTCGCCTGATAAATTGCTGACATAGTAATCATTTTCCTGTAGAATTATCTGCAAAAATACCGTTCATCTTCTTTTCTATTTACACTTTGTAAAAAGACTCTAAAAATAAGTTCGAGACTTTAAAAATGTATCTAGAAGACATTTAGTTCATTCTTGCTATATTTTGAGATCTTATACACCTTTAGAAATCAAACATTATAGTAAAAATAATATATACAAATATAGGCTTGTTATAAACAATTTAACGGTAAAAGCCTGTCTTCAAATATACCATCTTGTTAGGTTTTAAGAACAAAAAATTGGTTAAGCGTATAAAATTTACAAATGCCCTTTGAAGTTGTACAAACAGTTACGGTATCTATTGTAGTTTTGGTTTTATATATTACTGTATAATTTATTTAACACATTACTAACAAATATACAAATATCTTGCAACAAACTCAAGAGTTATTCCTATTGTCATTAAGAGATATTTACTTATATAAAATCAATAAATTTAGACTATACAAAACTTCAAAATGAAGCAATAATTCAAACAAATATACATGTATATATAAATACACATACATTTTTTTAAATTTTTTAAGAGAACTGACAATTACAGTCAAAAAATTTCTTATATACTAAATAAAGATTATAAAAAATCTAATGCTATTAAGTCCTCAGTACGTTGCCGATCGCAGAACGGAATAAAAAAATATCTGGCAGTAAAATGATGGCTGAAACAAGTCCTCTCGAAATCGTGGCTTTGCTTCAACCTGCAAGCAGACATAAACTTTCAGATTCACAATTCTATTATATAACAGTGTTTTATAAAATTTGTTTGCTAAGGCTGTAAACCACTGTTATTGATTTTGTAGGTAATATCACTATTTTAAATACACTGAATGTTTACCATCAATGTCTGCATTGAGACACTCAATAACGAGTTACAAAATATTAATGTTTTTTACAGAAAACATTGAACCCTAGAACCGCTGATCATTTTATCTTCAAATGCTAACAGTTTTAATTAACTGTACATGTGAGATTTTGGAGCCTTTTGAAAAAAATTATTGAACTGCTATCCTTAGAAGACTTCTAGTCTTCTTTAAATCCTAGTCTTATATGGAACTTCCTAGAAGATTCTTAGGCCTGTTTCACACCTACCCGGCTGTCGTGTAACCGACATCTAGCCGATGCTGACATGAAATATAAGACCGCCTTTTTATCGTTTACATATCATTTACACGACCACGACATTTGTCGGGCAAGTGTGAAACAGGCCTTAGAACTACATTATTTTATAATATAATAATAACCTGAGGCTTCCAAGCAGTGCCACACAGATTAAAGCATCAATAGAGTTGTATAAAGCTTTAATGAGATGTGTACAACCAATGTATTTAAGTATGTTTGAACGTTCAGTGTTTTCAGGGTGTCTACCAAAATTCAAAATCCAAATTCCCTGACTTTTCCAGGTTTTCCATACCCAGTTTTAAGAAAATTCCAGGTTCTCGAAATAACGCACTCTAATGATTATATTTTCAAAAATTGAGGTTTAATGAGTGTCAAGATAAAATATCCTATACTCTGTCTAGTTCAGGTTGGCTGATGAACCCGGGACTACCTGAGGCCACCCCCTATAGTCCCTCGCCTCAGTCCGCTGCTTAGGCGATGAGTCACCTACTGGCTGTGTTTGTACAATGGTACACTTTCTTAACAGAATAATAATTTAAAATTTTTAAAAGTATATTTGAAATCTACTAAAAAAGTTATGAAAAATGATACCAAACTCGACCTAGGTATTAGAATATTTAATCTGATTATGACAATGATTATCAGTTGTTGATTATCAGTAGATTTCAAATATACTTTTAAAAATATTAAATTATTATTCTGTTAAGAAAGTGTACCATTGTATAAACACAACCAGTAGGTGATTCATCGCCTAGGCAGCGGACAGCGGTGAGGGATTATAGGGGTGGCCTCAGGTAGTCCCGGGCCCATCGGCCAACCTGAACTAGACAGAGTATAACTTAACGCTTACAATATACCACAATAACAAAAAACTAGTTGCAGGTTTACTTGAGTAATTTTTCTGAGATATACAAGGTTGAAATAGCCTATAACAGGCCTATAAACTTCATCCCATTTTTTAATAGACCTTCAAACTTTGCAATTTTTCAAAAAATCGGCTATTTCAACCCTGAATATCTCAGAAGAAACACACATTAAAATTACAAAATTTTCACAAAATACTCTTTATTTGTATTACAACACGTGACTAAAATTTGATCGTTGAGACTTTTTTGGTTTTTGTAGATAATTGTCTTAACATAGCTGAAATTTTTTTAAAAACTTACTTTTTCTGGGGCAGATTTTTATGAAATTTCTGAATACAAATGTTTGTGTTTAGCTAAAAAGTAGTTCTGTTTTCATCTATTAACATCTCACATTTTGAAAATATCCTTTTTAGTTTTTAAGGTATTGTAAACACACTGCATTTAAGACATCATTGATGTGGAAAGTTGGCTGATTTCATCCATAGTTTGTCCCTCACTGATATTGAAGGAACGACCTGTAGTGCTTGTGAACTCTGTTGAAGTTAGTTTTCTTAGTACTTTACTGATTGGAACCCAAGTTCTGTCATTTGTTGAGATTTTGAAAGAAGTTCTTGGGCCGTGGGGATGGAAGAAGTGGATAAAAATGTTGTTGTTCTCTTCACTTATATCTTCAATTGCACCAATCCACCACTTCTCGTCATAAAGGCAAGCTACTCTATCATTACTTTTCAGTGAAAATATACTTTGCTTTTGAACTATAGAAGTGCTGCAATAAGTGAATTCTGTTGAATCAGAGTATATAAAACATCTTATTAAAGTATCGGTTAAAGGAATAAATCTGTGGTATGACCTTGTATTTACAACTCTTTTGCAAGCATCAAATCGCTTTTCTAATTTCTTCTGTTTAGCTGAACCTCTTCGGTGGGTACATATATGAAATGTACGCCTGGTAAATTTTCAACGCAAACCCTGCACATTTCTTCAGCTGTTAATATCTGGTTATGATATGCTCGCTGCAAGCTAGCTTTTGTCACTGCTCTTTTTGTTGTGCCACCGATACCATCACATGCATTTTTGCCAGGGGAAGAAGCAAAAAAGTTCCACTCAACGTCAAGATTGAAATCAGACTTGTGGTGACATATATTGGTAAAGTTTTTTTATTTTTATATTGGCTTCTAGCGCCATCACTGAAGTATACTACCTTTTTTACTTCGGGTGATACTTTATTTACTTCTTCAATGAAGTATTTTTGAAAGGTTTGCACAGTAGCGGTGTTGTGGTCCAAGTTGTTACTTATAATGTATAGGCTCTTGCAGTAAACTTTGTCATCACCATCCTTCTTGAAGTAAAACTCATAAGGGTGTAGGGTTGCTTGTGGATTGGTCCAATGAAAACTCTAAATTTCATCATGTATAACAAACGTAAAGTTCTCTGCGAAGTCGCACAGGGTTACACAAACATCTGTTGACAAGTTTTCCTTGAGGTGTTTTTAAGTATTTTGACTGAGCTTTGGAAATAAAGTGATGGGTTTTCAAACTCATTAGCTTTTCAGCTGGTTCTTCAAAAAATTCATCAAACGGCATCACTCGAGTGATTAATTCTGCTCGATCGGTACTAACCCATTGCTTGAACGTTATCTTCAGACAGATCATCAGTTTCATCGTATAATAACTCCAAAAGAATATCCTTTCCTGGGTAGAACTCACACTTATCAAGCATACATTCGTTTTTCTGAGAGTCACAAAGCATCATATCCATTAATATTTGTAATCTGCATTTAGTTTAGCTCCTTCTACCATAAGTTTGACATTTTGATGATATTTGCAAACGCAAACATTGTGAGTACCAGCTGCTCCTGGCCAATACGCACCACTTTGGCCTCAGTGAACAAAAAGCTGATCTGCCAACTTTATGACGAGGATACTTTTTCTTGAAACTGACAAACAACTTGCTTAAAGAGAATTGGTCTCTTTTGTTTGTACACCTTTTTACCCATCGAAACACAATCTTTTTTTCCAGGACAAAGTCGACTGTTGTCATCCTCTTCATAGAATTTAATAACATCATTAACAATTTCATTACTTAGTTTGTTGTCATGTCTCTTTTTTAAATCAGGTGACACACCTTGAGTTTTCATTTATTTCCTTGCTAATCGTACTTGGTAATCTGTAACATTAAACTCCTCACATATTTTATTCTTCGACCAACTGCTTAGCAAAAGACTGATGATCTTTATTTTGTCTTCTTTTTTGACTACTACTGCACATTTTTCTTTTAATTTTGCAATAAGTTCCTTGTATTCTTCTGATAGTACTTCTTCCCTTTCAATGTTTCTTACCTCATCTGTTACAGTTTCTTCGAAAGAAGACCCTAACCTTCGTTTTACTGCAGAGCTTATTTTCTCTGATTTACTTTTCAATGCTGAGAAATGTTTGGTTTGGCTAAGTTTGATTATTTTAGTACAAGGTGACAAGTCTAATGAGCTACAAACCCTATCTAGCACATTCAAACCGGTTCCCTCTCCAACAAAAAACTTTTCAGTATCATTTTGTAGTTGAAAATCCATATCGACATCACTTGTTTTTTCTTCTACAGCCATACCAAATATTTTTTTATTACACGTAGCACAAAGAGAAAACCAGATATTAGCTGAACAGGGACACTTTGTTTTTTTAAATGCTCAAAAAGAATATCTCTTAAACCGTTTCTGATTGGTTTTTTGTGACAACATAAAGAATCACTACAGTTTCTTCCAAACACATGATGGTACTTGTGAAGGTACTTAATTTTATGATAGTTCCAAAAAGTTTCAATTTTATTTGATGTTCTTAGTTCTAATAATGTTTGTTCTCTTTCACTTAAATTGTTTACTTGGTATATTTCCTTAGAAAAAGGCTGATAATCAAGTTTGTGGAACAACTCACCAGTCACTATCCTAAAGAACACTCCATTTTAAAACAAACTCAACTAAACACTAGCTCCACTACATATGATTGCACAATGATCACTGACAGCATGGTTTACTGACTGACACTGTTGACTCATGCATGCTTCAGTGGTGGGGAGTCTGCAAGTTCAGACATGCAATATTGCATCATTCAAATTAAATCATATTAAATCATCATTAAATTATAACTCAAAAAGTAATAGAGTCTCAGTGATCAAATTTCAGCCACTTGTTGTTATACAAATAAACAGCATTTTGTGAAAATTTGGTAATTGTAATGTGTGTCCCTTCTGAGATATTCAAGATTGAAATAGCCGAATTTTTGAAAAATCGCAAAGTTCGAAGGTCTATTGAAAAAAAGAGATGACGTTTATAGGGCTGAATCTTTTTTAAGAAATAGTATACTGCCAAGCCTCTACCCAGGAAATAAATTGATAGTGAGTCTCATTGCTTTCTACAAAAAATTTTATTTTAAAAATTAAGATTTAAATTTTTTAAAGTTAAAAGTTTATTAATTTTTTTCAGGCATTTGCATTAAGGCAGGCTTAACAAAGCACAGTACCAAACACGTTCAGCATTTCACTACCTTTATTATAGTTTTTGAAATACTATCTTTTAATTGCTTTTTATTTCATATTGATAGATCGAATGATTTAGAAGTTATTAATATTATAGTGAAGAAATTAATAATCGAATATGTTTAAAATATGTCATACGAAGATGTAAGAATGTTTCCGAAGTTAAACGAATAGGTATATCTTCTTTAAATTTGTATAAACAAATATATTGATGATAAAATGTTGTATTTAAATACAGTTTATAACCTCAAAGGAAATATTAATGTATATTATAGCATTCATTAGTTCTATAACTCATATTTAAAAAAAATCAACTTCACAAGAAATTATAACGATTGAAGTTGTAAACATAACCCCAAACTATAATCTACACTGAGTTTGTTTAAGTATTACAGATGATGGGTGAAATCAGCTGTTAAACTAATAGGTATCTCTTCTTTAAATTTTTATAAACAAATATATTGATGATAAAAGGTTGTATTTATATATTATAGTTTATAACCTCAATGCAAATATTATAACGTATATTATAGCATACATTAGTTCTATAACTCATATTTAAAAAAATCAACTTTACAAGAAATTATAATGATTGAGTTGTAACATAACCCCAAACTATAATCTACACTGAGTTTACAGATGATGGGTGAAATCAGTTTTATTGTCCATTTTATTATGCTTATATCCCAACTGGATTGTTATTAATTAATTTACCTTGTTTGTGAGGTGATACTGCCGAACAGTCCTTAATGTTTATGAAAAGTAGTCTATTACTACTTCATATGACGCGTTTCGACTATCATTCAGTCATTCTCAAATATACATAAAACACACTATAAAACACTTAAACAACACAAAACGAGTTCACATTTAAAATTATACATATATGGACGACGCGCGTTGCCGGTAACCGTTCACGAAGCACTAGATTAAAGCACTCGATCGTCAATAATTAATAGTCACCAGATCAGAGTTTCCGTTATTGAGTGGAGGTATGTACACAATCTATACATCGTGAATCACAGGAATGGTTTCTATTTTGGCAATCAAATCAAAAATGGTATGGGATTGAAATTTTAATTTATTGTTCAGTAAATGGTCGGGATTATGTTTTTGCACTTTATAAATGTGGAACTCCTCGAATGCATTCATTAATGGGCCATTGTTACATCAGTGTAATATTTTTAAATTTGTGTCAATATATGTGTAACTATTGTTTGTGTCAATCAAATGTTCGGTGTATTTGGAGTCTGTCTTGTAGGTGGCGGATCGCTTAGAGGACGGAACGTGCTCTCTGAAACGGGTTTTAAACGTGCGTCCAGTTTGGCCTATGTACGTTTTTGGGCACTCGTTGCATGTTAATTGATATACCCCACTGCTGTTGAAATGGTCCGGATCTCTATTTTTTGGTGGTTTTAAAACTTTTTCTAAACTATTACAGGTCCTATAAGCCAGGTGGTAACCTTGTTTGCGGAAGATGTTATGTGCCGTATGTTCTAGGGCTTTATTGAAATCAACACCAATGAATTTAGGTTTGGGGTAGGTGGCTCTGTTAACTTTTCTCTTTTTTATTTGCTTTCTCATTATGTTGTCAATGATTGAAGTGCTGTAATCATTGGAAGCGGCTAATCATAGAAACTTCGGAAACGTTCGTACATCTTCGTATGACATATTTTAAACATATTCGATTATTAATTTCTTCACTATAATATTAAGGGGATTCACCACTGAAAAAATACTTTTTTTGAAATACACAATAAAAATGGCTTAACTATTTTTTTTCTAGTGATTAGACTAGTAGCAAAAAATACAAAAATATGAAATGGCCAAAAAGTTGTCACATACAGTCTACAGTGAATAAAAACTGTTTTTTTTTCACGTTTTCCAGACCATATTTCAAAGCGATATATCTAGGAAACTATCCAACATATTGCACTGCTCATGGTCTCATGTTGAAGATAATTATCTAATCTAAATATTTAGGTAGATTTATCATGGTAGCATTAGTGGTTTTCAAAAAATCATAGCGTAAACTTAAAATTGTTTTTCAAAAAAACATGCATATATATAAAATTATGTTTCTAAGCAACATATTCACTTAAAAATCTAATTCTACCTAAATATTTATTAAAAGGTCTACTGAATATGTAGTGAAAATATGAACTCTGTATCTCAATTGGTTTTCAAGATATATCGATTTTTGTCTGACAATTTGTCGAAATTCAAACTTTCGGAAAACTGTGTTTGAAAGTAAACGTATGTTTAACACTAATATTTCAAGGGCGTAACTTTACTATTCGACTCTAACCTAATATTTTTGCAGACAACGACGTTGTTTTACATTCTACTGTAGGTAAACATACTGTGACTAAATAGGTTAGGTTAGAACCTTTTAGGTATTTTTTTAATTATTATTTTTGCATTTCTGTTAGCTCTAGGTATGCATTGACGTAGCCATAGGTAGCCATTGACGCGTATGCAAAAAATGTTATTTTTCAGACTTAGGGTTAAGATATAGGTCTTAGGCTACTATGTTCTTGTTCAGTAGGTACCAAATGATAAAATAAGACAAAAAATTTGTTTTTGAAAATTTCATGATTTTTCACTATTTTCAGTGATGAATCCCCTTAATAACTTCTAAATCATTCGATCTATCAATATGAAATAAAAAGCAATTAAAAGATAGTATTTTTATATTTCTTTAAATATATAATAACGTATGTAAATAAAAATATTTAAAAAATCGGCCTACAGTTTTATAATCCTTATTATTGTACACATTTACCGAGTTAAAAATCCCCATCAGCATAGTTAGGCCTAGATAAGTAGGCCTTAATGTTGTTTTTATACAGTTTGTTTTTTAAATTATTTATTTGTGATGTGTATCTAATTAATCAGCCTGTGATTTTTCACGGGGGCTTACTAGTTAGGCAATAATAAACAATGCCTATTATTCATATAATTTTACATTAAGATTATAATCAAACTAGCTGATCCGTGCGCAAGTTAGGAGCACTTACCTGGTTTAGTAAGTTTATTTAATTAGGTTAATTACTTTTATTTATTAACGTTGGTTTATAAATAACAGTTTATAACGATTTATGTTGATTTAATTTTATTGATTTGCATGATAGATTACACTTGTAATCACTTGTACACTTGTAATGTAAACAATCTAACAGCTGTCATGTTAGTTAAACAGATTGTTAATAGATGGTGCCTTTCATTAAGAATCACATGAACTTTCATAATTAAAGCTTTTTAATCAATGTTTTGAACAAAAACATTAATTTTAAGCCATTTGTCTATTTTTTGTCAGTAGTTTGGCACATAAGCTTTAAAATGATGTTTGAAGAATTAAAGGAGATATGGCATAGCCACAAAAAACACATTTGAGAAATAATATATAAGGATTCTATTAACTACTGCACTAAAAATAATCCTCATAAAAAGATAAACTTGTGTAAGAATGAATTTTAATATCTATTCTAGCAATATTGACTTAAAATATTCTAAATTTTTGTAATCTTCCATAACTGTAACTTATAAGCAATTTTATCTAGCTTTCAATGCATTAGAAACAAAGAAAAACACTCAATTGATGATGGTTGAAATTTAAAGTTTCTTTTATGGTTTATTCATTCGATAACAAGCACTTCTATAAATGTTCTGAGCATAAGCATAATTTTATCCTCAATATTTATTATTGAATAAACAAGTTCTCGTGAAATGGTTTTACAAAACTCATATTAATAATATTAAAAGTATTAGAAATTATATATATTTTTACTTTCCTTACCCTATACTAGGTAAGGTAAGTATTGCGATCGACCCAAAAATTCGATGTCGAGTTTTCATAATATCTTTACATTTCAAGGCCCCCTGAGTCCAAAAAATGCATTTTTGGCAATTGGTCTGTCTGTGTGTGTGTCCGGAGTGCACAGGGCAAACGGCTGGACGGATCGAACTGAAATTTACAGGATATCTTCAAACACGTAAACAATTAAACCCATGTAAATTTGAAGCAAATCGGAGGTGGTGTCTTACCGTGGGACCAGTTTTTAGCACATTTTTGGTATTTACTCCAAAACCCCTCTAACGATTTTGATTAAACTTTGCTAACATACTCTACTCAGACCCGCTTAACACGCTATGTACGCTATATACCCTTAAAAATGCGTTGAAAAAAGTTATTACAAAAACGCAAGTTATTTTGTTTGTATCTCCGAAATGGCTGGTCCTATCGACTTGAAAATGGTCTCATTCGATTCAGCGTCCAAAAGAATGTCAAAAAAGATACCCCACTCAACTTTTTCCATTTTTTCAAAAATGTAACTTAATGGTTACAAAAATAAAAAATATATCTTTATAAAATGTTAAAAAAATGGGGTTCAGAAAAACTTTCAAAAATAAAAAAATTTCAAATCAAAAGTAAAATGCTATATGTGGATTATTCAACAATTATTAATATCTCTCCTTCATCTCTTTCATTTATTCACCTTATCACCAGAAGTCGTCGCTCATAAAATACCTTAAATCATTTAAAACACCTCTTAGGCCTATTGCCTTACTTCAATAATAAAAATCACCATTTACCTAAACTCACCACATCATCTCTCACCTAACTTCAACGTAGAATTATACCTTATACTCCTCCTTACTTCAATTCACCTTATTTTCAAAACCTTAAAATCACCTTCACTTAACTCCCATAATAATAATTAAAAAAAATAATAATCATAGTATTTGTAATAATCCACATATAACCTCATTTATGCTCTATTAGCATATATCTATTCATAATTATCAATTACTGTAAAAATATTTATTAATTAATTTAATTTCCTCAGGGGTGGAAACCTGGTTGTTAAAGTACAAGCTAGTTGGATGTTCGTGGCTGAATAAAGAAATTCAAGACATTGTGGCAACAACTATTTGTTTACTCGAACATGATTAGAAATGAATATTTACAACAACAAAAAAATATCAACGTCATAAAACAATTATACAAACAAATCTATCAACTATTTACAATTACACAAAGTTTTGTCAGCCCTAGTTCAAGATATGACGCAATAGAAATCAAAGAAAGTTACTTTTTAGAATAATTGAAATTTTTATATCTGCAGACTAAAAAATATGTCCTATGGCCATTATTACTTACTGCGTTACTCGTTGCACTGATTTTTACCTAGGATTTTTCGTCGTTAACACAATTTACACAAAGTACCTTGAAGCATAT
This sequence comes from Philaenus spumarius, assembly GCA_018207615.1. Lineage (NCBI taxonomy): Eukaryota > Metazoa > Arthropoda > Insecta > Hemiptera > Aphrophoridae > Philaenus > Philaenus spumarius. Next base: position 151,452 of record JAGFPH010000502.1, read on the forward strand.
CGCGCGTTTTTTGTCAAAGCACATGGTCAACTTATAAATCCAAATATCACATAATTCACACCATCGATTTTGATTTTCAAGCTTACACCAACTCCAGAGTATCTTTTCTTCAATTTACGACAACACTCGTCGCCATCTCAAGAGAAAAACTACATTTTTCATGAATTTCTCATCACCGGCCTTTAACAACACACACTGACTGTTACGCCATTTTGTTGGTTCTTTTTTTTTCTTCTCTCTGGAACGTTGTTCTACGTACCTCTATTGGAACGTTGCATGCCAAAAGTCACGTACGCATTTTTGTGCTAAGCCTTCCGTATCTCGATATATACGCTGATGTTGTAATTCGTTATACAAGTGTTTATTATTTTTTTATATGTGCTTGTTCTTTAACGTTAACTGTTCTTTAATTGTTCATTGTGCAATCACTTATTTGTCCTTCTCAACCGCTCGCTTAACAATACGCACTTATTTTCGACTGTCAACAACTGTTTTTATAATTCATACACGTTATATATGTTCATACATTAATATATCTTTTGAGTCTGCTTTTATATTACCTACTTTTATAGTCTGCTTTTTATTTTTTATTTATTAAAAATGATTCTACTGTAATTATTTTGCGTCATTAAGAAATTTATATATATATAAAAATTATAAATGTTTACTATTATATATGTATTGCGTCATTTTATTTATTTAGACCAAACCTCTGTGCTTTTAGACACTATGGGAAACTGCTGATTTATTTTTCATCGTGTAGTTTCTCTGTTACATGGCTGTTAGTGTTACAAAAATTGACCCCAAAAACGCCCTTTTTGGGGGCAAAATTTACTTTTTTTAAACTAGCCGTGTTTGGTATCGACCTTGACATTTTTGGGGGTGAGAAATCGATTGAGACCAAAATCAGGTCCGTGGGATTAACCGTTTTGAAGTTAGTACCGCTTTCTTCGAAACGGATACTCCTATTAACTCGAAAATGGTATCATCAATCTCTCGCTCGAAAAATTTGGTAATTGATACAGCATCTATTTTGGTAAGGAAAGTTGTGTGATGTGCACACCAGATGTTTTTAACTCTGGGTACAATTTAATTGATTATTTGCTTTGGCTAGCTAGCTTTAATATTCAATTATAAAACACAACTACTGAAACTAATTAGCAAATAAAATAAGAAAATAACTAAACTAGGGCCTACAAACATAATGACATACAATACTTATTTGGATTCTTGAGTCTAATGAGGCACTGGTGATAAATGTGGTCTGATTAGTAGGTGATTGTACTAAAACTAAAATATTTGAATTAAAGAGAGTCTTGTATTAGTCCAGTCAATGAATGCTCAAAAGGGGGGTATAGAGGGTGTTTGACTTTGGGACTTTGTTTGAACTTAACTAGTTAGGAGGTAAACATACTAAAAGTCCCCATTCCTAGGAGGTGAGCGGGGTGCAGAGGGGCATGTAGAAGGACCAGCGACCAAGGAATACTATAGACTGGCAAAGCCCATGCGCAACGCATTACGGGGGAGTTGAAGCCGACCACGCCCACTCATAGGTGAAAATACAGGAGTCTCTGTCCGCGACCGGTACACATTCGCCGCGTTTCATTAACACCGTTTGAACACACACTTAGTGTTGAGATAAAATTCTGAAATTTAAAAATATTGCTTAAAACACTATGACCGTGCTGATGGTATCAAACAAAAATATATTTTATGTAGCGGGAAAAATATAAAACAAAGAAAGTCAACGTTGTGTTTAGACATATGACATGAAATTTAGGCATAGCGAGAAAGTTTTGTATTTTTTGGGCAGGTGATTTGTCAAAGCGTAAAAGTTGTTGGAAATCAACCAAAAAAAGAAAAAAAAAATTCTTTACATTTCTTTGTAAAATGCTTAGTTTAACCTGTAGGATGTACTGTAGTGAGAAGTTGGTTTGATTGTTTTGTGAACTGGCGCGCTGACAACACCATCACTAATCTACTGTATTTACAAGTCCAGTCATTGATTTATACCGCTATTGCTTGTTCTATCACTATATTGTACCATACATTCATGGTCCGAGTAATTATAATTTAATAAAAATTGTCAATATATTAAAATTGTATAATAAGAACAATAAAAATAAGGAAACTGAATGAGTTATACGGTTTTGAAAGAAAACAACACTTTATTCAAAATTATAACTATAAAACACAATCCTTGCCCTAGAATAAAAAATAAAATCACAATATCCATCTTAAATCGCAATGCTGCTAACTTTACTCACAAAAATATTCGCTAAATAGACAAAATTGCAAATTTAGAAGAAATAAAATTTTTTTAAAATATAATTCCAATCAAACTAATAAAATTACTAATCATACTAATTATTTACTGAAATACTATAAAAACTAGTCTGCAACCTAAAAAAACCTTTTTTCCTTAATTTGTTCATTTAAAAAACCCACAATCTGCATCTTAAATCACAACATTGTTAACTGTACTGACAATAACGCTGACGCTCGGAAGTAGCAGAGTCAGACGTTTTCATCCCCACCACTCATAGGTGAATCGGCTTCAAGCCTTGCGCGACATTGCCAGTCTATAGTATTCCTTGGTCGCTTAGAAGGACCCATTTTTCGGTTTTTCGCCTATATCTCAAAAACTATGAGTCCTAGAGATAAGACTGTTCTATACAAAATTAAAGCTGACAAATTATTGCACAAGATTGATTCTATGAATGTTTTCGCAATCTCGCATAGTTTTCGAGATATACGCGCTCAAAAATAGACTACTTTTGGAAAAAACTATTCTCTCTCATATTTTTGCCTTTTCCAAGATTTCGCAGAAAAATTTGTCATTCGTCTTTTTGTTATTCAGCTTTTCTAATTCTATATATATATATAAAAAATTTCTAGATTTTGCAGAAAAACTTTACTTTTGTTTCTTTGTTATTTCACTCCTCTAACTCTATATTTATACCAATACAGTACAACCTGTCATATTCGGACTAATGTGGCGACCGGCCGATCCCGATATGGAAAAATCCGGATATAGCAAGGTCATTTATAAATAGTCAAAGGGCCCAAAACAATGAAAGCCATTATTGTTGAATTCTATTTTTAGAAGTTTCAAGCGGTTTGGACTTTTATTTACTGTACTACAATATACTATATAGGCTAACAAATTGACGTTCTGTGAACAACCATGGACTTGGTAATTAAAAGTAAACAATAAAATAAAACAGTTTACATTGTAAAAATAAAATTTTAATTACAGTAAAACCTCTTATATCCGGATCAATGTGGCGCCGGGCGATCCGGATATCAAAAAATCCGGATTTGAGAGAGGTTTTTTTTAATATGGATAAATTGGTTGAAATTAGGGATGGGTCGATTCTCGATACCAATTTTCGATACCACCGATACTTTAGCTTTGGTATCGGTATCGAGAATCGATAGCCGAAACTCGATACCGATTACCGATACCAAGAAATACTCAGTTGTCAGAACTGCCCGTTCTCGTATAGACTCCGTGAATGTAATCTCCGGTATTTGCAATCGCATTCTCTGTATTTTAACTCAATTCAGCATTTAAAAATAAATATCAGTAGGGAAAATGTAAAACATTATTAATTTTATGTAAGTAGACATTTTCCCCAGTAAAATGTTTTAGGCAATTGTTTCCTTTCTTAAGTAAAAGCGTCTTGTTTTATTTTTATTCATGCATAGGCTATTATTTCTACACAAGAAGTCTAGAGTAGCCTCAAGGTCAAACACTTATTGATTCATTTGTTATCGTGTCTATAGAATTAGGGTGTCTACTGTGAAGAAAAATAACACATTTTATAGATCGGTAACAAAAGTATTTAAACTTTAAAGTAATAAATAATTTTATTTGTTTGAAATCGGGTAAAACTTGTTGGGACTTACGTTCCCCTTGATTTATGATTTTTATGGGAGTCCCGACGGAATTCCTTTGTTTTACTTTTTACAACCCAACTCAAAAACATCATTCGCTACTGCAGTATTTAGCCGAAAATATTCATTTTTGATAGATATATTATTTTTTACTACGCCGGATATCGGAGGTTTCGGATATGAGAGGTTCGGATTAGAGAGGTTTTACTGTATTACAGTACAGTAATTAAATAACTACAGTAATTAAATACCTAAAGTATGTATAAAGTATATAGATACAGTATTGTACTTATAAACACACTAGCTTTAAAAAAATTACCGGTAGGCCTACGGAACGGCACAGTAAAATATAAATTAGTACCATAAAGGACATATTGGCAACATCAGTTTTTGAAAAAAGTTGTGATTTTTGCGGAGAGAATCATCAATTGTTTCAAGGTCACAGCTCACTAATAATAGACTAGGCACGGCATTATTCTAGCCGCAACTTTCACTTTTCCACCTCATCCGCCACCCAACCAAAATACGAATATTTTTTTGGAGATGCGTCCGGTTATGGGAGAGTCCGGATGTGGCAGGTCGTGCTGTATATACATATTTTATATTAGTTAATTATTTTGGTTAATGTAATTGTTACAACGTGTTTCAAGATCGTAATCCTATTGTCAAGTTATTCAGTTAGGGTATACACATTAAATACACTAAACCATGAAAATACTCAACACTTAAAACACTTTAAAATTATTATGTGCCGGACAGTTAATATATAATATATATCTATATTAACTGTGCAATCATTCCACAAAACATTGGGGTAGGATAATTCCAGAGTCAACAACAATTTGTACATAACTTTTTTACGAACTCGTAGATGTTTTTGTTAAACTATTTAATAATATATTTACGCCTTATAGTACAATTATACAGTAAAAATTAATTGTTATTAATTCCTCGCTCTCTTGGGGCGGGAGGGTCCTGGCTCGTCACGGGAACTTGGTCCTGGGGAGGGTTCTGCTTCGTTTTCTTCCTCATCCATTGAGAAAGGAGATAAATCGTCGAGGATGATATGCAGAGGGATCTATGTCGAGTTCTTCACCCTCATTGTACAAAAGAGGGCCCCCATTAAGGCCCCTAAAATTTATCCCATCGATGGTGCACGCATTAAAGTCAGCGTTGTCAAATACGAATTGGCTGTAATGAATCTGACTTGAACGATGGTTCAGCATACATGAGAGCAGACATTTCCAGTGTTTGGGCTTCATAATACGATGCAAAAAAAAACCCAATTCATTAGAACATCAATTAGAGGCATACTTCCTGTGAAGAAATAGGGAAAGGCAGCTAATTACTGAAGACATGAAGGTACGTGGTCTGACGATTGAGGCGACAGCATGTCCAATAGCAATACACTTTGTCTTTGTTTCTTTGACTCTTTTCGTTTTTTCATCATCACATCATCCAGAAAAGTTAATAGGGTTTGAGGGAGAGCTTCTGCATTATTTAAGAAGTCATCGCTAGGGAGATATTTGTCATAAGTGTACAATTCACTCTGAATATCCTGCCTAATGATTTCGGTTGTTTTTTGACAATCCTGGGTCGTTTGTCATAGGCGTTGTCCTCCTTGTGTTTGTACCAAGCGTCACGTGTTAAAGTTGCCCAATATCTTTAAAACATATGTAAGATCTCCAACTTCCCAAAGTATAAAATAATATAGAATAGGAC
>JAGFPH010000502.1:157083-183264 GCA_018207615.1 Philaenus spumarius
GTAAGCAGAAGAAGCTATATTTTATTTTTGTAACGCATAACGTTACACATAGCATTGGAACACGAAATATGTTCGAACCTTCAGTCACTATTATACGATCCACATACTTTGCTTTAAGTTGTAATTTTATTGTTTTCCATACTGGTTTGACACCAGTGACGACACCAAGTATTTCGGACTGTGAAAATTGGCAGTCAGTAGACTCCTCAATGTAGCCATTGCATCCATTGCTCATGTAACTTGGAAAGATTTTCAAACGCGGGTGTCTGATTTCGATTGAGCATAATCGTGCTTAACAAATTTCAAACGACAATCATTATGGTAAACACTCCCTCAGCGACGAGATCATTAATAGAGGACAGGCGACCTGATACTTCATCGCCCCAACAATATTTTCTTTCTCATGCGGCTTCATGCTTTTTGTAGTAACTCAATAGTGTGGAGAACACCTTCCTCCTTTTGTTCAGGGGCTTTTTGTTTCCATTTTTAATAGGCTCTACACAGAAGAAATAATTTTTCTTAAAATCAATAGTGGGTATTGCAGACCTAACAACCGCCATTCGTGAAGACGTTGGTGCTTCATGTTTCTTCAAACACATAATCGTATTGTTTCTCGTATAATTTTTTCGGCACGAGAAGCGACTCCAAACAATCTACCTGTCGTATTTTGCCATCGCTTCTCTCTTTGCTTGCTTTTTTGAGCGAATGTATTCCCTTTTTACCCACTTTTGAAACACCAATCGATTCACTTATCTCTTCATCACTGAAGCACAAAACAACTACTCATTATGACGGTAAAACACTTTTGATATCGAACTACCTTAAGTAGTAACACATATAATCCGTTTCACAACAAAACACAACTTTTCACTAGCTAAGTTGAGAAAAACTGAATGGTAGAGGATCTGGTTTTGGGTCCTGAGGTGTGTGAAGCGTAGAGATAACGTTCCTTATGCGTTATTCGAGGGGCCGGCCTGAAGGCTGACTCTAGAAAAATCACTCTCTGTCTAACTTTTTTATATCTGTAGACTTAGATACAACAAAACTAAAAGCCAAAACAAACAAATTAATTTTCTCGTGTTTTAAAACTTATACAGACTTGAATGTTATGCTCATGCATGACAGGACTAAGTCGTAATATAGTCTATCTATATAATCAACAAAATAGTCTGTACTTGGCTTAGGCCTAATTTTTATGTGGAATAAGTGGATAAACATCTTAATAACAACTTTAATAATAGTATAAATACGTACATATTTTTTTATATATAAAGGTAGAAAAGCGGAATAACAAAAAGACAAAAGTCAAATTTTTTCTGCGAAATCTTGGAAATTACGCATAAATTTTAAATTGATCTAACTTTTAAACGATTTGTGGTAAAATATCACATGCTTACAACATGGAAGTAAATTGAATGCCTTACAACTTCTTTCGTCCAAAATTTTTCGTATGACAAAGGGCTGAAATTTTATCTAATTAACATTCATAGAATCAATCTTGTGCAATAATTTGCCAGCTTTAATTTTGTATAGAACAGTCTCTAGGGCTCATAGTTTTTGAGATATAGGCGAAAAACCGAAAAATGGGTCCTTCTACATGCCCCCTGCACCCCACTCACCTCCTAGGAATGGGGACTTTAGTATGTTTACCTCGTAACTAGTCCAAACAAAGTCCCAAAGTCAAAAATTGTGTTCCTTCCATTTCCCTCTATAATCTTTCATTGACTGGACTATATGTATTGATTTTGTTAAATGAAGAGAGGAATTTAAACTGTTGATAATTTTGCTGTTTCAATTTTAAAAAGTTTGAAGATGTATGTGTGAAGTAATGGGAATGTTTATAGGTTCTATCACCAATTTGCTGGATGTGTATGTTATGTTTACCGGTGTAGTAGTTTGTTTTCTGGAATGCTGGATATTGTGTAAAACTTGTAAGTGGTGTAATAAGCTGATTTCCTCTTAGATTATTAGAGTAGATTTAAGAATTCAAAGTGAAATTTGACTGTGATGAAAAGTGTGGACTTCATACACGAGAAGATGTTAACAAAGTGTTTTATCTGCCCTCGTCTTCCTCTTTACTTTAGCAATGTTTTTTATGATTCCTTCTCTACCTCTAAGATTTTATCTTCTTACACTTGTTGGACTATACATAATTATATTTTGGTTACAAAATTTTGCATGTATGATATTATATTAAATGTTTAAAATGGGTTTTCTTTAATTGGTGAATATGATGTCTTTCATAGTCTGGTGGTTTATGAAATGTTCCCCTGATATGAACATCTTGTTATCATTACAATATTTTATCAGAGCCTTTATATTACAGAAAAGAAAAGAATATTTACAGGAACGTATTTGGTGAGTACAAAATAAATGAGTTGTTAGATAAATTAATTGTTATGTCAATAAACATGTTTCAATAGTAGAATTTGTACTAACAATGAGGTAATAATGTAAACTATGGAATCATGTAGTTATAAAACTAGGTAATCGCAGAGTTACAGTTTAGGTAGGTTAACATCAAAGTAAGAAATAGACGGGTAAAACTGTGTGGGGGCAAGAGTTTTTAAATATGGAGATAAGATTAGAAAGGAGTGTCTTTTGGGAAAAGTTCTTGGGCGAGACAAGAAGTCTTGGGAGACAAGAGCATTTGGGGTGAAGACGCTGCCAAGGGCGTCATGGAGAGGAAAGGAGTTTTCCATGAGGTGTGCCAGCAGGACAGAGTAAAGTAGAGGGCACAGTTTGTAGATATTAAGGGACAATTGTTTGTGTATATTATAGGTTAAAATCTGTTTCTGTGGGTTGATGTATTGGGAGAGTTATTAATTTAAAAGAAATCGTATTTGGGGAGTAGAATTTTGTACCCAGTTTTGACCGTTGTGTAAAGGATGAGATTGGTACTAAGATTTATTGTAGTTATCACACATTAGAATAAAATAGATGTTTATATTATATATGATATATTTTTGTAATCCTCTCAAGCGAGTTGTGTCTTTGTTAAGAATGGTCCCTTCGTAATAGGAGTTTGAATTTTGCCGAGCAATGAAACTAGACCCAACCAATGTGCTAAATGACAAACTGCAATGTATTTCATAGGCAGCAATGAGGGAAAGAAGGATATATGAATCATCACTGGTAAAGGCAGGGGTTGCTTAAGATTAATCCAACCACAGAACGATTACTATACAACAGTGCCGGATGAAATGTATAAACATGTTTGTGTTGTAACAATGTTTTAATGCGTTGACGACCTCATATAGGGTGTCTACTGAGTTTTGAAGCCTTAGTTTCCAAGTGTCAATTAAAAAAATGTTTTAGAGCTTTATACTGACTTTGATTACTGCGTATTATACAAATAATTAATGCAGATAATAAGACTAATGAAAATATTTTACCCATCTACAACAGGAAAAAATCATAAAGTAGTCTTTAATAATAACAGTAGTATTGGATAATCATACACAAACAAATATTGGTAGTAGGGGTCTGCGGGTAGTGATTTTTTGGTTCGGGTCGGGTAGTGAAATTTTTCCCTCGGGTCGGGTCGGGTAGTAAAATTTTTCACTCAGCTCGGGTTTGGGTCGGGTAGTGAAATTTTTCCCTTGTGTAGGGTCGGGTCGGGTAGAGAAATTTTTCCCTCGGGTCGGGTAGTGAAATGTTTTACTCGGTTCGGGTCGGGTAGTAAACAAAACCACAAAGAAGTGATTATTTAGGAAATAAATCTTTTTCCTCTGAATTTAGCACTTGCCACCAAGTTCAGAAATATTATATCGTAACTTAGTAAGTTATTAGGTCACTAATAAAAAGTAAATCAACCTTAACTATTAGCCTAGGCCAATTGAAGTATTTTTTCTATTTCTAAAAATACTACCAATGTACCTATACTAAAATCATAAATACACAATTACAAAGGCCCCTATTTCCTACGTTATTATTTTGATTTATGTACAATTAGAAATTTTAACATTGGTAAATTAAATTCTAAATTGTACACGTAGTCACGTACACACAACTTTTTAAATAAATAAATATAAACAGCATAATTATTTCAGGTGGAGTAAATGTAAGAAGAGCTGACTTAATATTTGAAGGTATTTATTTACACAAATTGTTATGTTTATTCTAAAATATACAACTTATAAAAGCAAATTATACTTATGGATGTAATTAATTGAATGTAATTAACTTAACAAATAAAACTACAAAACAACATATTAAACCCTTTTAATAATGTAGAAACTAAAAAACTAAAAAAACTGCAACAATAAACCACGGATAGGGTGTCTACTGAGTTTTGAAGCCTTAGTTTCTAAGTGTCAATTAAAAAAATGTTTTAGAGCTTTATACTGACTTTGCTTACTGCGTATTATACAAATAATTAATGCAGATAATAAGACTAATGAAAATATTTTACCCATCTACAACAGGAAAAAATCATAAGTAGTCTTTAATAATAACAATAGTATTGGATAATCATACACAAACAAATATTGGTAGTCAAAAATAATGAAACACAGAACTATGTAGTTTTTTACTTAAAGAAGTTGGATATAATATGCTTGCTGTAAGGTTGCTGCAAACAAGAAATATAACGACGATTGTATATAGACCCTGCATATTTTTGAAATTATGCGTAAAGAAAAATAGTATTTATGTATCTCCTACCAAAAAGTCGTAAGACAAAAAAAAAAACAACATGTAATAGTTTTTTCACAACTTTTTCAAAAATACAGTACTATATTTTTGGTTAATTGGTTATTATAACAAACACTTAAAGTTATAAAATTAGTACTCTGTAACAGTTTATACTTTTGTCAGTACAAAATATAGAAGATTTCAAATTGTACTAACATTGATGGTACAAGCTTCATTACTAAGCTTATTTTATTGTAAACCCTTGAAAGAAATAGATTTACAGTACATGCTTGTTTTACAAAATAGGTCAATACTAATGTCAGAAATCATCCCAAACATTAAATGATAATTCCCAATTTATAGTTTTTTCTTTTTAAAATTACTGTAGTAAAATGTAATGTGTGCTATAATGACTTTGTTTTGAAATGGGTAAAACCACAGCAGGCGCAACTAAATAAAAATAGAAAGTTTTACTAAGAATTTTAATAGTTAAGGGCTGTTTACAGCTGAAAGTGCTGTGTGCTGGACGATAGGATCGTTTTTTTATACGTACCGTTTTCTCTACAATTTGAAAAATTCAAAAAATACATTTGCACTATAAAATATATTTTATTTTTATAAAACTTACTACTAAAAACAGTGAATGCCAGTATTCTCAATGTTCTATCTGCTTTAAACATAGGTTTTAAAAGAATTAAATAATAGTATCGACTGAAACGTTTGTAGCAATAATTTCATTAAAACAACTAACCTGTCTTTAAGTGCTAAATAAAAGTCGAGTCATGGGCGGTTGATTGGAACGATTCATCAACATCAAGTACCTCTTCTTTACATCGGCTGGTAAACCGTTTTAATTCGATTTCCAACTCCTGCAATTAAACAGAATTATAATAATATTTCTACAAATACTTAATTGAATATGTTTTATATCAAGTAAATACAGTGAATGTAGATACACACATATATAATTTGAACGAGTAAGTAAATTACAAGAAAACTGTAATTATGTATTATATACAGTAGAGTCCCGCTATTCCGAACTAATTGGGACCAAATACTGTTCAGTATAGTGGGAATTCGGAATAGGCAGGTTTCATGAATAATATCAACGTATTGACTTGTTAAGACGTAAATTAAGTGCGGGGACATCTTCTAGTGCCAGTTTTATACAGCGTTGATCTTCTTGGAGGAAAGCGAGGAGGAGGTCAACGAGCAAACTGAACTCATATCACACATAGTCGCGGCAAATGCTTTTGACCTCGTCTAAGTGTAGGTTTACACCGTCTGTTTTTTCCTTCTGTTGCGCTACGATTCCGTTTTATTCTAAAAACAGAAGGGAAGGGATAGCTTGTTTGAACTGTCCGTTTTGTCATCGTGTGGTCTGTCCGTTATTACCGCATCATCTTGAAAAAAGATCGGAAAAAAATTAAATTCCTTCCAGATAACGAAAACAGAGAAGAAAAACGGTTGAACGCAACTGGCAACAACACTACTAGTGCCTAGCTGTTGTAACTAATCCTTCCTTCTTTCTGAACGAACCGGTATCCTTTTCACCGTATGCTTGTTGCCGTAGCTTCCTTCCCGCAAAACAGATGGAAAAAGTGAAGGAAACAAAACCACCTTTCATTCCAATTTAGTTTCGGCGTTTTCATCAAGTTTAGGCTATATGTATCTCTATTTAACTTATTTGTATAACATTAAAGGTACGTTTTTTCACGAATGTCTTTTTAATTTCTCCTGTTTTTATATTTTTTTTAAATCAATATTTTTTCTGAACTCTGTTCGGAATAGTGGGACTTTACTGTATATGTATATACATTTAAATGGAATAACCTCAAGATTGAGGGAAAAACACTGAAATTTACAAATAATTTCAGTTATTTAGGCCTATAATTACTTTAAAAAAATACTATTTAAAATAAGCAGATCAGCTGGTGGAGGATTTTTGGTGCTTACACCTTGTTGAGATTTGCCTTAATCTACTGTGATAGAAAAGTATGTATTTTATCTTATGTTAGAAATGCCACCATATGTCTACATGTACAGGTAAACATCATTTATGTCTAAAGAATTAAAAGATTTTCCTAATTCAAAAGATCAAGGTAATGGACAATGGGTAATAAAGCGAATAAATGACACTATTTGGCGTTGCTTTGAAAAGCAAAAAAATTGTCAAATTATAAATAACTGGGAAGTAGTAACAATGTATTCAGCTGTAACATCCCTTCCATGACAGTCTTATATGCCGATGATGTAATATATGACTGATGCGTTATTAAAACATTCTGTAGAGAAAGCAAAAACCTGGTTCGATTTAAACCGCCTAAAGATAAGTGATAGTAAGACTGAGTATATGTTTTCACTCAGCAATAAGTGATAGCGAAATTAAACATGTAAAACTATTGGGGTTGTACTTGGATAATTAGCTTGCCTGCAACCTCATATAAATAAATTTATATTAAACACTTTCGGGTGTATTATTTTTTTTTTTTTAGAAAACTTAAATTCAATGTCAGCTTTGATGTCTTTTAATATTATGGTAATGAGTTCATTTTCAATAACCAGGTCACTAACTGATTAGAAAAAAGTTTCTTACCTTTGTTTCCATCAAGTGACCTTCTTAAAAACGTACTGTCTTTAAACATGCTGTGTTGTGTTTTGTGTAATTAATTTTAATCTTTGACGACCTCAGTCAAGTAATTTATTTATTGTGTCTGAAGATGGGATGAAAATCCTAAAACGTGTTAGAGGCCATCTGACAGAAACAGAAGTAAGAAACTTTATTCTAATATATGGCTTCAGATTGGTGTGTAATTCCAGAATTACTTTCAAAGTATTTCTGCTAAAAAAAAAAAAAAAAAAAAAACGCTGTAGGAATTATTGCAGGTCTGAGATGAAGTCTTGTAGAGTATGTTTCTCTAAATTACAGATTATGACGCTTCCCTCTTTATTTATTTATTCAAATTTAATGTTAAGCAGACTATTTCACAGCTAAAGGCGTAAGAAATAACAGTAGAAATTGACAGGATTTGGTTACCCTTCTTATCAGACTTACAAAATCACAGCTTTAAAAAGCGGCCACAATCATTGAAAAAGAAATAAATTTAAATTGTGCATATATGATTGGCTGCAAAAACGCACTTACTATTAGAGGAATATAAGAATTCCCAAGTAGCTGAATGTTCAATTGTAATTTTAAGTTAACTTTAACATTAACAAACAATTAATTGGACTATTGCTAATTACATTGTGTACATGTTAAAAGCAAATAAAACTATTGTGTTGTATAGTATTGAAAGACTCTCTATACTCTATAAGATCACTGAACGAATGTTCAATCATCACAAAAATTTTGTAACAGTCACTCATCAATACACCTTGGCTAATGAGTCGATGGAAATTATTTCTGAAACATCCAAGCCAGACAAACAAATATGACCTACCGCAGATGAAGTGGATGTTATTTAAAAAAATCTAAATTATGCTGAAGTTCACTTTCAGAATGGCAAGGAAGCAACAATATCCCTGCGACATCTGGCTCTTTAATAAAAAACTATTTCCTGATTTTATAGAAAATCTTAAAAATAGTGATAATCAAACCCTTGTTGAAGATGGAATGATATCAGAATCACAATGTGAACAAAATTTAGAAGAGGAACATAGAAATATTTCAAATTAAACAAACCCCAATTGGATAGAACTCTCCACATTCAGAAACAAAAGGATAAATAATTAGAGAGAGAGAGAGAGAGAGCAGGCACCAGAAAGTCACAATTTCTAGAATCTGGGAACTCTTCTCTACCTTGCCTAAAGATTTCTACAAGAACTAAACAAGCTGTCAAACAATTGGATGATTATAATATATTAAAGTTCCAAAAATGTGGTAAATAATCAGCTGTTTGAAACAGTAATATTTACAATCACTTCTTAATTTATAAATGCACATTTTCTTTCATCGATTGATTCATTAGTCCTGTTTAAATACTTTGTATGCTTTTAGCTGACTAAAACCTACATGAGGTGTATTCAAAAAGTAATAAGAACTTTGTATATTGCAGTTTGTATTAATCGCCATTGTTTTGGTAAACATGTCTGAAAAGTACATACATTATGATGGTACATTGTCAGCCATAGGGATATTTAGTCAGCTGTTAAAGAGGTTACATGCGTTTTAGTACGATCGACGATTCATTTCTTTAAAAAACTGATCAGAGAATTTGCATTAAGAATGGAATAAAGTGTGGCAATGTTTTAGAAGTGTTAAATATTGCTTTTGGTGAGTTTGCTATGAGTAAAACAATGGTCTTTGAGTAGTAGTAGCGCCCTAGACGCCCAGCACATCAACAAGCGATTAAAAAATGAAAGAAATGATTATGAACAATCGCTGAACCACAATCAGAGAAGTGGCCCCCTGCCATCCTCAACTGACAGGACAACTGCCATGGCTGACTTCTGACGAGCCATGATTATCTCCAGGCCCATCTCCATCGCTTTGGCCTTGCAGAATCTGATTCGTGTCCGCTCTGTATTGATGGTATCTCAACCTGCCCCGAGCTGGGCAACCAGCTGTCCAGAATTGGTTGTTACTGGGAAGCTCGACGCCGATTCGCTCAACAGCCAAGAGCAAGAATTAGAAGCTAAAGTAAATACAATCAGAGAAGTCACTGATGATTTTCGCATATCAATTGGCTCATGTCATGAAATTTTTCAGATGTTTTGAGTGTGAAATGTGTGGCAGCAAAATTTTTGAATTTTGAACAAAAACAGCGGCAAATGGAAATTGCTCAGGAGTTGCTGAATGAAGTCGATGACGATGCACGATCGGTAAAGAATACTAAATACAAAATGAACACTGTGTGCATGAAGCAATCCGAAAAAACAAACAACCGGATTTGTCGCAAAACAATTCATGGCTTTTGCACCTGCTCATACTTCATTGCTTGTTCATGAAGCCGGAAACAACATACTGTAATGTTGCCCAGCCTCTATATTCACCAGATATAGCACCATGTGACTTTTTCTTGTTCCCAGAAATAATAGCCTTTGTTTTGCAAACATAGATGAGATTAAAAGCGCATCACTGAGAGATCTAAACGCTGTAACAAAGATCGAGTTCCAGAAGAGTCTTGTGAATTGAAAGAAGCGATATAAGTGTATAATATCTAATGGGGACTATTTTGAAGGGGATAACATTGATGTAGGCAAATAAATAAAATGCATTCCAAAAAAATTCTTGATACTTTTTGAAAACTGTATTCTAACTTGTACTTTTATTATATGTCTGCAATGATCTTTTATAAAACTGCAGTGAACACAAAAGATGCTTGTAAGGCGAGTTATGTTCAGCTTAGGTATGTGCCACACAGCCGAAGGAAGCCACATTCACAACATAAACTATATTTGTAAACTTAATTGTGAGTATTACCTGTTATAAATTACTTCATATTTGTCACTAAATTTTCATTAAAAATATATTATTACAAAAATGAATTTAACTTTTTGAATAACAGAGTATTATTATTAACACATACAAATGTAAATAGCTTACCTGCGGTAATTTGGTTCTATCCCAAGTCTTGAAATATCCTACAATTACTAGCCGAAGCTGAGCGTAGAGATCTACAAGAGTTTCTATTGAGGTAATTTTTTTGGTAACACTAACAGTTTCTACTAAAAGTTTTGTTAAAATTGGTTTGGGTAGAATCACACTCTTTCCTAGAACAAAAAGCAACATACACACTACAAAATTTAAGCCTAGAATTTGGTATAATTTACAATCAATTCTATAGTTCAGACCAGAATTTTTGTACAAATGTTGCTCTAAATTTTTATAAGAAATTAGTTAATGTAAACGTTTTTACCATTTGAAAGGAAATGTTATATTTCTAAATGATACAGAACAGACTAATAGTCACTGCTAGAGGAAATTCTTTCCTTTAATAAAGGCTACTATACAGTCATCTGCATTAGTGTTCAAATGCAGCTTTTCATCTAGGCATTTGCACATGAGCCATTATAAGACCAAAAACACAAAGTAATCGAAGCACTAGTCTATTAAATCATAACGTTAAAGTTACAAACAATTTTTACACTTATAATATAGTAAAACTTGTAACATCTTCAATTTGCTAAAAGGAATATACTCCCAATCTAAGCTATAAGTTTTTGAAAATGAGAGTTTAGTTAAGAAATATTGATTAGTCAGTTAGATCTTACATAAAAAACAGTGGGAGGACAAACAAAAAATACAATTATGCGACGTCAGTCTATTTTAATTAAACTAGGTGTCGCACATTTGCGGCAGCTGTCTGTGGATATACGAAACCGACCGTCTCGTATATGCGACGCTAGTCTATCCGAAAATTTTAATATGGTGGAGGAGAACGTGTTATGTGATAAGTAAAATCTTTTATAAGTACAAGGATTATTGTAAATTAAGAACCATTATTCCACAGACTATACTTAGTAGTCTACATAATCTCTACAGAGATATGTAATGTCTCGTTTTGTCCAGATTGTCTCAGGTAGCAGCTTCACTCCACCTTGTCGAAAGCATTCTGGCAGTCTGAAAAGTATTTTATCAAAACTTTATCTGATATTTAATACATCTTCCCAATCAGCTTTTTTGTTTATCTGCAGACATCAACCAGTACAACAAAGACACTAAGGAGAAAGCAGAGTAGCCGAGATACTGAAGATGATATTCCAGTTTGATATTCCACGATTTATTGCCAACTCATTTCTGTGAGCAAATTCCATGGTGACAATCCAGTATGTCCTAGTTTATTCAATTTAATTGTCATCTGCTATAGAGTGTTTTGGTGTTTTAAACTACTGTGTGACATATCCAATGATATTCAGTAGCGGTTGGAATAAAAGTTTGTTTTGGCTAAGTAAATAAAAGATTAACAGATGACAACAATCACAGATGCGCAACAAACTCAGCTGTTGTCATGGTGACTTGCAGTTTACAACTGTACTGATTGTTATCAGGTGTGAGATTATCTCGAAACGTTCTTCAAGTTTTTTGAAATCTATTGCTTCTTTTAGGTTATTACAAGTGTAAAGTACTGTTACGGATCAATATTGCTCAGAAATTGCAGAAGAAAACCTAAAAGTAGTAACAAAGTAGACAAAATTCTTCAAAAGTTATTCGGTTTGGATATTGACTCTTTAGCCTCTGAAGAAGATTTGGAATATTTATTTGAGGATGATATGAAAATCAGAAGTTAATTGATGGTGATCTTGATTTAACATAGTTCAACCTAGTACACCAGCAAACAAAATAAGCCTAGGATTGCAACATAAATAATAATTGGGTTCAACCAAATAATTAACAAATTTACTTAGTTATAGAAAGCAGTATATTATGGACTGAAAATATGCTACTGCCCGCACATATATTTTTTTGTTAAGAAGCTGAAAATTAAAAAAAAAATTCTTTAATATCTAATTGCTATTCTAATATTTAAAAAAAAATATAATCCAACTTACAGTAGAACCCTTCTCATCCGCCCTCGGCTGGTCAGCCGCTCCGGTTGATCCGCCCATACTCGAGCCGAACTTGGTGACTTACCACCCGTCTCGCCATTGTTGATTACTTGCTGTTATCGCTTATCCACTTTAGTGCTCTTGTATCGTTTCTGTCGTTATACGTGTTTTTTGTTCAGGCAGTCTTCGTTACACGCGGTCCCGCTTTACACTATTTCGCTATTACGCGGTAAAAAAGTCCTTGAATGGTTTTGTATTTGAGATGAGCTGTTTGGAGGGTAGTTGACAATTTTATAAGTTATTGGCGTTGTTTGTCATCTCACTCTCCCATCAAGGTCAGTGCTCTCATAATGGTACTCCTACGCACTTCTACTTGCTCTGCCATTGTCTGGATTTGTCTATTTTTACATTTTCACATCAAGCTATCGTTCGCTGTCAGTAGCGAAAATATTTTATTGTAATTTTAATTTGGTTAAATCTATTCCACTGTATTTATCTTTTTTTTAACTTAATTTACTGAATTTATTAAATTTATATTTGTGAAATGTTAAGCACCTGTACTATATGTACACACTTTTCATTTACTGTATTGTTTGTACAGAATTTAATCAACAATTTAGTCATTTGATTTATTGTAAGCCTGCCTACTCTTGATTAATATCAATACTAAGCTGTATGATGTTCTATTTTTTTCTATGACATCAGTCTGTAAATAGTACCCGTTATACGCAGTTTCGTTTTACATGGCATTTTGGCGTATAACGAGGACTACCTGTACTGTACTGTGCAGTTTTTAGTGCTTCCTGTTCACTGGTTGTAACACATTTGAAGCTATGAAATCCCTCAACATCAAAGATGCTATCTATAAGAGTGTTGAGTCAGAACGAAAACGAGAAAACCACGACATCCATAAATGTAAATCCGTATATTTTTTGATAATCCGACCTTTTTTGCATTTCGACCATACCCCCAGTCGCAAAGGTGACGTATTAGAGGGGTTCTATTGTATTTACAAATATTGTTGTATCCTAAGTAAAACTTAATATTTTGACACCAATCTGTTAAGTTAGCATGAATAAATGTCAATCTGTGTTGTTTTTATCAAAGTTCTACGAAACAACCATTAATACCAATGTTGTTTTTGGGTGAGTCAATGAATTTTAAATGTGTTAAAAAAATTTCTTTTGGCTTGCAAAGGGTTAAATAATTTGTTATGATAACTAAGCCTACTTTTAACACTTACTAAATTCTATTTGAATCCAGATGGTCAAATTTACTTACTCGGGCCTCCTACATTCGTAGACTCTGTCGCATAACTACAGTCGCTGGCTGCCATGGATTCATCGTTCTGGCTTTCACCGTCTTTATAGTCTCCTTGACTACAATTATCTCCTTCTTCATCTTCAGAACTCATATCTTCATCTGCATTCATGGCTTCTGCAAGATAGACAGTATAAATTTATAAATAACTTGCAGCCTACAACAGAAAAACAATAATCTTATTGTTACACAGGGGAGTAAAGTGGCCTAGTGGTTAAAGGAGCTTGTATTGTCTGCTACTGTCGGAACCTACAACACAGTTGCGTTAAGTTCTAACCTAGTTAGTGGTGTTTGATTTACTTGCCCTATATGCCAATGCCCTGTCTTCATAGTCTAACTGGCAGCAAACAAATTGTTTTATTTAATTACTAGCAACTAGGCCTGTGCGAGTATTCGAAGATCGAGTATTCGAACGCCAAGCTTTTTAGTATTCGGCTCGGCTCGAAAATAAAAAAAAGTTCGAAAAAATTCGAGCCGAGCTTTCTAATCGGAACCGAGAACCGATGAGCTAAGAAGTCGGTTCTAGAACCGGACCCGATTGATGTCGAATATTGACGTGAATTCGGCAATTGAAACGACCCCTTTATAGTGGTACAAAACAAAAGAGAAAAAAAGAATATTCACACATTTTCGGTTATTATAAAACTAAACTCTTCGCGTTAGTTTATCTGAACGCGACATACGTTGCAATTTAGCTCGATCGTGTGGCGATGGTGGACGTGAATGCCGGTTTGATGCACTCATTTCATCAGATAATGTAGCCTTTGTAAATTAATATTTATGCCTAAATTATTATTTTTTTACTATCAGTGATTATAACAATCAATAATCCCTTTATTATTCATAAGAGTTAAAAAAAAAAATAAATGATTAAAATAATTACGCAAGAAAGTGTCAAATAAAATTATTCGGAATCCGATTAGGCATAATATTTTTTTACGATTGACTAGGATTGCGTTAATGCTTGGAATATTATATGTTTTGTTTCTGAACGTTCAATTCGGATGAGTTCAGAAATAATCGGAACTTCAATCATCGAAAATTTGATTCGATGGCGTCAGTTTAGTCCCGCCAAAGTCTGAACAACTTGTTAGAGCAAAGTAATATCAAGTTAATAACGCTGTGTGTAAATACGTACAGTATTCAGTTTTAGTGCAGAGTTTTATTCATTTTGTTTTAGTTACCGCAATTAGTTAATATAGAAGAGCGCCGATTTTTAGAAACAAATCGGGACCGAGGGACTTCTGATAACCAATTTGTTCGCGTAATTAAATTCACTGTGGACTCACTAACGACTGACAGCAGCCGTCGGCCATGCGCTCGGCTGATTCAACAGCGACCGCTGTTCTGTTGAGCGCACAAACTGCCTGAAGTTTACAACTCGGCTGATTATGCGAGTAAAAAACTTTAAATTCGGAATTATTACGTGTAGTACACTGTAATATACTTATTTATTTACAGTACATTTCTGTTTTCAGATAATCGACGCTCTACTGAATTAACATATTAATTTGATTAAGTTTAGTTAGTTGAGGATATGTGGAAACTTAACCGGAGTAGGCTAGTCTTTTCATCAATGGCATCGAAAGTGTGGTGGCAATATTTTATAATAAACGTTGAGAGTGACTTTTTGTCCGTAATTTAACTTAGCTGAATACTTTTATTGAAGTGAAAACTTCTATATATATATATATCCTTGTGTATAGTATATATGAAGAACAAGGACCGATGACAATGCAATATTAATTTTTTGGGTGTAGTAAGTGAGCACTGATCATGGTCCCCAGAACACGACGTGATTTTCACCCCCTTCAAAACGTCGGATTGATTTGAAACTTTGCACACTTATCAAGGACCGATGACAATGCAATATTAATTTTGTTGGGTGTAGTAAGGGAGCACTGATCATGGTCCCCAAAACACGTTTTCAGGTGTCATTAAAAACTTTATATACAGGGTGATTCACGACGATATACAAAAACTTCGGGAGCTCATTAATTTTGTTGGATGTAATAAGTGAGCACGGATCATGGTCCCCAGACTAAAAAATAAGAATGGAAATAATACATATATATTAGGCCTACTTTTTTTACTCTAGTGCTGTTAAAATTAAGTATTTATCGTTTTAATCCCCGATTGTTACCTAGTACTACATTGAAGTAAGTAATAAGAAAGCTCGGTTCGTCAAAAGCTCGAGTTCGTGAGCTATATAAAAAGCTCGGCTCGAACTCAAAAATCTAGGCTCGCACAGGCCTACTAGCAACCTAATACTATCATAACAATATATATTTTATTTAAAATAAACTAGGAGATACCACTACGTCCAAACCACATGTTCGAACAATTGTAAGCTAAATAATTTAACATAGACTATTTTTACATATTACTTATTATAAATGTAACATCTGCAATTTGTGACAGGATATTTATTTCAATCAAACTTGTAAGTTTCTAAATGAGAGCATGTATCGAATAAGAAATGTAGTGAACTAAAAATAACAGGGATGTGCATATTAGTGAACATAGACATCAACTAAAGACACAAAATTGTAATGAGAATCGAACACCAAGTTCTGACTCTAGATCAAACATAAAATCAGCCATGTGAATTATATATCATGGAAGCATTGGTAAGGGCTTCCTTCTGGTCCTGCTGTAAGAGAGGGGACAAAAGTCATTCTAGTTTCTTCGCAATATATTCGCCAAATAGAACGTACTTGAACATGGAGTGTTGATCAAAAAATGTTACAGGCATAATTATTAACAGTTCGTACGTAGAATATTTTGTAGAAAGTTTTACTGGCATATGTCTAGTGTAATGCATATGAAAGAAGAATGAAACAATTATAAGTAGTTTTTTATTTATTAGTGAATAAAAGATCCTGAGACTTGATCATGTGGAAAACTGCAGCAACTTCTAGAACCGTTGCTAATTCAAACAATAATAAAAAATGAATGAGGAAAGTGTTTTATAATTTATTTAAAAGATCTACCGGAGTGTATGTAGAACATTACTATTTATATCATGCTCGCTAAATAATTTGTCAATTATTGCATCATTCTAAAATCATGTTTTGTATTATGTGTATATATGCTTTATTTAAATATGCTTCTTAATTAATTTGTTAAAAGATTCATTTCAAATAATTTTACATCTTTTTATTTTCTACACCTGAATACACTATACCAGAGCCGTCTTTAGCAAAAGCGCGGCCTGATTCAAAAAGTTTTGCGGGGCAGTTTTGAAAGTAAACGACCCCCTCCTGCAACCAACATTCACAAGCTATCATCCCTTCTTACTACCACTACCTACACAAATGTCACTACAAAACAGATTTGTTTACAGTTTGACAGCAGTAGTTTAAAAAATAAAAAATATCAATTAATTATAGTATTGTTGTTAGAACTTAAATAAAAAATACGACCGTTTTAAAGAAACAACCCATTTTCATGTTTTCAAGTAAAGAAACTAGATTGTCACAAAACACTAATACATAATGAGTATATTTTTAATGGTATTCCAGAATTTTGTATCACATAATATAATAATTTGGTTAAAATAATAGTACCTAGGCGACCGAGCATCGTTCAGTATTTTTTTTTATTGTTTTTTTTTAGGAAAATGTATGTAAATACGAATCGCATACTGAATAAATATGAATATTTTTCTATCTTACATACATATGAACTGTTAATTTTAAAAAAAATCATAAGTGTAATTAGTTCTAACATTTTATTAGATTTTTTTGCAGATATAAAACCTATCACATTCAAATCTTAATGTCCAAAAACCTCTATAGGTACATGTAGGTTATGTATATGTACCCTACCCAACGAATAGGCCATATTTGATATTGTTTACGTATTTTAAAAATAACAAATAATAATTATAATCGTTAGATAATTTGTATTACCTTTTACAACATTTCAACTCAATTTACTATTTAATTTAAATATTCTCTCTAAGAAAATAACAAAACAGAATATTACAAATAACAACTCAAAATTATTTACTGTCCAAAGTTATCAGTGTTATGCTAGAATAACAATATTAAATGTCTTTAATGTTTAAAGATTGGTAGAGCAACAAAAAATCTCAATCTCTGGTAGAGGTTGGTGCCGTCTCTTCTCAAAAAGAAACAATATAAAATAACATAAAGAAAATAAATCTGGTAAAGAACTGTTCAAAAATATTAATTAAGAAAAAATTAAATAAATTAAAATATAAAAATGGTAGATGATATCAAAATGAGTAGAACAAAGTATGTGTGCACATAAGTTTATAATATAACACAAAATAATCATTCACACACAAGACGTTATTAAACACATAGAAGGAAATTGTCTATATCAAAATTATTCTGATCAAATTCAAAGTTTACATCTATCATAAGTTCATATTCAAATGATAAATTATTTAAAATAAGGTTAGAAAAATATGGAAAGATCTCACCAAATTTAATATCATCTAGTGTCCGACTTGTATTGGATCTTTAATTTCAAATATTTATACTTAATCACATGTTATTCATTAAATATCTTCCTAATGATACTTCAAAGACCTAGGTTTTCTGTGTAATAAAATATTCCGCCGCTTGAAATGTAATGTTTCAGTTTATATATTTTTACAAGAATAATCCAATTTTAGGCCTCATTTGTTGAAGAGAAAACTTATTTTTCTTCAATATTTCTTCTTTCTTCTTTAGGTGAATATAAATGTATATGCACATTTATTTAAAAATAAAATGAAATGTAATGACA
The DNA here is from genome assembly GCA_018207615.1 of Philaenus spumarius. NCBI lineage: Eukaryota > Metazoa > Arthropoda > Insecta > Hemiptera > Aphrophoridae > Philaenus > Philaenus spumarius. Next base: position 175,291 of record JAGFPH010000502.1, read on the forward strand.
TTTAATTATAATTTGAATATGTTTCTTTAAATTTTTATGAAAATACGATAGTGAATATATAAAGTATAATTACTTGCACAAAATAAAGAAAATAAATGAATAACAACTCCTTATTACTTCTTTTATACTTGTTGTCTATTATTGCCGAAAATAACTATTTGTAATTTATAAAAATGCAGCTGATTACATAGTTGCGATATGCGAGTTCGTGCCATGACGAGCACAGATGTTTTCTGTCGATTCGAATGGTTTACATTAAGTTTTTGTATTTTCCATTTAGACGTTATTTCTCCCGCCTTATAGAGTTTATTCCGGTAGTTGTTCATCACGGCTAACTGTCATGGATATCCATTCTCGATCGTAATTTACAAGAAAGTTGGAAATCTTGATTCTTCCCGAATTGATTAATTTACTATATTTTGTTTATTAATATTTTGAATTGCTACACTTTATAGAAATGCAAAGAATGCAGAAACTGATGAAAAGGTTTTCAGAACGGTTAATAACAGCACAAAAATAATGTTTTAGTTACGTTTGGTGTTTGAATAAAGAAATGAGTTGAAAATTATACCACCCGATATATTGTTAATGATTTATGTTTGTTTAAATCTTATCTTATTAAACGAGCAATTCTTGTATATTTTCTATTCGCCTATACTTAGTGACTTCAAAGGTGGTATATAAAAGAAATTCAGAGTTTAAATTTTATGCACATTTTTTCCGAGTTTATGCACATTTTTGCAGACATAAGACCTAGCGCATTCGATTCCTGATGTCAAAAAACCCCTATATGCAAATTTTCATCAAAATCGTTAGAGCCGTTAGCGAGATCACCGAAATAAATTTATAAACAAATATACAATAATTGCTCGTTTAATAAGATAAGATATTTTCTTTTCATGTTCATCTGAAGTATAGAGTTTTTGTATCACTGTTTGGAACTTATTACGTAAACACTGTAATTTGAGTTTAATAACTTGAACCTTGTCTCGCACTTATAGTTTCGGCCGCTCCACTCGCTCCACCCTAAGCCACTCCACAGCTCTGCATTATACCAAGTATCCCTTTAGCCTAATGAATTCACCCCTAACACCTCAAATATAAAAGAAGGTTAAAGTAAAAAGAAAATTTTTTACATTATTAAATTCAATATTTCTAAATTGTTATTTTTTGCAAACAATTTTGTTGCAAAATTAACACAATACCTTGAGGATTTTCTTCAGGAGATTTTCTCTTTTTCTTCAAGGGCGTACTCTGAGCAACGTGTTCTAATTCTGTGTTAGATATATTCATTACAGTTATCAACATATCATCGTCTTTCTTCTCCTTTTGTTGGACAGGGGATATTTTACTACGAACACCTTCCCCTGTTGGAAGCTTGAAAAAGAACAAAATTATATTTTTCAAACAATAATTCTAGGAACAAATAGCACATATCAGTCAAACCAAGTGTACTAATCCTTCATTTTAAAGTACCAATCAGGAAAAAAAGCAATTTACAAGCGATAAAAACAGACCAAAACTGGGATTTGAACCCTAGGACTTTTAGATTTCCGTGCTAAAACTCAAACCACAACAGGATGTCAAGATTACAACAGATAATGGTCGATGTTATCTCAGTTGAATAGTTTTAGAGAACTATTAGACTAAACGACATGGAGATAAATCTCAATTCAAATGAAGTTATTGATCCGTTTTTTACTTCACTAAAATGCACCAAACCACAAAAGTGAGATAACCATGACCAATATCTGCCGTGATCACGACAGCTTTTCGCATCGGAACAAAAAGCTAAATCCTACATGTAATTTAATCCCTTGCTAGGAAAGCGTAAAATTACACTTAACATATTTTCTATTTTGTGGAGATTGTTATTAAATCTGCAAAAGTATTTATGTGTTAAATCCAATTAACTATTTTAAATTATAATAAATGTATTATAAAAATTACTTCTTTAAAAATGCATTCTTATTAGTATAGCCTACATAAACATATTCATTGTTTTACTTACTGTCTTATGTATCCGTCACGTGACTTCATTTTTTCAACTTTAATGACGCGTTTCGGATATTTATTCCATCATCAAAAATGTTATCACTCTTACGAGCTCGTCAAACATTTAATAAAACACACAAACACAACACTGAGAACATAAATATTTATTTTATGCGTGGGATGCATCCCGTAAGGCGGTCCAACATTTCTGATGATGTAGTAAATCTACGAAACCCGTCATTAAAGTTGAAAAAGGAAGTCATGTGATGAACAGATAAGAAATTAAGTAAAACTTTATTGTATTACGTTGACTTGGATATCAAAAAGAAATATGAATCTTAAATATTCATTGTTGTTTAGCCTTAGAACTAGACATAATTTATAACAAATAAATTTATTAGTGAAATATAATCTTTTGTAAATATATTTTTATTTCATGGTTACAAGTTTCATTGGATCAGGCAGCATCACAAGTGCACTCAATGTTATGTGAATAGATTTATAATTTACAGCAAAATGGGACAAAATCGGAACACACGATTTCGTTGTTTTTTGGACGCCATTTTTAATCGGTTAACAGTATGGATGTACAAATTTCACCGTTGGTTTTCTCTTGAAATTCTACATCGAAATGGTGTATCACATGACCGCCTTCACATTTAAAAAAATAAAGTTCATTCCAAGATGGCGAACAAAAATTTCAAACTCGCCTAAAAGTAGTTCTTTTATGGTTGTGAATAACTGCTTTTATTTATATCTCATAATAAGACTCGTACATTTAGAGATATTAAACCATTCCGGGACTTGTCTAACACACAGTATATATGCAGTCATTATAATTGTCTATGAAAGGTACAGTGAAAGAATGATTTTACATTCCCGGAATTTAAGTTTTCCCACAATTTACGATTTGAAACTACTATGTAATTTCTGACACTTAATTTACAACATTTGTTTTGCAGACTTATGTTATATTTTAAATTACAACACTGCAGCAATTTCATAAAATTAGCACAAACCGTATTTGGATGATTATTTCATTCCATGTTGTATTTTAAATAGGGATGTGTCGATACCAGATTTTTCGATTCTCGATACCGATACTGATACTTTGAAAAATCGATTCTCGATTCCCAATACCTATAACTAAAAAAAAAAACTGCGAAAAAAATAAATAAAATGACGAATGTTCGCAAAGAATACGACGTCCGAATAGTATTAAAGCTAATTTTAAAAAACGCCGGCGTTAAAAATACTTTAAGTACCACTGTAAATGCCCGCAAAAAAATCGATGCCCGAATATAATTAGTACCAATTTTATGAACTACCATTGGTGAAATGTTATTAAAAATAAAATGACGAATGTCCGCAAAAGAATACGACGTCCGAATATTATTAGCTCTAATTTTATAAAACGCGGCATCCAAACGCAATTTAATATACAACAGCATATGTCCGCGAAAAAACCTACTCCCGAAAACAATCTAATGTCCGCATAAGAAAATACAATTAACCTAGTCCAATGAAAAACACGTGAGAATTTCAGTAACGAAATAGCAGAATGCGCTGCAATTTAAAATAAAACAAGTTTATAATTATTCGGAATAATATTTTTTACGACTGACTAGGATTGCGTTACTCGGAATATCATATGTTTTGTTTCTGAACGTTCAATTCGGATAAGTTCAAAAATAATCGGAACTTCAATCATCGAAAATTCGATTCGACGGCGTCCGTTTAGTCCCGCCGAAGTCTGAACAACTTGCTAGAACAAAGTACTGTAATATCAAGTTAATAACGCTGTGTGTAAATACTTAAGAGTATTCAGTTTTAGTGCCGTGTTTTATTCATTTTTTTTATTAAATTTAAATATTGCGTCGATTTGTTCGGGTAATTAAATTGTGTAGGCCTACTCACTTACGAAGGGCTGCCAAGCGCTCGGCTGACTCAACAGCCGCCGCTGTTCCGTTGAGCGCCCAAACTCCCTGAAGTCTACAACTCGGATGATTATGCGAGTAAAAACCTTTAAATTCGGAATTACGTGCATGACGTGCAGTACTGTAATGTACTTATTTATTTACAGTACATTTCCGCTTTCGGATAATCGACACTATACTGAATTAACATATTAATTTGATTAAGTTTAGTTAGTTGAGGATATGTGGAAACTTAACCGGAGTAGGCTAGTCTTTTCAGCAATGACATCGAAGTGTGGCAATATTTTATAATAGACGTTGAAAGTGATGGACTTTTGTCTGTAATTTAACTTAGCTGAATACTTGTATATAATTATCTGTACATAACATACTTAATCATTTCAGTATTCAAATTAAATCTTATAATTTACTCTTAAATTATTGTTAAATTCCTTGAATAATAAATAGAACCGATTTGACTCTAGAACCGGGAACAAAAAAAAAAAAAAAAATGGAACCGACCCATCTCTAAATAAAAAGTAAAACAAAGGAATTCCGTCCGGAATCCCATAAAAATCATAAATCACGGGTAACGTAAGTCCCAACAAGTTTTACCCGACTTCAAACAAATAAAATTATTACTTTAAAGTTTAAATACTTTTGTTACCGATCTATAAAATGTGTTATTTTTCTTCACAATAGACGCCCTAATTCTATAAACACGGACACGATAACAAACGAATCCATAAGTGTTTGACCTTGAGCCTACTCTAGACTTCTTGTGTACAAATAACAGCCTACGCATGAATAAAAATAAAACAAGAAGCGTTTACTTATGAAAGGAAACAATTGCCTAAAACATTTTACTGGGGAAAATATCCACTTACATAAAATTAATAATGTTTTACATTTTCCCTACTGATATTTATTGTAAAATGCTGAATTGAGTTAAAATACAGAGAATGCGATTGCAAATACCGGAGATTACATTCACGGAGTCTATACGAGAACGGGCAGTTCTGACAACTGAGTATCTCGTGGTATCGGTAATCGGTATCGAATTTCGGCTTTCAATTCTCGATACCGATACCAAAGCTAAAGTATCGGTGGTATCGAGAATCGACCCATCCCTAATTTTAAATAATATTTACATGCGGCATTTTATAAAACTTTATTCGGGCGTTGATATCTTTTGCCGTTGTATTTTAAACGATTTAAAACCAATTTTTATAAAATTGCATTCCTGTGTAGATTTCTTTCGCTATTGTATTATAAATTATGTTTTAAAAACCTGCATTTCAAAAAAATTGTATTCGAGCGGCAATTTCTTCCACTGTTGTATTTTAAAAATATTGTTTCAACACCAGTATTTTATAAAAATAAAATTCTATTTATAATAAATTTTTTATTATATAAATATATATATTTCTTTTGCAACTAATTGCCCACACGTTGTGGAGCCATTTTATAATATATTTTTATAAATATCCTTTTATAAAGCCCCACTAGTTGGAAGCCATTTTATAATACTATCCATTTTATGAAAAACAATTGATAAATATAAAATACCTTTCTTTGTATTGGCTTCAGAAGTAGCCTTATAAATAATTAACACTGGATTTCTTTTAGGGTTATATCAGTCACAATTTTTATTTTTGAATTATATTTTCTTTTACATTACATATTGGCTAAATAGGCTATTTAAATAGGTTTAATGTTTATCTCGGGGTAAGGAACTCGGCTGACATGAATATGCTTTATTACTTATTCGCCTTAATTACAAGGTTGAAATTTAATGACTTTAGGTTTGCAAAATTTGGCATCATTTTAGAAGGAAATTATTGAGTTCTTATTTGGCTTTACTGTTCATGGAAATTTACTGTTCAAAGTCCGAAATGTTAATAGTAACACAGAGCATACCTATCTCTGATCGTTTTCACTGAATTTATCACTTATTTAATTTAAAAACACTGTTTTAATGAAACTTTTACTTGAGGTGTTAAATCCACAACTTCACTGTAACTCAGTACGGCTTCTAATGCTTTAAAAACCCGCGCGTCGGTTTTTTCATCTTTTGTCTCCTTCCGCGTAGTGACTACTTGGATCTTCTCGCTTCCTCTGGTTGTTGGCATAAAGTAGTACTGACATTTCACTTGATTTTTATTAATTTTTTTGAAGTCGTATATCTTATAACTGGATATCTCAGATATCGTATAGACTTTATTGGTTCGTTGTTGCCAAAATACACATATTTTTATTTATAGAAAGAATTTAACTTGAATCGCGTGTAACATCGTTAACTTAGTACAAATATGGCGTCATGTAAACAGAGGCTGATTTTAGTTACACAACATTCTATTCTACTTACATATATTTCGCTACTTATGAGCTAATTTTTCATATCGCTTTATGGCTAAATAATTACAAATGTTAATATTTTACAATGCTTTTCTGCTGAGGTTATATATTCAGGCAACATTTTTTCATGTACATTCTCTGCTGTATTTTATATTAAGTTTTATCGTTGCTATTTCATAAAATTAGCTCATATTGTCTTTGGCCATGGTTTTCTTTCATAAACATTTGTTGTAGTATTATATATATATATTATGTTTTAAAGCCAGTATTTGATAAAGTTGATGCAATGTAAAATTAGAACTAGAAGTAAAGTATAGTTAGATTTTGTGTGAATTATATTTTATTTTTGTTTTTGTAAATTAAGTTAATAAATGTTATATTATTATCAGACATAGACAACTGTAACAAATGTCAAAACTGTCCACATTTCTTTTATGTACAAATATTTTCTTGCTTATTAACATTTCTTGTAATTTACATTTTATTTTAAATTCGAGGTTTCACTGCATTTATTAAAAAAATTACTTTATTTAATATCAGGATAATAAGAATACCTTATCTATTATTTTTGGACGTCCTCTTTTCTTAACTGCAACCTCTTCCTGAACTTTATCTGCAAAATAAATCAAAGAAATTTAGAATTAAAATAGTTCTGTCTTATAAAAAATATCTAAAATCTTTAAATTTGATAGAATAAAACTTGAACAAAGAATCTCACAACTAATACGTTTCAATAGCAGTTATAGTTTGATTATTGTAGTTCGTACATAACTGAAGATGGTAACATTATCATTGAAATGAGTTTGATTCAATAAACGTATTAGTTGTGAGAATCTGTGTTCGAGATTTATTCCATCAAATCATCTTCTCACTGGTCAAACTCAATATTTATAATATTAACATCTCTAAATGCTTAACCTCTACGTACAGTGACTTCATAATTACAACTTAATTTCAGAGTCTTTCATTCGTATTATAAAATGTAAATATTAATTTTTCTTTTAGAAATCAGTCTTATCATTTATTGATAATATAAGATTTATTGAAATAAATATTCTTATAATTACGAGTACAATGATAATTTTCTTTATATAAGATAAAAGTCTATTGTAAATAATTCTTGTCTATTTATAATTTAAATTTGCATACATAAATGGTGGAGAAAATAATATGGTTTAAACAAAACTTTTAAAGGCAGTACTATTTGGTTACACCCATACTATTTAAAAGACAAGAAAAAGTATAAATTTACCAATTAAAACAATAAACTAAAAACAATATATATTGAGAAAACTAAACATATCAAACAATATGCAACAAAATTAAAATTGCATTTTAAGACTGAACCACTATCTTTGCACAGTTTGGAGGTATAGGAACCTGAATCTGAAGCTGACTAAGGCAATTTCCCCTTCCTTGTTCTGCACTAACTCGCAAACATCGAAGCTGGTATCCTGATATACCTAGGATTCAAGCACCGCGCGAGGATTCTGGTGAACTTATAAGTATATATATTCTGATGGAGGAAGACAAGTGACTAGGGAAAACAACTCGCATGGTAATAACTTACGACTATGTATATGACAATAGCTTACGTGATATGTTATACAATGACAGTAGTTGTATTAATCCAAATACAACTAGGGGAGAACAACGCATACTTTGCATGCCAACACCCTTTCTTCCTCCATATTCTAAATAACCA
>JAGFPH010000502.1:211364-226050 GCA_018207615.1 Philaenus spumarius
CTTATGCATAAACTCACATCAATTATGTTCAAGGGTTAAAAATTTGAATCGTAAATTTTTGGTACAAGAGTTAAGAGAACAAATGTACAACAGTTTTATTTTACCTTGTACACAAAATGTACACTCACCTGGAGGTCCATGAAATAAAACGCCCTTAGGAGGTTTCACATGGTACTTTCTAAACACTTCCGCGTACATCATTGGAAAAACAACCATTTCTTGTAAACACCGCACGTGTCCTTCGAGGCCACCAACGTCTGAGAAACGGATGGAAGTGTCGAGTGAAATAGGGTCTACGTCAGCTAACCTACCACTCGCTTCAGGCATGCCACCTCCAACAGCACCCGCTTTTTCTCTATCTTTTTCATCTTCCTTCCACTGGGGTAAACACCTAGAATTCAAATATTTGGTTTAGTTATATTGGTTATATTGAATTATATGCAAATATGACTAACTGTAATTCAACTAACTCCAATTTGTTATCTGTTCTTATAAAAATATGTAAAGTAAACTGGAGGATGTACGTTTGGCCCGGACTCCAAAGGTCCAATACCGTCTTTTAATCATTGGAGTTTTGGATATTTTTGACAGGAACGCTGGCAACATATGTGATTTCATGAATAAGAAAAAATTAATAAAACTTACAGAATAAATATAAAAATGATTTTGACAAAATAAAGTAACGTGATGTAATAATAAAACTATAAATTATTAATAAAAATTAGGGATGGGTCGATTCTCAAATTTATCGATTCCGATACCGATTCCAAGAATTGATTCCCGATTCCGATTCCAATGACCATAAAATTGTAAAGGGAAGTAAACATTGTTATTTAATTTTAACTGCATGGTTCTTAGGCGTTAATGTTACTTTTTAATATTGTTATCAACCTATGAAGATCTTACGTATAACTGCTGATTTGGATTAATTACAAAATGTATATATATATTTTTTTTTCATTATACTGTACAAAAAAAAGCTGTTTTCTATCTTTATGGACCTGGGTGGAAAGCCAAGGGACATAAAAATCACGCATAATTCTTGGTAAATTGTCATGGCATTCCCGGTAATTTTATCGCTTAACCCTCCAAGAGGCAACTTGCACAATTGTGCGGTCATGGACAACACAACTTGTATTTAATATTCATCTACCTCTATTTCTTTTTTTTCATGTTTTTCATGCCCTCCACAGAAAATAAAAGTAAAATTATTACCTTGTTCTTCCTTTTGTAGACTTATTTTTCCCCTTCTTTCTTTCAAATCTTTGTTCTTCACTTGATGATGAAGACGTAGATGAAGCACGGCGTCTACGTCGCCTAACAGAATTTAAAACTGCTCTTAATGTTCTAGATGATCTTCTAAGTGGTTGATCTGAACATATATATGAATGAATATGTATTTATTTGATTTGTTTTTTTACAAAATAAAACTATTTGATTTTTCTTTACAAACTATAGGTACATATACAAAAAATATAGAAAAAAACCTAAACAACAAACAAATAAATGATACCTCGAAATTATAAACCTCTTAGGGGTTTTATGTGGATATAAACTAATGAATACTAAATCTACACATTCTACATAAAAAAATAACATTATAAAAATAATTTACATTGGCTACAAGGAGACCGAGCCCAAAAACATATTTTTAGCGGTAGAAGAAGTAAAATTAAAACATTTTTTCAAATGTGATAAACTGACAAGTAGTTAGTTATGGTACGACGTGGCAAGTAAACGGTCTAGCATGATTCTCAAGGAAATATGAAGCAACGAAACCGATTAAAACTAATTATATTCAAATTAAATTCAGCTATTAATTCAAGAAGAATCTGAGAGAAATTCTACTTGAGTCCAACAACCATCAATTGGACGTGAGGAGATCTGCAAGTCTTACAGGAGCCGAAGACATCTATAGGTGTGGGAGGTCCCAGACTTACTTCATAAAGAAATATATATTATTTTCATAAATTAAATTCATCTTATAAAAGCAAAGGCAAATAAATTATTTAAACATTAGATTCATTTTTCTACATATAAGATCTTTCGCTTTGGTCAATTTTAAATAAATTGTAAATACAGTACCGTCTCGCTAATCCGGACTTGATGGGACCGGACCCTGTCCGGATTAGTAAAAGTCCGGATTAGACGAAAAAAGCCTAAAAATGCATGAAATGTATACCATTTGTGTTTTAAGTGAGAAAATGTATTAAAATTTGTGTTTTGGTGATACAGTATTTCATAACCTATTTAGCAAAGAGTGATTGTAACTGAACTGGTTTGAAAAGAATAAATATCAAAACATCTTTATCGTTAAACAAATTTATTGCTGGACTTCACACAATTTTAACGGTACTGTACATTGATTGATAGACAGATTTTACTTGACTAAAGTACAACAACAGTCTGCAGAGGAAACAAAAATAAGTTTTAAAAAACTTACGAAAAAAAGTCTGTAATGTTCTTTTGTTTTAACAATGAATAACGCCATTTTGCAGTGCGAATGTGTAGGCGCTTCAAGGTCAGTAGCTCGGCTGTTGACGTGTCGATCTGTTTCTCGAAGTAGGTCATCAACCCCTGATTGTTGTCGCCTCGCCATGAGTTAGGCCAACTGGTCCCTCTGTGTCATTTTCATCTTCAGAGCTATCACTCTCTGCGTTTGAAGTGCACACCGCGACGATTTCGTCTTCATTTAGCACTTGATGACCGATGTCACTGACACTGTTTATCCACTCGGAAATGTCATTTTCCTCCACCTCAGTACAACCCTCCAACTGTTGAAAAACTTGAACAAATTTAGCGTCATCAGCAGGTTGAGTTTCGGTTTGTTCACTTTCTTGTGACATGTTAGGCCACAATTTCTCCCAGCTCTTTTGGAGAGTAGACGATTGAATTTCTTCCCATGCTTCTGCTGCCAAATAAGTGACATCTTTGATTGTCACTTTTTTAAGAAGGTCCATCAAGTTTGTAGCTGGAACTGCTTCCTGTTGTTCCAAAAGCGATAAAATCAACTTTTTTCTGCATCGCCGTTTTGTCGCCTCTATCACTCCTTGGTCCATTGGTTGGATGAGAGCCGTGACATTAGGAGGAAGAAATTTCACAAAAATGTCACCATGTGCGCAATTCTTCTTCACTGGGATGGCACGGGGCATTATCAATTAACAAAACTGCTTTTTGAGGGAGTTTTTCTCTTTTAAAAACTTTTTTGTTCATGGCACAAAGTTTTCAAAAAACCAGTCCTTAAAAATTTTACCATTCATCCATGCTGAGTTTTGGGATTTGTAGTGGGCCGGTAGAACTTAAATTTACATTTTTAAATTCCCTGTAACCAAAAGTGGAAACTTTAGATCCCCAGAAGAATTACTGCAGGGCAGCAAAGTTAGGCGTTCTTTCTTAACTTTGTGGCCTTTCGCTACTGAGTCTAATTTAGAAGCTAAAGTTTTTTTTCGGCAGCATTTTATAATTTAAACCAGTTTCGTCTGCATTGAACACTTAACAAGGTTGTAAGTTTTCATCTTTCAGAAATTTTTCGAAATTGTCTTTGAATTTCTCGTTGGCACCACTGTCACCTGACAAAATTTCGTCGCTTATTCCGATTTCACGGATGCCGTGTCGCTCCATCCATCGAGACAGCCAACCCACACTGACAGTAAAATTAGGGTCGCCTTTCAACTTTTCATTCAGTTTGAACGTGATTGTTTGCAAATTTACACCTGATAACGGAACACCCTGTTCACGTTGCTGGCAAAACCAAACATACAAAGGTTTCATCTAAGGTTTGGTTTTTTGGTTTTTTTAAGTGCTTCTGCCACCTAAACTATCTTTACTAACCATTTTTGCACAAACATTTTCGATTTCCTACCGCTTTTCTTTCCCAATCGGAAACAGTTTGTTTTCCCACACCTAACTCTTTTGCAGTTTTAGTAAGCGATTCACCTGCATCAATACGAAACATAGCTTGGAGTTTTTGTTCCATTGTCACTGTCACTAACTTACGTTTACTCGCCATTTTCACTGAACACACTGCACACTGAAGAAACAAACTTGCACTCCGAACACAGATCAATCAATAACATACTGAAGTCAACTAACAACTGAGTAGACGTCTAGCGAGAAACAAAACAAAAAGGGACTGTTGAATCGACAGATAATCAGACAGACAGACATCTGAAGTCAGGTATAGTGTGACGAGCTGGTCAAGTGAGTCACTTCCTTGAAATACTGTGGGAAAAAAGATCATAGGCGGGCGGGCGGGAGGGCAGGTGGCCGACCCTTTATATCCTCGGATGAGCTTTCTCTTCACGCTAAAAATAGCCAAGGACAAATGAACCTTAAACTATTTTCGCTCTCGGCAAACATCGATTGCGTGTACTGTACCCAGTAAAATACTGCAACTATTTTTTTTTTTAGGGCCGTCCGGATTATTGGAGACTGTACTGTAATATAATAAGTTAATTGTTGTGCTTTCACTATAGGTATGTACTGGGTGTTATGTAAATGCATAGGTTTTTACAGATATATATTATCAATCATGTAAAACTTAGGAGATACCTTCGTGTTAGCGATATTTATACAGCCCAAACCTATGTGATGTGGAAAGGAGTTTACTTGGCAGTACAGGAATTTTAATAGAGTACCATAACAGTTCAGCACATAAGCTTTCTTGAAAATACAAAATAGTAACTAGTAACTCGTTGCTGCATGTACTTTATAAACTTACCAACATGAGCCTGAAATCTGTCAACAGTGGGTTTAGTCTGACGGAGATGATATTTCCTTTCTTCAACTCTTTCACGTCCTCTCTGATGTTGGACTTCTTCCTCTCCAGAACTACTTTCAGATTCATCGCTCGTATTCACTGGTAACAGAGTCATTCAAACACAAATAAGTAAATATTACAGTTTTTAAATAAACTTAATAGTGTATAGAGCAATCAGAAATTCAGTTTAAGGCTCTCTATTTTTTTAACGATCTTAAAGGGCATATACACTACCAAATAAACGTCCAATTTCTTTGATCAGAAAAACTTTAATCAAAGAAATTTGATGATTCTTTGACAAAATAATTCGTTCATCAATCTTTGACAAAGATTTTCAAAAAAGAATAAAGTACTAAAAGATTAATATGGTAGGCCCTATACATTTTTAGGTAACTGCCTAACCTCAAACTATAAGTCAGTCGTTCTTGTACACTTATTGCTTTTCTACTAAGAACTGTATCCCTTTTTTTAATTCTAGTTTAGGTCTACTTTTAAGTCATTACTTAAAAGAAATAGATTGACATCATTGAATTTATAATTAGGCCTGCCAAATGCAATTGTAATTAATTTCATCCATGTAATGAATTTTATTTTTCAACAGTCAAATCAGGCTATTTCTCTGATGATTTATTCCAGTTATATTTGACACCGTCTTTGATTTTAAAGTGTCATAATTCTGAATATTGTGGAATATAAATTCAGAAATTTCAAAACTTCATACTTCAATAAATTAAATTACAAGGAACATGGACCAAGACCGGGATTTGAACCCAGGACCTTTGCCTTTCCGGGGCAAAACTCTACCACTCAGCTATCCTGATCCTCCAGATATTGGTCGATGTTATCTCACTTGTACAGTTTTACTGCATTTAAATCTGGAGGATCAGGATAGCTCAGTGGTAGAGTTTTGCCCTGGAAAGGCAAAGGTCCTGGGTTCAAATCCCGGTCTTGGTCCATGTTTTTTCACTTGTAATTTAACTTATTTAACCCTTGCTGAGGAAGCGTGTAAGCAGGTAATTTATTACAAATTAATAATAATTCAAACTTCACTTGTTACGTCTTTCCTTCCAAATAAACTCATCTTTATGTACAGTATTGATAAAACTTGTGGGACAATAGCTACCTTTAGAAAAAGATGCTTTTGTATTATACGGATAAGTATAAAAATCAAAAGTAGGGAGTATTTTAAGGTTCTGTCATTTGCCTGTTGCAATAACAAATAAAAATGGAGTAACTGCTTCTTCTGTTCCACCTAACTTTTAAATTGCCTATGATCGGAACTTGAAAGAGCAAATTTTGCACATTTGTAACGTGAGGCGTTACAATAAAAAAAAAGAATTTTGAAAAATATTTTAAAAAAATTGGTTAATGCAATTTTAACAAATTCAAATTAAAAATGCTCAAATATTTATTAAAAACAATGAAATATAAGTTTATTACTTAAAAAGATTATTTACTTTATTAATTTATATCATTATTATCAATAACAATACTTAATTCATCAAAAATAAACAATATCAAAAAATCTAACCTCAAAATATGGTTTGTTTACATTTACCTTCTTACCGATTAGCGACGGCCGGCCGGTGACTTCGTTGTGTGTTGACAATATTTTGAAATTTCCAGGTTTATCAAAAAAATCACGCATAATCCACGGAATTTTTCCCGGTAGAAAAAATCATGCATAATTCCCTGTATTCCACGTTTTCCAGATTGGTTTACACCCTGAATTGGTTGACATCTGGTAAGCTACTTTGCAGTAACCGAGATCAACAGTGATGCGGCAGATTTCTAACGATTTTTTTCATCATACTGCATCGAAAAAGCTGTTATCTATCTGCATAGACCAGGGTGGAAAGCCAAGGGACAAAAAAATCACGCATAATTCCCGGTTTACTCGTAAATTGTAATCGCATTCCCGGTAATTTTATTGCTTAACCATCCAAGTGGCAACCTGCACAATTGTGCGGTCGTGGACAACACACAACTTGTATTTAATTTTTCAACCACAATTCTTTTTTAAGTTTTACTTATTTACCTTAACGAAGCCAGGTACAACAGCTATAAAATAGTTTTACATATTTACCTGAACAAAGCCAATTATGACAGCTATAAATAGATTTACCAGTCCAAAGCAAGGTACGAAAGCTGTAGAATAATTCTACTTATTTACCTAAACAAAGCCCGGTACCACAGCTATAAACAAGTTTGACTTATTTACCTGAACGAAGCCAGGTACGACTGCTATAAAATAGTTTTACTTATTTACCTGAACAAAGCCTGGTACAACAGCTATAAACAAGTTTTACATATTTACCTGAACGAAGCCAGTTACGACAGCTATAAATAGATTTACTTATTTACCTGTCCGAAGCCAGGTACGACAGCTATTCAAAAGTTCTACTTATTTACCTAAACGAAGCCTGGTACAACAGCTATAAACAAGTTTTACTTATTTATCTGAAAAGACCCAGGTACAATACCTATAAAATAGTTTTACTTATTTACCTGAACGAGCCTGGTACGACAGCTATAAACAAGTTGTACTTATTTACCTTAACGAAGCTAGGTATGACAGCTATAAAAACGAAGTATCTACTTATATAAAGCTAAACGGTAACACTGATTCACTGACATTAATTAATTATGAGGCACTTCCCGTAATCGGACCCCCCTCAAGCTTATACTTAAATTAAAGCTCTCGACAAGAAACTTTTGGGAAAATTGCCAGAAGTTAACAATTTTTAATTTTGGAAGCACCTTTTGGGCGGGAAAGATTTTTTCGATTTTTTCATTTTTCCACTTTGAGTGCGTTTAGTAAGAAAGTGGTAAGAGATAGCAAAAATTTTAGATACAAAAGTTGTAGAAAATTAAATTTCGAATGAGAAATTTTCTGTCAGATTCAAGATCTAATCATCCATTTAGCCACTATTCATCCAAGAAGGGAGGCTCCGCCCAATGTCCTTAAAGCTAGACGGTTTCACTGATTCACTGACATTAATTATGAGGCACTTCCCGTAATCGGACCTCCCTCAACCTCATACTTGAATCAAAGCTCTCGACGAGAAACTTTCAGAATAATTGCTAAAAGTTAACATTTTCAATTTTGAAAGCACCTTTTGGGCGGAAAGATTTTGTCAATTTTTCATTTTTCTACTTTGATCGCGTTTTGTAAGAAAACGGTAAGAGATAGCAAAAAATGTTAAATATAAAAGTTGTAGAAAATTTAATTTCAAACAAACGATTTTCCATCAGATTTAAGATCCAATCATCCGTTTAGCCGCTATTCACCCGAGAAGAAGCTCCGACATACAATCCTTCAAATTTCCCATGTTAATCTTATGGAGATAATGTTTAATGAGTTTGAGTCAGCTGCCAAATAAGCTGATTTATGCTCGGTCACCTATGTACAAACGAGCCAAAGATTAACGAGATTCTTTAGCGAATTTTCCAACTGCGAGCGAAGCGAAGCAGCCATCTGAGGCGGGGTTGGGACGCGAAGCGTCCATGGCCAGAGCCCCTAATATAGTATATGCGCGCGCCAAACAAGGGGGTCGAGAGTGGTGGCGTTGAGGGGGCATGACAACAAGGAACAACGAACATTAAATTGATTTTACCCTTCTCCATTTTATGTAAACAGCTGATTGATTTTGTCAATGGAAATATAACAGAAAAATCAAACAAGTTTTAATTATTTTCTTTAATAAAAAGATGTTTTGATTAAAAGTATGTTGTTTTCTGGTGTAATATAGTGAAAAATATTGTACTTAACTCGCGCGGTAAGTTTTTCCGTGCTTGACAGGAAACTATCATGCTTACACGGAAAACCCTTATTTACCTAAACAATACAGAAACTATAGTCAACCGCACAAACACAATAAGGTAACAAACAAATAACAAACTCGTAATCAACCTTGCTTAAAATGTCATAATTATAACAATATTCATACCATAACCTATCAAATCCGAATTACGCTCACAAACGTAGTAGAGGTGTGTCGGAAGTATTGTAATCAGTATTTTTTATTCGTTACTTTGCAGACACACAAAGTAATCGCTACTAATGGTTCAAAGTAGACTCTCGGAATACTTCGAATCCAAATTGTGGGTCCAGTCCAGTACTGATAGCGCATTCGCGGTAGCGGTGGAGTTGGAATGAAATGGAATTAAGGAGGGCAATATCGGTGGCCGTAGCATCCGCATACACGAACGTATACGTAAACGGAACATAATCGACTCGATGCCGATTCCAGTGCCGAGAATCGTGGAATTGACTTTTGGAATCGAGAATCGACCCATCCCTACTTACATTACACCATTAAAAACCAGTTAAGGAAACAGAACATCACATTGTCATGCAGGACCTCCAACAGATTAGAAAGATTAGTGGGTCGTGGAATTAATAACAACAAGAAAGATGTTTTTCAACAAACCGGAATTTATAAAGTCACGTGGTCAGACTGGCCTAAATTTTACATCGGACAAACAGGTCAGTGATTTAAAACTAGATTTTGCGAACAGATCCCTAGAAAGACATTGTTAAAACAAAAATCTAAGTTTGCTGAACAAATAGTCCAAAATTGTCACATGGTTGAAAATATCAATACAAATATGGAAATTCTATACAAATGTCAAAAGCCTCCTTTTATGTCGAGTTTGGAGAAAATGCATATCTACAATGCATTTAAATAACACTTTGAATGAGAAGGTAAAATAGAATTTGAATGTACTGTTCAAAGTCATTCATTGCATAGGAACACAGAGTCCAATTAATAAGATAAACGACCCCCAGATTTAACAAATGGGGATAGGAAAGAACTAGCAATCGCGAGGAGGTTAGTTCTGTATAACTGGCTGGCCAGCGTTCTCGTACTGTCTCGTGTGTTGTTTGTTTATTAATGTTGGGCAAGTGTTGTATTATTAAATGTTAGGTGTGCTGTTTGTTATTTATGTTTTGTTTTTTCATTACTTGACAATGGAAGCATAGTCTTCTGAATCTGATCGTCGCTGTAAAGGAATATAGAAATGTTGACGGTCTTAAGGTATGTAACCTAGTTTAAATTACTATTACAGTTCAGGAGGCTAACAACCATGTATAAATTCATGAAGATCATTTTAATTTTGATATAACTAGGGGAGACCCCTGCGTGCTCCGCATGCCAACCCCCGATGGAACCTTCTAAAAAGATATGTTATGTTTTATTTATTATAAAGGTGTAGGATTAATAATCTCAAAACTAAGATGATAAATAATGTTAAATGTTCAAATCAAATTATTTCATATATTTTATAACAACAGTTATAATAAAAGTTAAAAGAACCAGTAAGGCTCAGGTGTAGGCCTACACTTAATAAAAACTCTTACCAAAAAGTTACTATCAATTACCGCATATTATTAATAAATAGGCCTACTATAATATGTCTTATTTATTTTTAAATAGGATGTAACATAGTTTCTTCTTATTTTTAAAATCCTTAAAGCGAGTTTTTATTGATTTGTGTGTGTTGGAACATGTGTTGGTTGAGCCTAGGCCTAACTTAAAATATTATTTTGTACTAAAAGCTGGACATCCGAATCAACTGTTTTATCTGTTATTTTAATCAATTGGTTGCTTTGGCAATGACTGTAAATACATTCAAGAAGTTGTTTTTTCAGTCTAGGCCTAACCTAAAATTATGTTTAATTTATTTTACCTGTCTCAACGGCAACATACACACAATGATTTATGTTTTTGTGCACATCTTTGAATGATATAAGTTTCATATTTCAATTGTTGTTTTTTAGTTTTTCATAATGTTGCTTATTTATTGGTATTACAGCTGTTAGGCACTATGTGCTTAACGTTCAACTTGATCCTGTGAATTTGTTCGTTGAAAAATACTGGCCACTAATGATTTTCTCTAGGCCAGCTGATTCCTTTTGCTACAATTGTTTGTTCTTAGATGCACAATCACGTGTTTTAATAATCAGCTGGATAGGGAAACTTAAATTGATGATAAAATATGTTTTAAAAAGTTCTTTTATCACATTCTAAATGAAATTATTTCAAAAATGTAAGTAAATTGTGCAAATTCATTTAAAACAAACCGCGTGTAAAACGGTTCAGTGGAAACCTCAAGTGAACTCTTCAAAGAAGTGCAAAGTTGAAATTTTACCCCATGTTAATCTCCATAAGAAAAGTTTATTTTCCATTTTTGATCCAATTAACATAAATATTTTCAAAATACAAATAAAACCTGCACATATAGGACCGCTAACCTTTGTTTTGGTACAACCCGCATGTAAATTGGTCCAGTAGAACGGTCAGGTTCGCTGTCAGAAGCTTTAAATTTTTCCCCTATGTTAAATCTACATAAGAAAAGTTTATTTTCCATTTTTTACCCAATTAACATAAATATTTTCAAAATACAAACAAAACCTGCACATATAGGACCGCTAACCTTTGTTTTGGTACAACCCGCATGTAAATCGGTCCAGTAGAACAGTCAGGCTCGCTGCCATTAGTTTTGAAAAAGTTTTTTAGTATATAAGATAGGTTTAACAAAAATTTATATTTTTTATCACACTTACCTTGTTGTTTTCTTTCCGTCACTTCTCGTCTTCGACGAGGTCGTTTCACACGTGAATACATATCTTCAAACGGTCGTTCACCTTGTGGAATACTACTTTGTTCTGCTTGGTCTGTTTCTCTGACTCCTTCAGCCCTTTCCTTCTCAAGCGTTCTCCTGCGTTCACTTTTTCTTGTTTCCACTACTACTTTCCTAGACTCACCCCCATCTTCAGTATCCAATTCATCTGTCTCTCCAGGAACTTTTAATCGTTCTTCTTCTTCTTCGAGTTCCACTTCCCCCTTGATATCCAAATCTTAAACAAGATAATTAACATTCAAGAACTTGTGTTCCGCCTCTTCCGTATCTACAGTAGAACCTCTTTAATCCGAACCCCGGTAATCCGAACACCAAAAAGTGAAAAAAATTTAAAAACATTTAGCGATGGATATGCTGTACCAGTGCATATTGAACAAATTCAAAATTTAGCAGTCAAAAAACGCACTTTGTCATTAATACAGAAAAAAGTGAGTGACTTATTGTAATTTGATTAGAATTTTTTCTAACTATCATATTTTCCATACTACGTTTACTATATATAGACCTACTGTATTTCTCATTTTTCAATAACACTTACGATCCATTTCAGCTAAGTTTTAGCTGTTTAGTTATGTGGAAAGTACAATATGTTCTGTAATCCGAACGATTCGATAGTCCGAACCCCTCCGGTTCTAATTAGTTCGGATTAGAGAGGTTCTACTGTATTTTAAATAGTATTTTTCGAGCCATATAGATCATTTTATTTTTGGCACCATTGGTATCTTGTAAATTATTTACTTGACAATGGGGAACCTTCCACTTTACAAGATTTAATAATCTGTTTTGAAACTTTAAAAAGTGTCCGCCATTTTTAAATATGGCGAACAACTGAGAAAATTATTGGCAAACAAGGAGAAATACTGTTTAGTTTTAAATAATTTTTTTTATTCTTTGATAGGTTTTATAAAGCTACTTACTGTTTTAGGATTTGTAGAAGCTGTTTCGATTTTGTATGCATTTTTGGTACTTAATATTGTTAAACCATGTTAATAAATTAAACATAGTCTAGGAAGTGAAAAAAAATGATTAAAACAAATAAATCATTTTCAAATTCACAGCAATTTTATCAGGTAGTTTTAAATGAACAAAAAAACGTAATCTCCTATAGACTGAGCTGAAAGGGATTTTTCTTTTTGGGTACAAAACTCTACAAACTTATAATGTGACATATAAGTGTTATAATGTGTAAGATAAACTTACATAATCTAAGAATTGGAAATTTAAAAAAAACCACACACACAATATTTACTAAGATTCTACAAAATTTTATTGAGTCTTGCCGACCATGGTTTCAATGACGGCATTAACATCATTTCTCTAATCATTTAGAAACTCATTAATAGTCAGATTTTTGGAGTTATGTTAATTTTAAGATTCTCCATGTCAATGAAAACGGTAGCAAATTAAATTTATTAAAAATGTTAGATTGTTTTGTAAAGACTTTAACCTTATACTAAATAAACAGGTACAATTTATCTGGAACTCACCTCTACTGAAACCATTGTCTGCCCTATGACCATAGGTCTCTCGCACCCTTCCCTTTTACTTTTGTTTGTTAGCCAAGTTCTCTGTTGTAATATTTATATGTCTGTTTTCTATATTTTCCTTAAGCTGCTTTGTCTATATCATCACTGGCAAAACCATGGTCGGCAAGACTTAATCAAATTTTGTGTAATTTTACTAAATATTGTGTTTGTGGTTTTCTTTTAAAATGGAGTTCTAACTTCGGTCAATAGTACAAATCATATGATTGGAAATTACTTTGCACAGTTTGTAATTAATCAAAATAATTTACTAGACCCTAACTTTAAGATCAAACATCAACTGAACACTTAGAACATATTGTCCAAAAAGGAATTTATCTTGCTGGGTGAAGTTAACGCCTAGAATGATAGTTCAGTAAAAGCATTTAAGATGAGCTAGCTGCACAGATAATAAAGTGAAACACAGATAATTAAGTGAGTTAATTATCCTTACCCGCATGACTGTTATAGGAACTGCCATACATAGGATAGCCTCGAAGAGTTTGTGCTCCAACAATCCAGCTGTCACTATAATTTTCATATTTTAGTTTGCGTTGACGAGTGCTTCGTCTGATACCTAAAAAATAAATATTAAATACATTGTTCAATATTTTTTTAAACTAAATTGTTAAATAGTTTATAAGTAAAAACATTTATACAGGTTGATTTATAAATAAATGTGGACTAATAATTCACCAACGTTTTACACAATTGCATAACTTAATTTACAGTAAAAAAGTTCCAACAAACATAGGTGCTAAACTGATCCATTTTTCATATGAAAGGAAACAGTACAAATTTACTTTCTAGTGTTTAAATTCCCTGAGTCTAGACATCTGCATCTGAACTTACACCACAATCCCTATATTTAGCAGCCTCACTCAATCCTAAAATTAATGTTTGAAATTTTACCAGAACAAACTAGGCTTCCCTGAATACAAAATAAAGATTATCACAAATTAAAATTCACGGTAAAAATAAAAATCTAAAATTGTATGATCACACCATTGAGTAACTTCAACATAAACTCAAAGTTTTTATTTTAAATCACAGTTTTTGGGGACATTAAGCAATTTTCCTTGACTTTTCCTGACTGTAGAAAACTTGTCAAAATGTGTTAAAAGTAAGATTAGTATCAAACTATAGGCTATAATTATTTATTATTATTACTTAGGCAATTGAAATCAACTGGTAGTTAGTTTATTTAGATAAACCAAGAGTTTACTTCGAGTTTTTTCTCGAAGGAAAACAACAACAAAGTAGGCCTATATTCATTAACTAACCTTGAACAGGACGGGTTAGTATTGTTTTATTAACAGAAAATTTAGATTTAGTTTTTACAACCGAATCATCACACTTTACAATTTCAACTGCACATTTTTTAACCCTTTTCTCTTCTATAAATACCATAATTCACACTATACTGTTTTTAAACATACATGACATTATTCCAATAAGTTTTCTATTAGCTGTAACTCAGCTGTTATTTTATTATAACTAGGAATATCAAAAGCACAATAAAATAGGTACAGCAAACCACTAAAAATAGCTCTCTAGGAATGTGAATTTCAGTGCTTACTTCTCATAACATCTTAAAGAAATATGAAGATGGTCACACAAAATAATACTATACAATGTCCTTGTATATTATTTAAACTGGTAAGTAAAGTTGTGTGAAAACTGTGTAAAGAGCCTATATATTTGCATTTAAAGAGCATTTACATATGGCCTTAAGTTTGAGGGGAAAATACCTAGT
>JAGFPH010000502.1:242642-260724 GCA_018207615.1 Philaenus spumarius
ATCTTAGCTATGAGGTTATAATTAATTCTACACCTTTATTATAATAACATTAAATGTATGAAAACAGTAATACTTGTATCAAAATATAAATAAAATTGTATTAACTTACTTTTATAAGTTTGTATTACACATACTTTCCATTTCTTAAATCTACATTAGAAAATTGCAATATTCAGATAATTTAACTCACTTTTAAACACATGTTTCTTGAATGTATTTTCATTCATTAATATAGCAACCAATTTGATAACGCTTTTTGTTACTCCTACAGCAATCCGCATAAAGGAACTCCAAAAAGGCAAGAGCAAATAGAAGTGTTTAGAACATGAATAAAAGACTTCTAGTTCTAGTGGGTCTGATCCCAAAATAATTGTGAAGTGCTCCTAGTGGAAGTAGATTTGACACAAAATTGAACTGCGAACCGAACACCATGTTCTGAGTCTAAATCAAACATATGCTCCGTCTTATATATGTTAATTTAATTACAGCAGCATTGGCTGGGACTTCCTTCTGTTCCTGCGGAAAGGGCACGTAATTTTTCATTCTTCTCAAAATAGTCATGTAGTATAAACTTGAATGTTAAGTGCTGGACAGAAACTGTTTCCAGAGAAAGTGTTAACAGTTGTGCACAGAGTTTTATTAAAAGTATCTAGCACGATTTAGTATAAAGTATGTGAAGGAGGATTTCACAAATTTTTATTATTTTATCCGATAATGGCTGATATAAGATCTTGAGACACAGTCACGTGGAGAACAACTTGCTGAAACTACCAGAATTGTGGCAAATTCTAATTATAATAATGAAAAGTGATCAAAAGTGCACTTAAAAAGGACTAGGGGAGACCCCTGCGTGCTCCGCACGCCAACCCCCCAACTCCCTGTTGGAACCCGGTATGAGCCGTTAGAACCTGTTGTGTAGTCAGCAAGGCTCAGGTCTACACTTTAATAAAAACCTAACCTAAAAATTAGAAATACTAATAATTGATTTAAAATTTGAAATAAACGGTTAATGAAAATATTAGAGACTACAGCTGATTACTCAATCAACAATAAACATTATTTATTTATTTTGGTTCACTCTAGGCCTAACTTAAAATATATAGATAGTTGTTGCCCGTCGATACTCGGCGGATACAGCTCCATTCGAGGTGAGTGGAGCGCTAGGCAGATGGTGCGAAACATGTATAAAATAATGTACTTTTTAAAATGCTATTTCCTTCCAATTATTTTTCTTCTAGCAAAGTTTAAGAAGAAAAAAAATGGATTAGACAATCAGTGAATTTAACTAATATTTTATACACAATACACATAATCTAATTTTTTGGGATATCAATACAGATAGGAAAGAAAGGAGAAAAAACCATTACCTTGCATAAATAATACAATTGCCAACTACCTTGAAAAATATTGCAATTTAAAACTGCAGGCCTATTTGTAAAATGTTGTATTTATGTAGGCCTTAATTATATATCAAGATAAAGATAAAAATGTTGTCTTTTAATTCGATTTTATTTCATATTGATTATCAAATGATTTAGAAGTTATTAATATTATAATAAAGAAATTAATACTCGAATATATTTATATGTTATACGAAGATGTACGTATGTTTCCTAAGTTAAACGAATGGGAATCTTCCATAAATTTGTATGAATGAATAAATTCATTGATGGTAAAAGGTTGTATTTATATTCACTTTATAACCTCAAAGCAAACCTTATAACGTATTATATAGCCTACCTTAAATTTATAACTCATATTTAAAAAAAATCAACTTCAGAAGAATTATATCATTGATGAATTGTTATTGTAATTGATTTGTAATTGTTAACATAACCCCAAAATACAATATACGCTAGGTTTTGTACAGATGATGGGTCAAATCAGCTGTTATATTATATGAGCGTTTGCTCTTCTTCTGTTGTTAGACAAAATACCCTGTTTCTTTACAATCAGCTGTTTGAAGAACTGTAAAATAAAATCATTGCAAAGGTTTCTAAATGTTGATTTTTTTAATTTAAGAAATTAAGATGACGTAAAAGTAATTAAAACCTGTTAATATAGAAAAGTTTTGCTTTAATTTGGTATAAACTGAATGTAAATCGGTACAGTGAAAGTCTCAGACGAACTGTCCAAAGGATTGAAAACGTTGATTTTTTCTCCCATGTTAAATCTCCATAAGAAAAGTATATTTTTCATTTTTGACCCATTTAACGTAAATATTTTCAAAATACAAATAAAACCTGCTAATATAGGACCGAAAACCTTTGTTTTGGTAAAACCCGCATGTAAATCGGCCCAGTAGAAGTCTCAGACGAACTGTCCAAATGTTTTTTTCCTTACGGCTTTAAATATATAGATTTTATATTTTTATTAAAAAAATAAAAAAGTCCATGCTCTCAATAAATTGCGTAATAGTTGCATCATTATAAAATGTCATGTAAATATATATATATCATTTAAATATGTTTTTTAATACATGTGTAAAAAGTTCTTTTCAACAGTTTCACGATTTTTCATTTCTAGCATTTTATTTCACTATACCAAGTATCTCTTTAGCTAAACGTACATGCCTTGAGGTGAGTGAGGAAACTCTCTGAGTAGGAGGGGAGACATAAACCAACTAAGGTGGTTGTTCCCCTAGCAGCTGTACCGCGCATGCGCAAACGTTCTCTTTGCCACTGTTCATTCCCAAGACAGTTTCATCACTCACCTCATGGCATGTACTCACCCCTGAGATAAAAAAAGTTAAAGTTAATAAAACATTCTACATTTTAAAATTCAATATTTCAAAATTTATATTTTTTGCAAGAATTACATTGCAACTTAAAGACGCAGTTTTACTGGTACCCTTTGTTTGATAATTTTTTCAATTATAAAATTAAATAAGATATTTGCAAATTTTTGGTACATTTTTTTTTTTTTTTTTTGAGTTTTCCAACCTAATTAATAAGTATTGCAAACTAATAAAATTGTTGTCTACACATTGTTCCAATGAATGTTGTACCCATCACAGTAATGGACACTGAATTTACTTGAGAATTTTAAAGCGGTATGGTTAAAAGTGTTAAAGCTGTATAAATGGATTGAACAGTTTAAATCGAGCAGAACAAGCAATATTCATCGCACCGACCAGGCACTGCTAAATCGCATAAATGACCTTATTTCCGGTGAGACATAAAAGACGACAATTGCTGAATTATGTAATGTTAGTGTTGAAATCGTGCATTTGATCATGATGACAAACTGAATTATAACAAAACATGTTCAAGATGGGTTCCAAGGTAATTGATTTGTCCTTGAAGACACTCACGTTCACATTTGTTCTAAACTAAAAACAACAATGACTTTCTAGAATATGTAGTAACCTGTGATCAAACTTAGATTCACCGCAATGAACCTGAATCCAAAGTGTTTAATAAAAGCATTCGGTTTCACCTATAAAAAAAAAAGAACGCAAAATCCACGTGTCTGCTTGTAAATGATGTTTACGGTTTTCTGGACTTTTAAGGCCAAAATATTTGACTTTTTAAAAAAAAAAGAAAAAGTACTTTGTATAATGAGTATTATAACATGCTTCAACATAGTTAAAAATCTGTGATAAGGAGAAAAGAATAGGGTTTTCAAAAGTGACTATTGCACAATAACGCCTGCCCCTCATGCAGCTCACAAAACGCAAGACAATCGAAACTTTGGGTTGGTCTGTAAGGCATGCATTTTCATAGATGGATAAATGAAATAATTAACATAAATGAATATTTTTAAAAGTAATGTAAAGCAGACAACAGGAGAATATATTATTCTTATGTGATGACGTTGTTGATTTGTTAATTGATAAAATGCATGGTAAAATTTAAATTAATACGCAATATATTGATAATTGATGCATGGGAACCATTACAAAAGTCAATTCTCAAGCCAGAAATAGAAATGTGTGATGTCAATTGCACTCTTAACTGTACAACTGAAGAGGGGAGAAAGCTTACTTAAGACCAGGCTCAAATGTGGATGGACGCATGCCGCTGTGGTTCATTGATTGTAATAATTCATCATTGTGTTTGATCAGTTTCCTAGTAAATTCGAGATCGTAGACGTACTAACATGTAGCTGAAAGTTTTTGGCTTGTTTATCATTCATTGAAAATTGGTGTTTTATATGAAACGATTGTTTAAAATGTTCAAATCTCATCAGTATCCGTTATGCACAGATTCGTTATCAAATGTGAATTTTGGTGAACATTGAAATTACTTTTATCATTGAGAATTATCATTGTACGTTAAAGTGCTAGCACTAACATTTTTAGACAGGGAGTTAAATTAAATTTGTACATTAATAAGTTGTCTGTTATTTTCGATTTAATCTAAAAATATTGTGTTTCATTAAAGTCAAGTAATCAGTGTTTTATGTTTGTTTGATTTTCATTTGATTCCTACAATTCTTGATCACAGGTGTACTTTAAACTGTTTCTTAAGAACCTACTTAATTAAAATATTAGATTAATTATATTACACGAGCTCAACAACACTTGCGTGATGTTATAATTGATTTTATGCATAAAGTTGTACAGACGTAGTCTTCAAGAGTGTTAAGCGTTATTCATCTACGTCTATACAATAGTGTTTTTTATAATTTTTGTTTTGAATTCTAATTAACTACAACTTTGATTTCATATATATAACTTCATTCAATTACAAATTTGTATTTACCCCTCTTATTATGTCGTAGGGAGTTATTGCCACATCAACATTATAGGCCCGACCTCATGCAGTTTGACTATCGTAAGTTCGGCCCACTTAAGAAGTTTTATGTGGCACCAAGTTTGAAGACAATGAAGCTGTCAAAAAAGCTTTACACACATGGCTTTATAAGCAAGGTCAAGAATTTGCTACGACGGGAATTAGAAGGATCCTAAGCGATGGGAAGGTGCCTAAATATGTAGATTACTGTAAATTTAATTTAATTTCTTTTCACTGAATAAAAAGATTGTGTTTTATTAATTAATTGTGCCTTAAAAGTACCGTTAGCTTTTTTCAAAATTTTTGCTGCTGTATTATTTGAAATAATTAGTATTTTATAGTGAGAAAATCCTTCTTAAACACAGAGAAAGTATCATTGCTGGCATTACACGAGCGACTTCGGACATGCTCTAGCATGCAAGGTAAGAAATACATTGATTTGATATCTGCTTAGGTACATGGATAACTCCAAAATGATCAGCTGACTAGTGGCAGGAGTCTATGGTCCTAAGTATAGCCTCTCAAGCTATGGGCTCCTCTTCTCATCGACCTTTCAAGCGAGGTTGTTGCTATTGAGCTTCATATTGACATGTCTTATGTAGTAGAAATCCTAGTAAGAGGATTAAAGGAAGCAAGGTTTAAATATCCTCTCTGATAACCAAACTGTCTTAAAGGGCACTGGAATCATTAAACTTTAAATCACGACTAGTTTGGGTACTGCTTGAAAATAGTGAATGAAACCCTTCAAAGCTAGGGTGAACGATGTCACTCTCTAAATAAGTGCCTGGTTAAAGTAGGCATCAAAAGTAATAAGACAGCAGTTCACCTTAAAAGAGTTGAAGCCAAAAGGCCCGCCATTGGTCTAGAACCATTCTGTGACAAGCCAAAGGGTCACCTTAGGGATCTGGTTGAAACCTGGTCGAAGAAGTGTTCGTCCCATTACTGGAACGCTGCTACTGGGCTTTAGCAGGAAAATATGTTTATCAGCATCTCTAAGTCTACAGCTGAAAAACTTCTATTAATGAGTAGAAATTATTTTAGGCGGATTGTAGGTCTTTTGAATGGGTCACTTCCCGGCAAGATATCACCTCAAAAAAATGGGATCGGTTTCAGAGGACACCTGTCGGTTCTGCTCTCTTGGGAATGAATTGGTTTAACACCTACTGTGTGATATGCTGTCAGGATATATTTGAAGATTCTAATTATTTCTGTAAAATGAATCTTCACTCTTTTACAATATAAAGGCAGATTTATTAGCTGTATGATTTTTTTTCTAAAAGAATCGAAAAAAAAACAACAGCAGTAGACAAAGTAGACAATCCACAAGTCAGTCGTTAGATCACTTAAGATAAAACATGGTTATAAAACGCGTAAATAAATTCACAAGTAAGTCATAAGATGGAGTAAGTAAACTAAACCTTATATTTTCTCTTTATTTAAGACTAAAAATCTCAATACGTCCACGCTAATTAAAATACTGACATTTTCAAATAAGAGCATTTTAATCCACTACCTTACATTTTAAAATAACTTGTATACTATTTTTCAGGTGAATAATTCCCTTTAATTTTAAAATAATAGTAAAATATAAACAACTCAGCATTTATTAAATGTAATTTTTAATTCATAATTTTAACGTATACTATTTATTTGATACAAGGGAAAACAAAATACTTTTTACATTTTTAATGTATTAATCTCAAAAAAGCGTCCAACAAATAGCGTAATCATACTTTTGAGTGCGGAAATGTCACTTCTTTATATCTGAAATAAAATAACAAACAAGAAATCATTATAGTTATTAATCCGTAATTTACTGGTAAAACCAATATCAAGCTCATTGTAAACATATCATTTGATATGAGGACTGTGTCAACTTAAAAATATAATATTGAAGAGTCTTGGGGAATAAAACACGAGTTCCTGGTTGGTCAGGACAGTGTTTCTCAAATTATTCTCTTTTTATTATCACCAAAACAAACCTTGGTAGTTATTATGACCAATTACTGATATTACTTCAATGGCGAAAAACAACAATTTCACTATGAACATTATCAGTAGTATTGGGCTGAAAATTTGTTTTTAGACGGCATTAACAGTCATGACATTTTGACATAATGACAATGTGACATATCATCAGTGTTGCGGAATTTGTGTTTACATTTGTATACTCGAAATTAAGTCAGTATCACTAAATAAAGGATGTCCAGCAAAATAAAACAATACTAGAATACAATTTGTACTTATTTAAAAAAACAATTCCTGTCAAAACACACATATATCTTGAGGAACAACAGTAATAGTCAACAGAAGAAAACAACAATCGAATAAAATTTGTTAAAATACCAACACTAAATGTAAATTTAAACCATAGTGGAATACACAAAACCAATGAAATCCTAAAGAAACCAATGAACGCATACGACTTGGGGTAATTAAATGAATTACTGGTGTTAAAAAGTACTGTAAAACACAATGGCGAAAGAAAACAACTAGGGATGGGTCGATACAAAATTTTTCGCTTCTCGATACCAATACCGATACTTCGAAAAATCAATTCCCGATTCTCGATACCTATTAACAAAAAACGGAAGGTCCATGGAAGAAATTAATGCATAGACACAATTAGCAGTAATTTTATGAAATATTGGCGTTAAAACGTAATTTAATATACCACAGTGAGTTTTCACGAAAGATAACGAAATCCGAGAATACAATTAGGTGAAATGTATGAAATATCAGTGATAAAACATAATTTTTAAGAACCACAGTGAATGTCCGCAAAAAAATCAATGCCCGAATACAATTTGTGAACTACCATTGGTGAAATATTATTTAAAATAAAATGACGAATGTCCTCAAAAGAATACAACGTCCGAATATAGCACTCATTTTATAAAACGCCGTCCGAATATTATATTAGCACTATTTTATAAAATACCGGCATTCAAAAGCAATTTAATATGCAAGAGCGTATGTCCGCAAAAAACCCTACTCCCGAGAATAATGGAATGTCCTTATAAAAAATTATTACCCAAATACAATTAACCTAGTCCAATTTAATAAAAACAGTGTAAAATATTATTTAAAATATAATAGCGAATGTCCATGGAAGAAATTAACGCCCAAACACAATTAGTAGTAACTTAATTTTATGAAATATCACAGTCAGTTTCCACAAAAGATAGCGAAAGCCGAATACAATTAGGTAAAATGTATGAAATATCAGTGATAAAACATAATTTAAGAACCACAGTGAATGTCCGCAAAAAAAAGTGATGCCCGAATACAATTTGTACAAATTTTATGAACTACCATTGTTGAAATATTATTTAAAATAAAATGACGAATGTCTGAAAAAGAATACGACGTCCGAATATTATAAGCGCTAATTTTATAAATGCCGGCGTTAAAACTTAATTTAAATTATAACGGCTAAGGACCACGAAAATGTTATTTAGATTACAGTTGTAAAATTCGGAAAAAATGGAAATGAAAATGTCACTATTTTCCAGAATGAATAAAAAGAAAAACAAAAGCATTCCGTTGGCACTCCCACAAAAAACATAAATCACAGGTAACATAAGTCCCAAAAATGTCCAAAATGTTTTACCCGACTTAAAATAAATAGAATTATTACTTTAAATACTTTTGTTACCGATCTATAAAATGTGTTACTTTTCGTCACAGTAGACACCCTAATTCTATAAATAGATACGATAACAAACGAATCCATAAGTGGATGACCCTAAGCCTACTTGACTTCTTGTGTACAAATAACAGCCTATGCATGGATAAAAATAATACAAGAAACGTTTACTTAACAAAGGAAACAATTGCCTAAAACATTTTAATGGGGAAAATGTCTACATACATCAAATTAAGAATGTTTTACATTTTTCCCTACTGATATTTATTGTTAAATGGTGAATTGAGTTAAAATACAGAGAATTCAATTGCAAATATAGATTACATTCACGGAGTCTCCGTCAGGGAGTCCGTTCCAAATACGAGAATGGGCAGGTATGACAACTGCCCGTATTGGTATCGAATTTTGGCTATTGATTCTTGATACCGATTCCAAAACTAAAGAATCGGTGGTATCAAGAATCGACCTATCCCTAAAAACAATATATGAATATGATTTGTGCTAATTTTAAGCATTACCGTTGTTAAAAAGTAAATTAAAATACTTTCTAAATTATTTCTACTTTGTTCTGAAACCAAAACTTTGCCTAACTCAAACCAAATTCCCTATCTTTTCAAGAAATGTGAAATTACTTGACTTTCATTGTTTGCTAGCCACCTTGTTTTTTTAAATGTTTATTGCTTAACCACATCAGAAAGAAATATTTCATATAATATGTTGTATATTACCATCGGCTCCTTCTTCAGCATTTTCCTCATCTTCCCTGCCAGATTTACTTGAATGGCCATTCATAACAGTCGTAGTACGAGAACGTTTTTCACTTGTGTTGACCGGATCCGGTGACATACGTCGTCGTTTTTGAAGTCCCATTCTGTAAAATCCATCACAGGTATATGTAGGGCAACTCAATCAGTTTAAGCTTATATCAATCATTAATTTAGAATGTATTTAAATAATTTCCTACATTATGTACAGGCCAATTTAAAATTAAAGTGAAGAAGTTGGTGATCTGGGATAAAGAAGGGAAAGACTAATACTAAAGTGGAAGAATACCTAGAAATACTTCAAGGCTAACAATTTGGAATGGTATTGGTTGTCACTGTATACCTAATAGTGACAGACTTTATGAGGACCCATAATTGTATCCACTCTTTTAGGGTTGAGGTTATGAGCCAGTACCACAACTTTGCTATAATTTAGTATACAGATGAACATCAGAGCCAGGACTGTGGTATCTGGTTACCTAGGTAGGCTGCAGACTCTTTCCCGTCAATCTTTCAGCCAGAGGTTGTAGCTATCGATCTTTAAAGTATCTGGAATTTACATCCTCTTGAACATCCAAAAATCCGGCTACCTTAGAAATATGGTTAAAGCCTGGATGAAGCAAAGCTAATTTAACTTCTGGGTAGGATAAGAGGTTCATACGATTTTAAAAGTCCGAAGTTGATAAATGCCTATCTATGTGTAAATAAATCTATGCTGGATGGTAGATCTGCTGACAGGTCATTGCCCAGATAGATATATGTCAAGAAAATAGGGTTGGTTGCAGAGGACTCCTTTCGGTTCTACTCTTGCTTGTATGAGTGAATCAGCAGAACACCTTCTACGTGAGTGTGAAGCACTTGCTCATAAAAAATATACAGAATTCGGAAGTGTTTATAGGCCCAAAGAGATCTGCACTGCGGATTCCTCCTCAGCTTTATAAATAATTTGAGCAGGGCCTGAGACAAACACTAAGTGGGTCATATTCCACAAAATATTTCTTTTGGATAAACAGTGGGTTCATTCTCACCCTTAAAAAAAGATTGCATGATCACTGGGATAGAAGAAGATGGACCTAAAAATTGATTAAAAACCTTAGTTAATGGTTAAGAAGAACTCATGATTAAATCTTCTTTTACCTGAAATAAGTCCTTACTCAGATGCTTTGGGTATTTACCATAAGTTTAAGAAAGTAGAAAGAGACTTATGTGTTTGCTGTGCTGAAGAAAAGGATATGTAGAACTCATACTACTTAAATGTGATAAGTTTAGTTCACAAATAGAAATATTTAAAAAAAATTTCAGAGGAAGAGCCCAACTAAGAGTACTACGTAGTTATAATTAAACAGATAGATGAAAAGAAATGAACACAGGCAGTTAAGAACTACAGTAGAAAGGAAATAGCATTATTGAATACATTAATACGATAATAGTTACAAAGATGTTATGCTTCTTTGGCGTAGCCTGTAAATAACATCCTTAAGTAAGATCAAAATAAAAGTAATGGAGGAAGTTTGGGTTTGTACTAAGGATAGAGTCTATAGTGTAGAGAATGCATGTCTGGGCCTCTCTGATATGAAAATTTTTAATAAAAGATTTTTTAATCTTTGGCAGGGCATTTAGTTAGGTATCCTAATAGTCTACCTCCATAAAAATATAGTCAAATGTAAGCGCTAAAATCAAATAATAATGAAAGACCTACATGAAATAAATTGCATCAAGAATATTAAACCCTTGAATTGATTTAAAAATATTGGTAAAAATTCTCACTTCTCGCTTTAATCCTACTAAAAAGCTTACCCCTAAATTATTTTTTTTTAAAACATATACACAAATATAAAACAAATTTAATCTTTTCATGAAAAATTCTTCACGTTTGAACTTACTAACCTCGGGGTTGGATTCCTCGGTGTAAACATATGGTCATCATCATCGTCATCAGATTGACTGAGGGTGTAATGTTGGTGGGAAGTCATTGCCATTCGACAACTTCGAACATGACGGCCTGATCTCACATCTTAAAACAAAAATAAAATTCATTATCATCTACTTACATTACTTACTATCAAATAGGCCTACCTAAATAAGTCCTTGATAATCCGGAATGCTTGGGAAACTGATAATGCCTGATTATCAAGGGATTATTTTATAAACTAGTGAAAGTGGGAAAAAAGATCATAAAAACTATATTTAAAAGTCGCCTACAGTTTGTACGTAAATATAAACACAATAATTAGTTTATTACTTAAAATACTTCTTCTTACAATTTAATTATAATAATGTAGGCCTACAACCATTTAACAGGAAAACTCAAAGATAGTTTTATTTTATTTTTTTTTATTTTTTTAACGTCCTGCTGTTTTGCACTTAAGGCTAATGAAGACGGGACCTACAGTTTTAATATATAATAGGCTAAACAATAAACTAGGTAAAAGTGTGTAGCAAACTAAAATGAGGTGGCGTGAAGTAACTGAATTATAAATGTTTACAAAAATGTAATATCAAAATCACTAGCACTTTAACAAGTATTCATAGGCCAAGGCCTATACTTATTATCATTTGTGTTTTAAACAGTAAAAATCTATTAAATTGAGCTGGGTAGCGGAAATAACTAACTTTGTACAAAACAATATTTCGCCGATACGTTCCGCTTGCCTCACCCATGGTGAACAAATGCTGTAATATGCTTATATTGGTTCTAGTTGAGAACAGCGTGACCAGAGGTTTTTTTAAAATTTCTTCATATTATGAAAGAACATGTTAAACTGATTATAAAAACATGAAAAATATCCGCCGGAAATAAAAATTATAGAAATTACGAGAGAAATAAAAGTAGAAAATATTGAGGTTAACTTCAGTATTTTTTTTTTTATTCACACTATATATAACTTTTTCCTATATATATATAATGAAATTAGACACTTCACTGATCGCCGGAAATCAATTATAAACATTCTAAAACAAATATAACATAACAAATTAACAAACCAAAAATCGCTTATGGTATTTTAACATAGACAATGTAGGGGAGTGGGGATGGTTGGGACAGTGGGAGGTTTGGGACACTATAATTTGTTGCTTAATTATTGGCTGCACCGAGCCAGTTTCCCTCCAGAATTGTTTTAGAGGGTTTTTCTTTGTGTGGGTAAAATAACAGACTGTTTGATTGAGCTGTTGATTTTTTAAGAAGAAAGAGGTTATTTTCATCAGAAAAGCCTAGATTTTTCACCCAATGCAATGAAAATTTTATCATTCTGAATAAAAACTAATAAGTTTAATAATTAAGTATCTTATACGCCATTGTTTTAGCTTTCTTTTGATGTACAGAGATTACAGTATTCTTATGAGATTATGAAACTGGTAGGTTTTATAGTAATAAACTCACTAAAGGGATGTTTGGGACAGTATGTGTAGGGATGTTTGGGACAGTGTAAATGTATTTGAAAATTAACTGAAATTAAAAAAAATCCAAAATCAATCTGTTGATAGTTTTTGAAGTTCTTATTAGGTTTTAAGGTGTAATTTTTCATTTTAAGAAAAGATTTCTTATTCAATTTAAGGATTTAGATACAAGATTTTAATTTTGTCTACAAGTTAACTTAGATAATGTATTATTTGAACTGGAAAACATTCCATTGTTATTAAAAGCACCTCAAGGTTTAATTTACTTAGGTCTAAATATGTATTCTTTAATCAAGTAGGTTTATACATTTTTAATTGTGTATTATTTATTGATGTCCCAAACCTCCCACACACATGTCCCAAACCTCCCTCACTAAGCGAGGATTGGGACACCTTGCAGAGATCTTGTAAAAATTATATATTTCATAAACTAAATGGTTTGGAAGGTTAATAATTGTACACTTTGAACCTAAAATAACAATAAATAATATACAGCAGTTAAAAAAAAATGAAGCAATAGAAAAACGTGAAAATTTATAAATGTCAAAAGTGTCCCAACCATCCCCACTCTCCCCTACACCCATTTTAATACGCGATAGGAACAGGGTTGCCAGATTGGCTGCAATTAGATTTGAGTGGGTTTATCAGTGCTTCCTATATTGCCTAAAATTAGAAAATAATAACTGTTTAAGTTAGAACCCTACCAATGTGATAATATCGACGAAATATTATAATTATACTGTTATCGGTAACATACTGTGACTAAACAGTATAGGTCAGTACCTCTAGTTCTTTTTTTATTCTAATTATATAATGTGATAATAACGACGACATTTTATAATAATACTGTTATCGGTAACATACTGTGACTAAACAGTATAGGTCAATACCTCTAGTTTTTTTTTTATTCTAATTATATAATGTGATAGTAACGACGAAATATTATAATTATACTGTTATCGGTAACATACTGTGTCTAAACAGTATAGGTCAGTACCTCTAGTTTTTTTTTTTATTCTAATTATATAATGTGATAACGACGAAATATTATAATTATACTGTTGTGTCATCTTTTCCTATTACATATGTTCAATGTGGCAATCAGAAATGATAACTCTCTTTTTTTATACTGGTATTCAATGTAATTTATTAACGATAATTGTTATTGTTTTTAAACTAAAAGTTTTGAAAAGTTATATAAATATCTACATATATTTTCGTGATTTCTTTCATTAATTTTGTTTAGTGAAGTTATTATTGATATTTCTTGGTGTATTAAGTGATTTGTTTCTTTTATTTAGTGTTAAAATATAAAAAAAATACTGAAGTTAACCTCTATATTTTCTACTTTTATTTCTCTCGTAATTTCTATAATTTTTATTTCCGGCGGATATTTTTCATGTTTTTATAATCAGTTTAACGTGTTCTTTCATAATATGAAGAAATTTTAAAAAAACCTCTGGTCATGCTGTTCACAATTTTTACCCTTATATTTTGACTTTTTGCACTAAACCATTTTAACAATCCAGTGATTCAAACTCACTAACTCAATAATTTTTTTCTTTTTTTTTCATTTTAGACTAAAAGAATTCTTTTTTCATTTCAGACAAAAGAACAGCACAAAAACCCAAATTTGTGAAATACAAAACAATGTAAGCTACCATATGAAACCTGCAAACCAGATGAGCAAACAATGACCAAGCTCAGAAAATAATCGGGCATTAAAGATAAAAAAAAACTGAGGAATTTCAGTTAGGCCTACCACTTTCTCATTGCTGATATTGTAGCAACTCTTTGTTCAAGCAGAGAGGTAATTTATGTTCAAGCCATAAGGTAATTCTAGTTTTCTTACAAGGTAAATCTTTGTTCAAGCTTAGCCTATTATAAGCTTGACTCGCGAAGTAATATAATTATATATCAAAGTAGTACTACAGTATTCTTATATCATAAAAAAGAGAGTTGCAGAATAGGTTAGGCTAGGTATTGTACCTACGTATTTATTTGAATAACCATGAATTTAATATAGGCCTATATTGTATATTTGGATACATTTATGATAAATAATATAATGAAAAATGAATATGTAGCCTATATATATATCTTGAAAACAAGAGTTTAGGTTAGTTCAGGTTTTATAATAGGTTATAATATGATTTTTAGTATTATGTGAGAAGCCTCACGTTGGGAAAGCCAAATTATAATATGAAATTTATATTTCCTTTTAAAAAAGGGCCCCACTAGTTGGGCTTCAAAATTATAATACAATCTTAATGAGTTTTACTATTCTATTTGTTCCAAACTTCTACAATGACTCACTCTTTATGGTTAACAAATTTGTACTTTATTAAATTGAAATTATTTTCTCTTTACACAATTATTTTTAAATTTACTAGAGCACTGAAACAATATTATTTTCTTTGATGTATGGGCTTAATATACTAATGACTGTACAAATTTTAATTGATATTCTCTCTCTCTCTCTCGGGTTAAAGAGTACCTGGCTAGTTAAATATGCAATCACTTAATATTACACTTAAAACTACTACAAAGAAATATTACAAACTAAATTATTATTATTAAAAATGTTCACTATTATATATATATATGGCCAAATCGAAGTTAAATGAAATGTTCTCAAGTCTATTAATTTAGAAGATCAAATTTCTGGTACTTTGTTATATGGGTTGGTAAAATTGGTAGAATATTACCTAGGCTGCAGATTCTATTATGTGCTGATACAAACAGGTTTACTTATTATAGTTCTGATATTTAATTTTAGTTTTCTTCTATTCAGTGTTTAAAGTCTTTAAGTAAATTCAATTCTTCTTATAAATTTAGTTTAATTTACTGCTCATCAAAATGCAACTGTGTTATATGGGTATTCAGAAAGGACTGTAAAAAGCAAGCCTATAAATTTAAACAATTACCGCTTCAAGAATCGATACGGCCATTTATAGTTTAACTCCATAACTTCTGTTAGCAGTGTTCATTTGCTTAGCGTGTATGTAGTCACGTTTTATTAAATATAACGAACTTTACAACTACCGTTATATTTTATGTCCTTGGTATCACTTTTTTAATTGTATTAAATGTTTATTTCACTTTGAATTGTTCATAAAGTCCAAAATATCCATTTTATATTTTCACATAACAGTATCGTACTGTATTGTATTTCTCACAGCTGTTTTTGAATCCTGCTCCTTTTCAATGATCACAGTTTAGACAACATTGGCATCACCTTTGCCGTGAATCGAGTTTGTTTTACTTACGCGACTGCATTTTAGGTTATTGAAACACACTAACTTTCTTTTATAATTTTACAAGTAACTTAATTATTTATAATTCAAATTATACACAATGCTTCTACTTAATTTATAATTTCATTCACACTAAAACTAACTTAATCTATATCGGTTAAATACAATGATTTTGTTCTTACTTGCCTTTGTTTTATTTAGGCTAATTTTAATGATTAAAATTTGATTTATTTATGCTATACGGTAAGTTTAATTTAATTTAGCTTAAGCTTGTTATCATTTGTGTATTTACTGTGGTTTAATTTACTCATTTAAAATCCCGAAGTTACTTTATAAAGATATTAATTTTGACTGCTCTAGGCTAGGCTATATAAGTTAAGTTGGTAGGTTCATACTGAATCTTACATTTCATTGTATTTTTATTTGTTAACCAGGACTCTTTAACTTTGAAATTATTTAGATATATACAAAATGTTACAAGGTCTACATATTTTCATGAAAATACATTTAATATATCATTTGAATATATTAGTGATAAGTTGTATGAAAAAAATGAATATACCATATATTATATAGCCTATGTCACGAAAAGGAAAGTTTAGGTTAGCATAGTATAGACCTAAGCTGTTACATAGGTTTGATAGGATTTGTAATACAACTGGACATTATGGGATAACATTCTAGACTATTTTAGTGTGCATGGTTGGCACTCCAGCCACCACAACCATCTGGGTCTCTGCTAAATATAAACACTTCCATTTGAAAACAACTAAAGAACACTGCCCAATATTTGTCTCATTCTAGTTACTTTCCTGTACTGAGCCTTAATAAATCAACCTTGATTTGTGTTCTCATAACATATGACTTTTTTATTCATTAGGCTACTATTTGTTTACACTCAACGATCTCAATTGGAGTAATGAAAGATGAGTGGAATAATCCTTATAAAAAGCTAACGTCAATAAGCAGATGAAGAGCAGAAGTATTTAACCTTCAAAATAAAATCATTCTAAACTGTTGTTAATATAACCTAGCCATATATTATGATAGTTGGAATTGCTGAAATAAGCTTAAGATTGTTATCATTGATGGGTTAATAATAATTAGGCCTATTATTTGTTTGGTTGATCTTCATATTCGATTATTCTATTTTTCTATCACACACATGCTTCCAATTTGCAAAGGCCTAATATAGGCCTATCTGCTTTGATAATTTTGTGAAAGTAAAAGTCAGGCAATAAGAACAACAAATGTGAAATAACCTTGTATTGAAAAGATATCTACCGGTACGATAAATATTCATCATTCAGCTCATTGACTTGGAAAACCCCAAATCTTTACATAATAATTCAGTAATTTCACAATTATGGCTTTAAATATTACATTTACAGTAGTCAAATGAACTTTAACTGAAATGGAATAGTAGTAAAATTAGAGCTTTGTAATGTATAGGACGAATACAATCTAATAGCCACTTCACATTTTACAATTTCATTTCCACTAGGCTCATCGGCCAAAGGCTAATACAAATAATAGAGTTAAATAAAACAATAGGAGAAGTGTAGGAGAAATAAGTGTTTAACTTATTTGCCATTCATTAAATTAATAAGTAAATGAAAAACATCACTAAAACAATCTTACAACATTATTAACAATGAGTTTCCTGGCATCATCACAAAAGTTGAATGAACTCAATATTAAGGTCAAAGAAAGATTACAATACATTAATCAATAGAATTTATGTAATTACATACCATCAGTAAATCTTAGGCTGCGTTTTTTATTGGCTATGACAAAACGATTTCTAAGTTCTCTGCTCCAAACTTTAGTAGCTTTGGAAGATGAATAATCAGAATTATCTTTGTCAGACATACTGGCACTTTCCAAGTCCTGAAATGGATAATCAAAATAGTATTTGCATTATAAATTTATAACATGATCAAACGTATCTAAAAATACCTTATTATATATTTATTTTGAAATACTAGGAACAATATAGACATACAACTAAATCATAACACAAACGAACAGAAGCCAAAAAAGGATACCATTTAGGCTTACCTTTTGAAGTTCAGATTTATTTTTTAACGAATCTTTTACAGGCATTTTTTACTCTGAATCAGGATTCGATATTTTCCTCACCATTTTCTCACGCACAAACACAAATATCGACCATTTTAAGAATCTTAATTCTCTTTCTTTAATAGTCGCGTAACAATCCCTCTAACACGACCGCCATTTTTATATTACCTTTTCCTTTCCTTGTCACTAGTCACC
>JAGFPH010000502.1:265724-277741 GCA_018207615.1 Philaenus spumarius
AAATTATAATATACATTGCCTTAAAGAGAGCTTCTTTTATTATTTATTTAACAAATAGACCAGCTGAAGTTCAGGAAATACATTTTTAAAGATAACTGAAATTATAATTATAAACAAATTATAATCAAGGCTTTTTTTTTCAGGATCAAAAATGTTAATGTGTTTAAAAAGTCAAAGCCATCTACGATCATTGCGGCAATTTGCTACAGTGGCAATTAAAGGAAAAGAAACACTTCCACCCATTAAAATAAGCGATATTGAATTC
Source organism: Philaenus spumarius (assembly GCA_018207615.1). Taxonomy (NCBI): domain Eukaryota; kingdom Metazoa; phylum Arthropoda; class Insecta; order Hemiptera; family Aphrophoridae; genus Philaenus; species Philaenus spumarius. The sequence continues at coordinate 265,990 of JAGFPH010000502.1, forward strand.
AACCAAGATGACTATACAAATATAACTCCGAAAATTCTTTCTCATGTAGGAAAAAATTTACATAACCAAAAGTACCATCCTCTTGGTTTAATAAAACAATGTATCGTTAATCATTTTTATTCTGTGTTTGTCGGTCATAGAGGCGTTCCTGTGTTTGCAGTATTTGACAATTTACATCCTGTTGTGAGTGTAGAGAAAAATTTTGACAGCCTATTGATTCCTGCAACTCATGTGAGTAGAAATAAAAGTGATTGTTATTATGTAAACAGACAAAATTTATTAAGAGCACATACTACAGCACATCAAGCTGAACTAATACGCATGGGCTTTGATAATTGTTTAACCATCGGAGATGTGTATAGAAGAGATGAAATAGACCCGACACATTATCCAGTATTTCACCAGGTAGATGCTGTGAGGCTTTTTGATGAACATAAGGTATGAAATAATGTATTTAAACTGAAACAATATTATAAAAGTTTCTTAATTTATTTTAAATCTTCTGTAAATCTTTCTGCTTTCCTTATAAATTGTTTAAGTAGATTTTTTCCTACCATGAGGTATGTTTACAACTTTGAGTTGTTAATTGAATATTGTTATGTGTTTAAATATTTATCTTTTAAGATGGTGAATATTTCTAACGAAGGTATCCATGACTCAATAAATAAGAGCCTTGTTTTCTTTCATCAGATAAAAGAGGCTTTTGGTTTCATTTTAATAAGTTGAATATTAAGAAACATATAGTTAGAAAGTAAGGGAAAATAAGAGTACCGGTAGGCTATTGTTTAAATATGACATTTCTACATATGACAACATTTTTTGTTGTCTGCCTGCAGCTATTAACTGTGGATATGTTCCAGTGGTATTGTAGGAGGATGGTGGACATCTGTATTATAGGTGTTGACTCGATTAAATTGAGGATGTACTCTCGTAAACATTGGTAGATCTCTAAGAACTGCTAGGGATTCTTTTGAAGATTAAGTGGGTTGGCCTTTACATGCTGCTATTGTAGTCTCCTTCGCCAGTTTTGTGGTGGAGTTACTTCCTAAAGTAACATCGCATCAGTTGACAATTGTCGATGGTATTCAGTCTGTTATTTGCAGAAAAAGAATAAGATTTTCAATAATTTATATAGGTAGTTGTTAAATTACAGTAAATTTAGTTTATTTTTAGTAAGCTTCTTTCTTAATATGTTTTAATCCTCTTCTTTTCATTCATTTTATACTTTTGTTTTAGTTGTGCGACTTGGCAAAAACTGAAGTTAAAATATTTGAAACTAAGAATACAAGGGAAACTGAAGACAGACAATCAGAGCACACAGTTGATGCTTCCAAAATATTAGAAGAAGAGTTGAAAACAACACTACTGGATTTAATTAAAAATTTATTTGGCAAAGGTAGAAATGGTGTATATTACTACAGTACAACCTGTCATATTCGGACTAATGTCAAGGTCATTTATAAATGTTTCAAGTGGTTTGGACTTGTATTTATTGTACTACAATGTACTATATAGGCTAACAAACTGACGTTCTGTACACCACCATAGACTATTGGTAATTAAAAGTAAACAATAAAAGAGAACCGTTTTCATTGAAAAAAAATTTTTATTATTACAGTACAGTAATTAAATATGTTGTTGTTGTTGTCTAACGGCCTTTGCTGGCTCACGCCATCTTCGATCTTGCTTCCCAGTAGAGACCAGAGAGGTCTTTTCTCCTCCGCTTCTCTTCATCCAGCTCTGCAGACCAAGAGATGGTCTTTGTTCATGATATTGTCCGGGCTTTCACACAATGTGCAGTTGTCATAATCCAAAATCTTTATCTTCTTTAGGTGTTCCTTCAGGCAGTCATGTCCAGTTGTAAGTCGGAAAATCGCGACAGACGTCCTCCTCTGTAAGTCCCTAACCTTTTCATACAAGTCGGATATCTCTTCATAGGACTTGTTCCTTATGTCCTCTTTGACTTTATTGGTGAACTCAAGATGAGATGTTCGTTTCAGTTTGCCGATCCTTGCTTCCAGGGTGAGTACTCTTCTTGGTTTCTGTATTATGTTAGCTCCTCGTTTGGCCAACTCGTCTGCTCGCTCATTGCCTTGAATGGCCACATGTGATGGGATCCACTGCAGGACTATTTTCTTGGTAATATGCTTGACTATTTTATACTTCTTCTGTATTGATTCAGTCAGAGAACTTGTTGGTGTATTTTCAGCAATTGCTTGCAACGCTGACTAGGAATCGACCAAAATCACAGTGTTGTTATTCATCCATGGCCTCATTATTATCTGTCTCAATGCCTCATTGACTGCGAATAGTTCCGCTTCAAACACGGTAGATTCCGGGCCCAGCGTAAAGTTGTAGGAAAAATGCTCGCAGAATATTCCTGCTCCGGTTTCGCCTTAAATTTTTGATCCGTCAGTATAAATTTGCAATCAATCATTTGGTGGGTACAAGCTGTTGATAGTTTCCAAAGCTATTTGGGCAACTGTGACTGGATTATCCTTAACTTTATTGACTCTGCAAGTTGAGTGCTTATGTTGTATTTGGTGTAGTCCAGCGGGCTCTTCAGTTGTGTTGGTTGCTCGATCGCCTCACTATTTGGTCTCCATTCAAGCATTAGGTGTTTGAAGCTTTTTTGTGTTTTTAGAGTTTGTTCTGCTGGTGGTTCCAAGATCCATGGGTTATTGTGTCTCCTGTGAAGAATATTTTCATACGCCATTATGGCTTTGTACTTGTATTCATTATGCAGCAGTTTAATGATTGTATAGGCGTATAATGTGGCAATTGGTGTGGTCTTCACGGCACCCGCTATCATTCGTAGGCAGTTGTTTTGGCCTATTTCGAGTTTTCTCAAGACATCACAGCCTGTCAAAGCAATCATCTCTCCTCCATAAGGAAATTTGGCTTAATGTTTGATTTGTAAGTTTAGCGTAGTAGATCGAGCGCTCCTCCCCATTTTATTCCTGCTAGTCTTTTTAGTATATTGCTTTTGGAAGAGACTTTTGATGCAATGTAGTTTGCGAGGTCTTTTAGATTGAGCTTCTTGTCAAGGATGACTCCTAAGTATTTTGGTTCCGCAGTGTCGCTGGATTGCAGTGTTTTCCACTTGGAGAGATGTGTCATGTGTCTTTGTTTTCAGTGAGAAGAGCTGATAACTTGTTTTCTTGGTATTAATTTTCATGTTGTTACTCTTGCTCCACTGGTCAAATCACTCATGGCCTCATTCATCCTATCACGCATTGAAATGAAAATGTTTTTGTCTCTGTTGCTGTTTGCCAGCCATACCAATACATTGCACAATTGAGTTGTCTGGGTAGCAGCGCTTTAGAGAGATCGTTTATGTATATGTTGAATAGTAGTGAGCTAAGAACAGCACCTTGTGGGAGCCCTACTTGTGTTTGTTTATACGTTCCGGTACTGCTTTTTATTGATTATTGTTTACGTTTTGTTTTAACGTTGCATTAGACTATCCACTCCCTCAACCACACTCATTCATCACTTAGTTCAGAATTTTACGTCCGCCAATCTAAAGAGCGTTGCGACTATGCGAGCCAACTACAGTAAAGTCTCCCACATTGTCCCTAACTCGGAATCAAAAAGGGAGCACCAGACACCCTTTTGCCATCCTCGCGGTCCCTCACGGCACGTCTTTGATGTTCGGCGAGCAGTGCGAACGACTGCAAATAAGAGATCGATGATTCAGAGTTACTTAGTGAATAATTCATTTAATTTCATGATTAAATAATTAAAAAATAAATATCCCAAATGAGAGCACAACACGGGTTATACATACAAATAATGTCTGTAGACTGACAAACGCCGTCACAAGGTCGAAAGGCACCCCATAATAGGATAATATTTAAACGCACGGTGATTTAGCAGGTTGCCCGGTACATGCTACCTCTCGTGAACTGTGAAAAACTAAAAAGTGGCTGGTCGCTTTGATGTTGACATTGTGATGTTTAGTTTTGTGACTTTTGAGTGCCGTTAGAATAATTCACTAACAAGCGTCTGTGTTCTGTGTTGTGTTCCCGTGATAAGCTTGCTTGTGTTGAATTGTTTTTGTATAAGAAAAGTAATTTCTTGATACAGTACTGTATACATAAAATGTGTTTAGGTTTACAGTCTTTTACCGAGGATTTAAATTTCTGATAAAGACTATTGACTAAATAGTAGACATTTTGTCAAGTTTTTGCTTAAGATAGTATGTCTGTAAAATTTGCTGTGCCAAATACAAGTAGGCATACAAAAATAGTTACATATACGTGTGTACTTTTCTCATAAAAGTAAGCACATTATCTGCACCCTTAAACTCACCAAAGATACGTAAAGTAGGGGTTTTAGAAGTGATAATTTCAAAAATTTCAAAAAAATTCGTAGTACTGGAAAAACTACGAGTAAACCCCTGGATATAGCCGCTTTCCACCTGGTGCATATCCATCGTTGACTCAGAAAGTGTTTACGCCATTGGAACATGTTACCAATTATATGCAGGTCTTTAATCTTTTTTAACAGTTGAGATATCCATACCGTATCAAAGGCACCTTTGAAGTCAACAAAGACGGCCAAAACCGATTCTCCCCTATTGAAAGAGTCCTTTACACTCTGTGTGAACCTTAGTACTTGGTTCATAGGTGTATAATGAGGCCTGAATCCTGTCTGGTTATTGGAGATTAAATTGTTGCTTTTCCAGATAATACTGTAATCTTACCATTCTTTCCATTGTTTTCACAACTATCAGAAGATTATCAGAGGTCAGGAAAATTGACCTGTAGTTGTGTATTTCGTCGCCCAAGGTTTTCGGTTTTTTGATGGGGATGATGATTGCTTTTTTCCATATGGATGGCATATCAGATTTTCTAGCCTATATTTCATTAAAGATTCCAATTAATATTTCTTTAGCCCTTTTTCCAAAGTTTTTGATAAATTCTGAGTGGATTTTTTCAGGTCCATTAGATTTATTTACTTTGCGCTTTGAAATTGCTAAAACTAGTTCAGCAATGGTATAATCCTTTGAGAAGACATCAAGGCTTTGTTCAATTGGGGTGTCTCTGAGCTGTTTTTTGATAACTCTGTCATGTTTCTTGTTCTGTTGAGATAGCTTATGTACACTTCTTTATAATAGGTGTTAAATTTCTTTGCAGTTTCATTACCACAATGTAGTGGTTTCGATGTACTTTTTATTGGGGCAGTAGGTTTTTCTTCCCACTTATCTGTTAGCGTGTTAATATATCCGTGAACTTTGCCGCTGAACTTTGCCGTAATTAAATATCTAAAGAATGTAGGTACAGTACTGTACTTATAAACACACTAGCTTTAACAAAGTTACTGGTAGGCTTACAATTCGGCACAGTAAAATATAAATTAAGTTTTACATACTTACAGCACCGTATAGGAACGCTAATGGCTACATCAGTTTTTTTTTAAAAGTTGTGATTTTCGGGGAGAGAGTCATTGACTGTTTCAAGGTCACAGCCCGCTTAAGAATAGACTAGGCACGGCGCGCAAACATTATACTAGCTACAACTTTCACTTTTCCACCCCATCCACCACACAACCAAAATACGAAAATTTGTTTGGAGATGCGTCCGGTTATGGGAGGGTCCGGATCTGACAGGTGTACTGTATACTGTTTTATAAACACTTCTCACCCATCTAATATTAAGCTGCAAAATAAAGAAAAGGTATTCTCTACCACAGACATATTTTTAGATTTCAAAAATAGTTTCATTATTTTCTCTGTATTTCAAAAAATCCAAATGAAATACATTTTAAAGGCCACCATTACAAATAAAGCACAGTTTATCAAGGGAGAACCCAGCATCTGAACTAGAGGAGGGCTAGTTTCAAAGGGTGTAGATAAAATAAAACCTGAACACAAAATTTCACAACAAAAACATTTACTAACTTCAAACGCGTTTCAATGTTATAGTTTGGTTACTGTGGCCCGTGCATCACTGAGGATGGCGACATTGTCGTTGAAACACGTTTGAAATTCGTAAATTTTTTTTTGTGAGTTTTTGTGTTCAGGTTTTATTTTATCTAGTTACTTTCTCACAAGTCAAGCTCAATAGTTATTTATTTTAAAGGGTGGTTGGTAAAGTAAAGAACAGCGATTTTTTCAAAATAAAACTCAAAACTATTGGAAAACTTTTGTTATTAATCACAAAACATACCATTACTACCACTTTGTAATAGGTACCTACTACCTGCAATTTAATTAACTGGGTAAAATTTGTAAAATAACAATAATCTTCTCAGATTTACCAAACAATTTTCTGAAACTTTCTTTTTTGCCGACGGTTTTCTTTCACCAAATACCAATCCACGTTCATCAAACATAATCCATTTAGCCTTTCCTCTCCTATAATGTTCCCAATCCATGTCTTCACTCTTTGTATTGTACTGGAGGATTGTTTCTTCGGTTGATATAGTACATAGATTAGAGCTCAAAATTGAGAGTGCTTTTCTCACAGGTAAATAATATTGGTACGTTAAACACTTGAACGATTTCTGTGTCCCTTACAGGTAAATTTCTCTTTATTCTAACTTATAGCAAAGATCCCTTTCTCCGATGACATCATCTAACGAATACAGTTTTGAAAACTCTGCTTCCTTATGTAAGTTCGTGATACTAGACTTGAATGAAGGTGTAGTTTTGTTAATGGTGAGGTTCGGGTATTTTTTGGGGGGAAAATTAAATATTTAATAATGACATAAGCGAATGAAGATATGGTATAATTAGTGAATGTCTCCAGTATTCTCCATTGCCTGGTTGAGGATTGCTCGGGCTGTGTGTTTGCTTTTGAGCAAGGCGTGCACAGAAAATTTTATTTCCAATTCCAGTACAATGTCTTGTGCTTTTTAAGTAATTAATACGTCAAGAGTTATCTTTGCTCACAAGGTATTAAGTACTGGTTCCAATAATGTCGAGTATGTAGCTATTATAATTAAGGCAACAATGAACAATGGTTTCTCTGAATGCAAATTTTTTATCTTATGTCATGATTTCCTCTGTGAATAATTTTTTAGCGCTTTCACAAGCTTTGCAAAATGTTTTGTATGTTTGGCAAATTTGGTTTGAGTAGATCATAGACTATATTTTTTCTTCTAGGAGTTAGGGAGGCAGATAGGCCTACTCCTCGCTGATTACACCCTTTTATTATACTAGGCAGACAGTTATGTCCTTTGTTGTTCTCAGATCAAGCAACATTTCATGTAAATAGCTGATTCAACACAAATACTTTTATCATTTGGGGAAATGAAAATCCAGCCGTCACCTACAAACTTGAGCGAGCTACACCAAAAGTTAACTCGTAGCGTGGAGTAACATGTGAAACTGTTATCGGAACATGCTTCAGGAGTTTTAAATACGACAGTTGGGCAGTAAATACTTTAATTTTCCAACACAATGGTGCTCACATTAGCTTTAACTGTGAGAATCCTGCGATATTGGTTGTTCCACGAAGCGACATTTAAAATAAATAGCCAAGTTAACATACTTAACTTAGTAGTTTAGGAAGCCGAAAACTGATCCATCATCTATTACTTGAGGGAGTAAGCCCAAAAGTTAATTGTGTTGTGGAGTAATGCGTGAAAATGTGAACAAAATGTTTAAATCTGTTAAAATAACTGTTTGATCTACTATCTAAACATGCTTCAGGAGGTTTTGTTGCTACTGGTAGAGAGCATTAATAATTCATTTGGCAAAACGATGACATCAAACATTATGGTTTGAAGTGCGAACCCAGTCATTTACGTTTGCTTTTTCCATGAGTTATTTCACTTATAGTCTACATTATTCCAAGTAAATATGTTTAGGAAGTAAAATCACTACAAGATTAGAATACTAAACATTCGGTATCTTTCGACACTAAAGTGCTCAATGTAAGTAATTTCTGCGATGTTGCATTCAACTTCATGAGTGGAGTGTAATGATCCTATCCCTTGGCATGTAAATTCTCCAAACCTTACATCTTTGGACTTATTCATATGGGGGGTATGTAAAGTGACTTGTAGAAATGCAGAGGAATCAAGCTAATGTGTGACTAAAGATTTTCTCTGACTTTGCTCAGATCCATTCAGTAACGTTGTATACGAATTATCTGTCCTGCATGAACTGCCGCATTTGTTATGGTTGTCATAGATGTGTAGAAGTTAGTGAATGTTCCGAATGCGTTTTTTAGTTATTTCTTTTTAGACTTTTTTACAGTACTGTAGTAACTCTTGAAAGCTGGGAAAGGGTTTTTTAATTTATTGTTTTCAAATTATATTTGTTCAAAGAATTTAAATGAGGAAAAGGAATCAGATAATTATGTTTTGTAAATTTGGTTTTTATAGCACTTAGTGCAATTCTGAATGATTTATTGTTCAAACGTTAATAATCCCTTTTATAACATAAAATGATAAAATGGCAGCTAGATGGTTAACTCAATATTTGAGAACATATGTTTGGACAAAATTAGTTCATAGTTTTAACCCTTAACTACTATAGCGACGTCTCTCAGACGGCGGGAAAATCTCCCTCTCTGTTTAACACCCTCCCCCACCACTTAAAAACCGGTTGTGTCCAGTACCTTTCACCTGAGTTAAGATCTTTGTGTGGTGAAATTCATGCCGCTTTCTGACTTATTGTTTACGAGCAATATTGTATTAACGTCTGGTAGACGTACTATAGCAGTCGAGTTATTTTTTGACCTCAGCGGTGACGTCTGATAGACAGGTTATAGTAATTTGTAATTTTATGAACTAATAGTATAAGTTCTACAGTACGCGTGGAAGTAAAACGTTTATAAATTTTTTAAATTTATTCGGCGAATCCTCAAACTGCCGATGCATGATGAACTTGAGCTTTCTGCAAAACAAAATTGAAAGGTCAGACACGATACCCATGCCAGAAGTGATGAGTTCCGATTTGCTTAGTGTTCGAGAAAAGTGTGCATCAGCTACCTGGAATAGGCTCAAAACCATATTTACCATTTTTGTCAGCTTTGTTGAGTTTTTGTAACATAAAAAACGAATAAATAAGTTTTCATAGTAAAATGGTATTCTATTTGTCTATTCTGATATAGCTTATGGAAATTATTATTTTTTAAATATTATATCTATTTTGAAATTAGGATATTAAGCAATTATGAAAAAAAAAAATAAGGTTGAAAGTATTTTTAAAAGATTCTTTTTACATATTTTAAAATATTATAATTATGTGTTTTACAAAATAAGCATTTTAAAACCAATGAAAAATAATAATAAAAAGATTACATAAAAACAATAGTTTTTTTTTCGAGAGGTGGGTATTTTAAAAACGTTTCTTAGAATTAATGTTTTAGCGTATTTCTGTAGTAAAATAATTTTAAAATCAGGAACAAACCCCGAAAAATATGTAAATCATTTTTTTAACCCCCTTACTCCCCTCCAAAAAATGACGTCTGACATACGTCGCATAGTACTTAAGTTAGTATTTTAGGGTATAGTAGTTAAGGGTTAATAAGTTAGAAAGGTTTACAACAGTTTTTTTTAATGACTCTTATTATGTTTATAAATATTACCAATATATGATTATTGATTAATAATAAGACATTATAATAAAAACATTTGTCACCAGGTGTGGAGCATAGATGGGTATCTACTTTTTTTCCTTTCACCCATCCATCATGGGAACTGGAGGTAAAGTTTGGTGATAAATGGTTGGAAGTTTTGGGTTGTGGAATTACAAGACATGGCATTCTTAAAGCTGGTAAGCTATGTACCATGAAGTGTCATGCAATCTGTTCAGGCATTTTAATTTTAATTCTTGTGTTTTAATTATTTCAAATCAACCGATGGTACGTAAAGATGGTTCAAATGAATAAGCTAAAGCACTAAATAGTCTGTGCTGTCTAGTTTTTAATCTCATTTTATTGTGGTAATGGTAACAAAACACAATAACGGGTTCTTAGACAAATTTAAGTTGTACAATAAACGTGTAAAGGTGCGTCTAAACTATGTCAATCGACATTTGTTGATCCGAACATAACCCAAATAATTTTTTTTCTCAAAAGATCAAAGGATATTGTGTTGAAGGAATAATGATTTTTAAGCCTGGACGTGTAGAAGATGTCAATCGACAAGTAAGCTCAATTAAGACTATCTGTTAATGAACATTTATTTGTGCTTCAGAGTGGGTGTGATTTTTGTAAATTTTGACTTTCTCTGAATTAACGTTTTTTCTCTCAGTCCAAAATGAGTTTCTCAGGTGGACAGACCTTAGCTTTTATTGACATGCATAGGGATCGCCCATCGTTATGAACGTTGAATAGAAGAACAAAAATAAACGATATGACATGAGTAGCTTTTTTTAATGTTCTGCCTCTTTTGAAGATTATATTATCATTATCAATATATTTTAAAAATCACTAATCTTTCTGAAACCAGTGTCATTTCTATATCCTAATTTTAAGTCATCAACTCTATCCAAGAATACTCTTTTATGAACTCGGTTGTACTATATTTTTTTCTTCCTTGAAAAAGAGTGGGACGAATCTAAAACCTCCTGGGCCGTCATTGATGCTGGCTTAGAGCAGAATCTTCGACAAGAATTATGGCAGAAGCAGCTGCAATAGCATCATCGTCACTCATCTCGAAAAAAACACTGTATACAAAATTGTACTAAAAATACTTAACACACAAGCAACATTCAACTTCAGTACGTACACAATAATTCAAAATTTTGGGATGAGCTAAAATGTTGCTTGTGTCGATCGATATAGTGTAGACACACCTTAATATTCTTAAGACTACTTGACAAAACACTTAAAACATTAAATGACTGTGTTTTACAGATAGTGTAGTAATTCACTAATGGTTTTGAAATATACAAAAATATAAATTTTATAGAGATCAAAATACAAATCAGGCACAAATTATAGAGAGAAATCAGTTTTAACAACTGTTTGGCAGTCGATAACTATTAACTGTGTTTTAAATGTGATGTTTTATGTGTTTTTGCTTCATGTTTTGCTGATCTTCATTCAACGAGAGACCTGATGATGATGGGATAGACATCCCAACTTAAATTAATGAAAAGAGGTCACTGACGGAACAATATGAGATACTGTACTTTTATATCACTTTTTTAATACTATTTAATCAATTTTTGTATTTTGCAGCCGGAACAAATGATAAAATTGGATGGGCATTTGGTCTTGGATTGGAAAGGCTTGCTATGCTGTTGTACAATATTCCAGACATACGTCTGTTTTGGAGCAATGATTCAGGTTTTCTATCACAGTTCAAAGTTGATGATCCAAATACACCTATTAAATATAAAGTAAATATAATTTGCAAATTATTTTAATTAGAACTATCTTTTCTTGCAATGCATTTTATGAATGAGATAATTTATTTATAGACATGTATACTATACTAGGACGCCTGTTTAAAAAGAAGGTTCCGTTTTTTGAAAGTGAAAGGAAATTATTAATACATTTTTCCACTACTAACTTCATACACATATAATTCATTCCAAGTAAATCATAAATATAACAAATTCTAAATTATATTAAATTTAAAAAAATAAAAGAAAGAATTAGGTGCCCTCTTCTATATGAATCTTGTGAAGAGAACGTTACTTCAAAAACAAAATATTTTTATCAGAGTTTAAATTAAGACATTGTACAATAACAGTGAAATATAAAGAAATTGTAAAGCAAAATATTCATATTATATAAGCACACTTTATAGGCCAAATGAGATAGTCTGTGCTTTATCAATTTTA
>JAGFPH010000502.1:282659-320073 GCA_018207615.1 Philaenus spumarius
GCAGCTTAAGAACAACACATCCATACAATACATGACACAAGCAGCTTAAGAACAACACATCCATACAATGCATGACTCAAGCAGCTTAAGAACAATACATCCATACAATGCATGTCTCAAGCAGCTTAAGAACGACACATTTATGCTGAACTTAATAATTATAAGGCACATTAACCAATCAAAAGGAAAACAAAAAACTAACTTTCGTGCCCTTGTTAATTTTAGAAATATTCCTCATGTTATTTATCGAAAAAGATATCCTTTCAAAAATGCACTTAACGAACAAGTAGTTACAATATGCACCGGCACTTGGTTAAAGAGGTTTTGAGCTCAAAATGAAAAATCTCCTAAATGCTTCACTATTTGGACGAGATACTACCATCCTACTTCTAGTCCTTAGCCTTTCCAAATAAACATTTCTACTACCCAAAACATGACCTCCTCTTATGTAAAAAAATCTTAATACCTTATAGATAAATAACGGTAAAATATATAATGTTTTAAACAATAGAAAAGAAGTTAGAACCATTGGTGACCTACTACACCAGACACCACAGTCTCATAAGTAGGATTGTATGATCAACAGTGTCAAATGCCTCAGTAATGTCTACAAAAAAGCTAAATATTTCTCCCCACTTTTAACCCAGTCATAATTAAATTGTCGAAATCAAGCAGACCTTCTTCAGTCCTTACTAAAACAACTGCTGAACTTAATCCGAGTGGTAGGACACCAATTCAATTTTGTGCAAACAACTTTACTAAGCCTAACAAAACATCAATCGGATACTCATCACACATTCACATTTCAGTTTTATTCCTACGTTATTATTTTACGTCTCAATAGTAACTGATATATTTCATTTTATTTATGAGTTAAATTTTGCGCTTTACTTTTAAAATATTTTTTTGTACATTTCAAGTGTAATATCATTAATTTTTCTTCTAGCCAGTTAGTGTCTACCCACAATGTATTAATGATATTAGCTTCTGGTTGAGTGAAACGGACGAATACCATAAAAACAATTTTTATGAGCTCGCTCGAGACATAGGTGGAGATATCATTGAACAAGTAAGTAACTTGGGATCTACTAATCCATATATATAATTTTTATCAATATTATCTGCCATTGTATAGTTAATCTCAAATCTCAAATGTGTTTAAAATTTAGTGTTAATTTAAAAAAAATATTATATTAAACAGGCCTGTTGAGAGGATTTCTGTACCTCTATGCCACTTACCATTTCGGGCCTCTATTCGAGGGGTCTGGGATACGAAATACCCTCCGTGGTAGCGCGAGATTCAGGGGTAAACTAATTAAAAATGAGAAACTAAGTGATGAGTTTCAAGTCCTTCTGAGAGCAACTATATCATTTTAAATACCGTTGATTATAAAGTATATTTTTAATTTAACTCCTGTTTATGGTAAGACGAAGTTTGTTAAACTTTTGTAAATACAGCTTGACAGGGCACACTGAGGGCTATTTTTATGGAATTTAGGTTTCATCAACCAATCTCATCAAAGGTGTTTCAGCCATTTATTATTATTACTATGTTTATTGTAAACAATTCAAAGTTCCTAAAAAGCCCAACAAATTTTTTTTTTAATTTGTATGAGTTTTGTTTTATGGGAATTTTGCTTCTCCTACCACTTACTTTTTGTTTTGTTTTAGATTTACAGGTAGAGTGCTTTACAAGCCGTAATGGTTACTGGTACTTAAACAAATTACTCACTTGTTGCTAAAAAAGTTTTAATATTTTTTTGACTTTAATCCTCGATTGGCTCTCTCCCCCTACAGCCCCTCCACTCCCTTCCAATTCCACAATCCTCATGGTATGTCACATGGCACAACCAAACAGTGCAACTTTGATTTCATTCACTTACTGAGACACCCAAATTAACACTTTCTTCGTAAATCGGTATTTCAGAAGCACTTATTGTGCTAGTAAAATAATACAAACTTTCTTTTTAATTAAAATTTTAATATTTACAAACTTTTTCTTTTAGCCCTGTTCCCTTGAAGGTTTGGGCCCATGTGCTCTTGTGACGACTGCCCTCCCTCCCTGTCGATGGTCCTGATATTAAATCTAATATAATAAATATTTAAAAGAAACCATTTTTTACTGACACTTTATCTCTTTTCCTATTACACTTATGTATTGTACACCAATACCAATAATGTTAAATTGAATTATACTATTTCATTGTGTTATATCAAAATCGAATTTATGATTTATTTGTATTTTCCTCTCTGGACTGGATATATTTAATAAATACTCTTATTTTGTGAAGAAAACTGCTTGCAGTCCTGTTTTTCGTCTCTATTTTATTTAACTGATGACGTACGCTTCACCTACTATTCAGGCATTGTCGAATCGGTTATAATTCGTATGAAATGATTGCATTTATTTTATTTAATGCACATGAGAAATCACAAACATTTTACAACACATCACATAAAATCACACAAAACAAACATTAATATTTTGGTAGGCGTATAGTTCATCGAAGAATAAAAATTTACTGATACAAGAGCGTTCCCACGTGCATGTGCCCTGTTAATTTTTTTACACTGAGAGGCTAAAGGCGTTAGTCCAGTCAACCTAGGTACTGGCTATCGATTTCCCTGCATTATACACTGGTCCCCCGTCTTAATCTAAAGACATTAAGCAAAAATAATTATATTATATCGTCGCTTAGCTAACAATACCACCTAACTGAAAACTGCTTATTTTCAAATACGTACAATGTGTGTTTAATAGAATGCAATTTTTATTTTGAAAACAACATTTTTAATGTTTTTTACATTTTATTTGAAGAAAAGAAATCTAAGTTAGTAAATTTACTATGTGTTTATTGAGTTGCAGATAGGTGATATTGAATTACACAAAGCCGGTAATATCCAGTAAATAATTGTACTTACGTGGTACTGTCATAGACCCTTAGTAGTTCGGCGGGTTTTTCGGCAGTATTTTTCTTGGCAGTCTGCTTTGTGTATTTAGGCGGTTTTGTTTTGTGCAATGGTGCTGCTAAATCAACGATTTTACCCTAAACATTGTATTAGTTGACGTGAATAATGTTTAATTTCAGAATGTGTTTGAACCAAGAAGTCAATTTGTTCAAAATGTCGGCTATGCGGTATTATTTGCTAAGAGACCATTTAATAGATAGATGGGGAAATAATTTCAAATGTTTTTCAAAGTTTTTTTATTTTTTGAATTAGTGTTAGACAGCTGTTTAACCTGGATCGACATGGTTTATAAAAGTGTTGGAAGATGTATGTTTCTCATTAGATCTTTCTCTTCTATTAGATCTTCTTATTAGATTATTAGATCTTATTGTTTTAATGTGCTATCTACTTAAAGTTTAATTCAGTTTTCAGTTTAAATTTTTTTTTTTTTTTAGGGAAAGTCTAAGTTTATCCCAAAAGAAATGTAGAGGAAAACCTAAATGTTGACATAAAATCAACCTTGTCATCAGTGAGCTAGTATTAAAACTACTTATACAAAAAATTACCACATGCCGAGTAAAAAAACTAAGGCTACTGACATTAAGCTTAAGGATTATATATTGTACAAGTATAAAGAAAGAATTCAAGAAAAAAGGACGCATTATATTAAATGTTATCAATAATATCAAGTGGAAATAGGGCATGCACAGTTTCACAGTGCCTACATTCAAGCCGCCACTTCCTGTGTTAATAAAATTTAAAAATTGCCAAATCATTGGTAATGAAATAAAATGAATGTACGGTTTTCAAAGGACAAAAGTCCTTAAAATATTAGATAGGGAAACCTTTAATATAAGGTGTGATATTATTCAGAAGGCTCCCTGTATAAAAACACTAAGGGTTGTTCAATTGAAAATGGATTTGAAGATATTTTTATACAAAGATGACTGTTAGTACTCCATGGTTGAATTTTAATAAGTCTCTTCTATCTATTGATTTTTTTATTGATGTAATTAATTTTAATTTGACTATATCTTTAACCTTGTTTGCTACTTGTGACCTAGTGTTTTTTTAAATGGCCATTATTGTTATGTGACCACTAAGATATGTAAGTTATACACTTGTATTTTGCCTGCAACAAATAAAATAATATTAAAGCATCTCTATTTACTTCTGTTTTAACAGATATCATTGACCGATGAATTTAAAAATCCCAAGACTGGCCGCACAAGTCATTGCTACAGAATAATGTACCGTCATATGGAAAAAACTTTGACGCAAGAAGAAGTTAATCTTATTCACAAGAATATTGAAAAGGCTGCTTCAGAAAAACTGGGTGTTATAATAAGATGAGCAATTAATTGTGAAAACAATAGGATATTGTGTACTGTATTTATTATGTTTTGTAAAATAAATAATTTTAGATAGTTATCAGTTACATGAATTTTCATGCAAATTTATTTCCTTGTGAGATCTCTTTAAGTCATCCACTATCTTTCACTCCTCACCTTATCCTCGGACGATATTGCGTGTAGTTGTTAAACTAAGATAATCAATGCATCGCAAGGTCAAACTTTTAATGTATAAGTATATTCAAAAGGTGCTTAGGAAACAACACAGAGTACCCAATACACAAACCACTTGTTTACAGGTGTTTTACCCTTTTGTTGTCTTCAAACTTGGTACCATGTAAAAAAACTCTTCGAGTAGGCTGAACAGATAAAAATCGGATAGCACAAGGTTAGCTAAGTAAAATACAGCAAACTGTAAATATATTAGGCTAAATCAAACACAGGAAAGCTATGAATATGATGGTGTTAGGTTGTTCATAGATTACCTGTGAGTAGTAGAATAATTATCTGTTGAGTGTTTCAAAAGTGTTGTGGAGAGATAGCCTAAAATAAAGTTCTTCTACAATATCAGAGAATTTAATTTGGCTGACTCTAGTAGTCTAAAATTGTAATAATTTTGTACTTTATTAAACCGTGTCCTCACTATGCCATTTGACAAAGACATTTGTACCTGTTGATATCCATATAGGCAGTTAGCCTCAGAAAAAAGTTCACTCGAGATGCATTTAGTTTTCTAATTACTTCAGATGCTGTTACCATAATTTATTGACAGAAATAAATTAATGAACGATTGAATGGTTCTGCCGCACAACGTTGTAACTGAACTTTTCCAAAAATGAGTTTGTAGCAGAACAACATTGTTATTAGCATTCTGCATTGTGAGGTAAATTTCATTTGGGATAATAATCATATGGCAGCCCTAAATAGTGGGAAACTGGCCTCCGAGGGCAGATACAACGTTGAATCTAGCACGATGTCGACATCCGGAAACATAGTTTTTTCACAGGGCGATCAAAAACGTATAATGAGGGGGGAATGAAAATTAGGGTTACATAATGGAAGGACAAACATCGTAAGATGTCCAAGGATGCTGGGGAACCCATACATTTTAAAGAGGAAGAAGCCAGCCCCAGAGAAATTTCCACGTGAAATGGTAAGTAGAACAACGTTATCTACGCCTACTAAGCATTGTCAATCAAAAGGCTACGAAGAAAAAGGACTTGTTGTAAAAAGGGTATATGTGTAAATACAAACCTGAATAGTTTACATATAATTTTATGAACAAATTTAAGTGGAAGTATAAGAATGTACCTAAAAAGTTTGTTGCATTTTGAGAAAACTTTTTATTTGGAAAAAATAAATATAATGTAATCAATTTACTTTTTTTAATAATTTGACTGCACTTCACTATAATAATGCACCCTAGACAGTAAAACACCATACCATGGTAAATATAAATATTATGTACCATATTTTGATCCAATAAACTATTTTTATCACACTCTGTGCTGTTGTTTTTCTTCAAACTGACTTGTAACAAGAACAATGTTTTAACTTACATCAGTTTTACAACCTATTAAAGAGGTAATCTCTTTAAATAATTAGCATACAGTTAAAGGGAATTGTTTTGAATAAAAATAAACCACCTAATAAAATAACTATGGTATACAGGGTGAATCAGACCATACGTGAATAAACTAAATATATAGTGATTGAACCAGATGAGCTATACAGCCTTCGTTTTAACATAAACCCCCCCTATTTCAACCCTAGAGAATTCAGTAAATATATTTTCAAATCTCAAAAATGGCCCAAAAGTGTTCTTTTGAGAGGTGGGGGGTCGTTTTTGGAAAATTTTCAAATGTAAAGGTAGGTCTAGTGATACGTCATTTTAAAGGTCTCTGTTCACTGATAATTTTGGAAAAAAGTTTGATCTTACTGCCTTTGTACAGGGCGTTCCAAAATGTCCAAAAAGTAATGTTTTGCAGTTAGTTTTATTGTTATGCCTCAATAATGAACATGTAAGTTTTGAAATGTACATTTTTTAGGCATAACATTTTACAATGTAAGCCTACAAATAGCCTACATACACCAAATTTGTATCCTAGATTCATGAGAAGATACCCATTCTAAAAATTTTCTTAAGTTGCCCCTTACTCAAAACTTTTCAAATGCATACAATTCTGGGGAAAAACAGATTAAAACTCTAAACAGTAACCTTAGTCGTGAAGCACATCATTGAAAACGTTTTTCAAAAACAAACATTTTTATATTTAAAGTTTGACTTTATAACTAACCGTTCCAAAACATCACCTGGGAAACTTATTTTCCAACACTGTTTATCGCCTATTACTCAATGACACTTTAAGCAGATAATAAATTGAAGTTCTCATTCATAACAGGTCAAAGACATGCAAACAATGATATTAATGACTAAACAATCTCAATGCATATGGACTGGAATGACCTTTGTTCCGTACCCAATAACGGTTTTATCTCTATTCCTTACTTTGTTTGGTTTTGAATGAGTGAGTACTGTTTGGGGCAAGTAAACTTGCAGTCCACTATTATCAGTCAGTTTTCTCAGAATTAAATACATAGTGAAAGTCACTATGGACACTTGAAAAAACTAAGCATTGTATCTTGTACGGTATTTTCTTTCTTTAAGATGATACACACAAATGAGGAGGCATTCCAGATGCTTATGGTTTTAGGAGAATGTTTTCAGAATTACACAGGTGCTGCAAATCTGTATGCAGAACGTTATCCAGACTGTGAACATCCTTCACGTATGTCCTTTCAAAGGCTCGCCAATTATGAACGTGAAACAGGACGAGTTCAACCTGATCACAGCAAAGGTAAAGAACTCGCTAGGCCTGTAAGAAGAGATAGGGCACCGGATCTACTAAGCCCCGAGATCCGGGCAGCAGTTCTACTAAACCCCCAGGACTCCTCCAGGAGGATAGCTCTCGATTCAGGTATTAGTCAAAGTTCGGTGTTGAGGATCTTAAAAGAGAATAAAATGCACCCATATAGGATTACACTTCATCTAGAACTACACAGAGATGATTACCTCCAACGAATGAACTTTCGTTTATGGGCCAGAGACCAATTACAACAAAATCAAAACTTTTCCATAACGTTCTTTGGTGTGATGAGGCTACATTTCGGAGCAATGGTGAAGTGAACCACCACAATATGAGGTATTGGGCATTAGAAAATCTACACTGGATGCGAGAGATCAACATAGATATTGGACTTTAAAAGTATTTGGTGTGGTATTGTTGGTAACAGAATTGTTGGTCCATTTTTTTCCGATAACTTCGATGGAGATACTTACAATTACTTTCTGGTTGATCATTTACCTAATTTATAGTAATAGACTTCCTTGAAGAGACGATACAAAATATGTGATTTATACACAATTTAGCACCAGCTCATTGCGACAAAGTCTGAACAAACAACATCCTGGAAGATGGGTTGGAAGTTGTGGCCATAAAATATCCACCAAGATTGCCTGATTTAACTTGTATGGATTTTTATTTGTGGGATAGATTAAAGTACTTAGTTTATACAGTACGGCCAACAACGAGAGAAGACATGATGCAACGAATTTAGAGAGGCTGTGAACTCAATTAGTGGTAAAGAAATGCTGCAAGCTGTAGATAGCTTCAATTCCAGAGTAGAACTTTGTATGGAAAGCAATGGGTTGCAGTTTGAGCACCTGTAAACCTTCCGAAACAATATAAATAGTTGGTTATTGTTGGAGTGCAAGTGATTGTCATACTATTTTAGTTTTTATAATTATGTTTAAACTGCAATTGTCTTTTAAAGGGAACAAGGCTATTAACTCTTCCCTTTCACGAAACACGTCTTCGTGTTCATTATTTTTATAACTTACTGTTCCGTTCAAAAATTAAAATAAATTTAAAAAAAGTATAATTTGACAATTAAGTATACTGGTATCAATAACCCCCTACCACGCCTCCAAAAATCGCAAATGTCACTGAGTAATAGGCGATAAAGAGTGTTGGAAAATAAGTTTCAAAGGCGGCATTTTGTAACAGTTAGATATAAAGTCAAACTTTAAATACAAAAAATGTTTGTTTTGAAAGACCTTTTCAATGATGTGCTTCACGACTACCGTTACTATTTGGAGTTTTTGAGTTTCAATCTGTTTTTTTTCTCCAAAATTGTAAGTATTTTTTAAATTTGAAAATGTTTTAGTAAGGGCAATTTAACCACATTTTTGGAAAGTGTATCTTCTCATGAATCTACGATAAAAGTTCGGTTTATGTAGACTATGTTATGTGGTACGGTAACAATAAAACTAGCTGTAAAAAGACATTACTTTTTGGACGTAACACCCTGTAAGTACGCAGTAATTATAAAATTTGTAATTAATTTTTAATTTAATTTAATAAGAATTTAACTACTCAAAACGACCCCTTGAACTCTGTTTTGTTTTGTTCTTTTTTTTTTCATTTGCTTTAATCTTTTATTTTTGAGCAAAATATACAGCTTCAAAAAGGGCAGACCAATAAAGGATGCATTCATTAATTTCTTCTTTTTCTTTTTTGTTGTTTGGTTTTTGTTTATCTTGCGTAATTAGGATTTAGAAGTAATATTATTTCCTTTTTATTTTTTGTGTATTTTAGCTCAAGCTTCATATTTCTACAATTTGTATTGTTTTGTTTAGTTTGTTCTCAAAGTGCCCTATTAATATTTTTCTGTCTAAATTTTGTTTGCTTTTTTTATGTATTGTAATAAAAGAAATGACAAATAAATATTAAAAAATGTATTTACAAAATGGATAAAATATAATTTAAAACACATTTTAAATACACAACCTTTTACATTGAAGTTTACATAAGTACCAATTCAAAAGTATATTATATCGGAAATTAAAATAAAGTTTAAAATAACTAACAAAAAATAAAAATAGTTTTCAGTCACAAAGTTTATGTTGAAATTATTAGAAACCTAGCAAGACATACATGTGTTATCACATAATATAGTGGAGCACTCTTATTGTCTGGTAAGATATAAAGTATATTAGCTGACTAAAGCTAAAATGTGTACCATTACAAGGGCTTTAATTTGACATATAACTTAACTGCATCACATCACTTTTTATATTTTTTCATAAACATTGAAAAAAATTTTTAGTAACTCAAAATTCCGATTTTTGATGTATATTTTTATGAAAAATATACATTTTATACCAAACCTCTTTAGTAAGTCATGGCAACCATCAATGGAAAAGTTTCAGGTTCAATTCCCATTGACCAAAAATAATTTTCTAAATGGTTTCTTTAACAGACATCATTGTGGTTCGGATTCCACATAAAACTGTAGGTCCCGACTTCATGTCTTCATTAGCCTTAAAGTTGTGAATTGAGACTTGTGCTAATTCATAACTTGCTACATCATAAAAAGTGTAGGCAATCTTACTTTTTTATTCAAACTTGTACGAGTAATAATTTATTGTTTCTCCAAGTGTTTAAGTGTTCTGTGCAAGTGCTCTAGTGTTCAACAAATTTGAGTTTTATTTGTTTGGGTTTTCTTAGTTTAAAATTATATACTGTTAGAATTAATAATAACGTTAATTATTAGAATTTTATTAACTCGTTAAACTGGACTATAGTGATTTTAGTTTAATTTAAACAGTTTTATTTAAAAACAAAACTCATAACATTACTGAATATTTTTTCTTTTATTGATATTAACATGGGCCTCATCAGCAGTTTTTTATTGGGGGGGACACATTCCGAAGGGTCAGTTGAAAGGAAGGTCCGGGAATGTTAAAATTATTACTTCTCAAAACATCGTTTTTATGCCTTTCTAAGATGAAATTGAGTGAGAACGAGTGTATTATTTTTTTTATTGTCTTCTTTTATTCGCTTCATAATTACGGTAATTGAAAATTTATCATTATTTAATTACGCACAAGAATTGTAAGCACAAGTACATAACTTTTGTTCATACCAATTATATTAGGATAATACGGTAAGCGCGACTAAAATGTAAGGTTATGTTTAACTGAACTGCTGTTGACTGACAAGTGGAGTGGAAGCAGACAGAATGAGGGAATGTCGGTGCGTTGTCTCAATGTTTGCTAGCCCGTTTCCGACTACATCAGCGTCGCGAATTTCGCGTTGTTGTTTTTTTTTATTACCTAACGACATTTTGTTACCTTTAGGCTGGTTTTATGCAAGGCGTTTGGCATCGCGTGACACACTTGGCACGTTCCTAGTTTGATTGAATGAAATGGGAGCATTTATGCACAACAAGCCTAAATTTTTGTCGCCGGAGGAAGGCCGCGTCCCTAGATACCGGTGACAGATATTTAAAACGCAGGTCCTGAGACTGTCGCTCGTTCGTTCTAAATAAGTACATTGAATCAAATTGATGCATTTATTCAAGGCATCCGGCAACTTGTGACAGCGCAGTGGACAGGTTTCTGATCTTCTTGGATTCCAGGGGTGGAGAAGGATAAAAATGTGAATTTTAATTAATTTTGTTTTATTATTATTTTAATTATTTAAATAATTAATTAATTAAAATTATTCGGATGAGTTGAAATGAGTTCTTAAATGGAACATCTTATTATATCTAATTGGAAAAGTAATATCAAATTACATCTGTCAGAATCAATGTTTACCAATTATATAGCAACAAACATTGTACAGTTTATATATTTTCATAAGTTATGATATTTGACACAATCAGCTTGAAACGTGACCTTCAGAATATGCACCACTAGTATAAAAGAATAATGGAAACCTTTGAAAAGGCTGTATTTATGTATGCTTTTACTTTCTCACTATACTATAGTATAGAGAAAGTATAGTGATCGCAAAAAAAAATCTATGTTGAGATTTTTGTGGAAATATCCGTTTTGGGACCCCCCCTGAGTCCAAAAAAGTGGTTTTTACAAAATGTCTGTCTGTATGTATACAAAGCTAGAGCGAAAACTATTCGATCGATTTCAAACAAATTTGCACGAGACATGTCAAGTAGGCCTGTATAGATGCACGAAAAACGGTTTTGATAAATTTTGAAAAACAACCCCCTTTTTGGCAAAAAAACCCCCAAAAAATCAGTTATTATTTTTTTATAAAAAACGGCTCTAATGATTTTGATAAAATTTGGCTTATTTGTAGACTTTAATGTACCCTACCATATGCAAAAAACCGCATCTTTCTAAAAATTCTCGTTTAGCTAATAATAATAATAACTGATTTTTTGGGGTTTTTTGGCCATAAAGGGGGTTGTTTTTAAAAACCTTTTTTTGTGCATTTATAAAGGCCTAATTAACGTGTTTGGTGCAAATTTGTTCGAAATCAATCGAATAGTTTTCTCTCTAGATAATAATAATAATATTTATTAGTTAATCTGATACTTTAATAAAAAATCACCTCTCCTACCCCACCCTACAAGTCACAGTGAATCTGTTAAATAATTTAAATATGTTTGTGAGAAAGTATGTGCCAGTTCCTGGTACCGTTTATTGTTTATAAAGTTGATTTTCTCTTTAGCTAAACACATCTTCAAAAGATAACAAAAAACTCTTTGATTTTACATTTCACTAGTATTATATTACAATCAGAATTATATGTTCATTGCCTCATCATCAGGTTGAAAACAATTTGATAAGTACCACAACTACTGTACTGCATTGTATCAATCCTATTTAGAAGCGGCAGTAAAAAACGAGTGAACATAATGTGACCAATATGTCATACGTTGTGTCTCGAGCAAACGCTCGACAGTCAACATTGTGAAAACGCGGGATGCGTCAAGTTCCGAGTTTCTGGAACGTGTGACACAAAACGCCTTGCATGAAACCAGCCTAAGCTATTAAATAGTGATAATTAATAAAAAGTAACAGTAATGATGATGATAAATAATAAAAAATATATAAAGAAAAGTAAAATTGTGTAGAGTATTTTATAATACTTTTTATTTACGAAATTCTTCTTTTTTTGCATCTCAGATATTGAGGCGAGCGTAATCACAAACCTCTGATATTGGGGAGGACCCGTCCTGCCTGTCCCACCCGGTGATGACGCCCGTGGATATTACGGTACCGGTATTTATAATATACAAATGGATAAACCATGGGGTAAATATTGTTGCAATCCTTTTAATAAAGATAGACATTGGGACTCTAAAACCCTAAGGAATATCACACCATGGATGACAAAGCTAAATGGTATTATTGAAGATGGAATGAAAAATTTGCACTTCTTGTCGCTTAGAGTTAAGTAAAAAAATCACACTCAAGTTCTGAAAGTGATACAAATATTAATGGTGAACTATTTTCTGAAAATGTAAATACAAACCCAGGCTGCAGCAAAGATGATCCTAAGTAAGTTGGATATAGAATCAGGTTTATATTTTTTAAATGACTCATTGACATCAATAGGAAAATCACCTGTTATTAAAATAAAAGATAATAAATCAAATAAGAAATATTTTTAAAAAAACTTGAAAAAGTAAAATCAAGATTTAGGGAAATTTTTTCCACGCTGTTAACATTGAGTAGGACAAGAATCCAACAGACAATTCGCAAACAGAAATTATTAATCAGCTCAAATAAAAATTTGCAACAGCAAGCATGATTGAAAAACTTCAGATTTTAACAATTTTACCAACCAGTTGGTCTTGTGCAAGAATGGAACGTGAATTTGGTATTAGTAACTATATGGCGAGGAAAGCCAAAAATTCCTTGATGAAAAGGGAGTTCTATCATAGATCATGAATAATAAATAGATCTTGCATCCATACGGGGGCTGTGTGCTGGAAAAAACGTTGTCGCGAAAATAGTACATGATCGCGCCGCGAGGTTGCGCTAGGGAGAAAGCATTGGTAGCATTGGTGTTTAAAACAGCTTCCTTCGTTTCCCCAATAGATAGCGCCAAAAAAGTCGAATTTCCAGTGGAACAAAATATTGCATTGGATCGGAGTTCTATTAGGTTATCCAAATACAATGGTTCTATCGACATCTGATCCAAAACCCGGAAAAACTCTACTTCTCGAGAATAATAAATAAATAAATAATAAAATAATAGCATAATTAGGCCTTTTGCATGTACCAGATTTGACCCCATTAGATAGTTCTGTGTTTATTAGATTCTGAGTTATAATCTATGTCAATAGCTATAACATGTTTTTTGTAAAAAATGGCGGTTATAGGGAAAACCAGAGATAATGATACCAAGAGTGTTACCTTGTTATAGTGTTACCTGTTGGTTTACAGATTTTTGTGTTAACATGTCTTAGCATGACATTATCTAGTCACAGTGTGCGCCTCCGTTCAGGATTTAAACAGCCACAGCGCTGTATAAATGTTTAGGTTGGGTTTGTTGCAGGGATGTCCCAGGACCAATAAGGGATTCCTACCAAAGTCACTCCCTTACCAATAATGAACCTGGAGTTGCAAGCAACACAAGTGGCGTCTGATAGCCCCTAGTAAAAAAGGGACAATTTGTCAATTAAGTTTTGGATTAAAATATTACTGATTTTCTAATACATTCATATTTTAACAATTTTAACAACCAGTTCATCTTGTGCAAGAATGGAACGTGAATTTGGTATTAGTAACTGTATGGCGAGGAAAGCAAAAAAAAACTCCTTGATGAAAAGCGAGTTCTACCGACACCTGATCCAAAACTCGACACCGGAAAAACTCTACCTCTTGAAACAGCTGTGTTGATTTTTTATAATAACGACGAAGTGAGTCGGCAAATGCCTGGAAAAAAAGATTATATCTCTATGGGTATGGACACTGAAAATAAGTCAATCCTTGTTAAAAAGATTGCTTTTGGGAAATTTGTGAGAAATTGGCTTTTCAAAGTTTGCAGAACTGATTCCCAAGAACTGCATTATTGCTGGTACCAGTGACACTCATTCTGTCTGTGTTTGTACTGCACACGAGAATATGATGTTTTCAGGAGGTAGGTTAAATAAATTGACACTTCCTGGCTCTGAAAGTCCTCTGTCGAGTTATAAGGAATGTATAGCTAAAGTTAGGTGCAATCCACCATTACAGGCATTGCACTAAATGAATAAGACTACTGTCCTAAAATTATGGAGATTAAACAAGTTTTAACTCGGTGTTTCGA
Organism: Philaenus spumarius; assembly: GCA_018207615.1. NCBI lineage: Eukaryota > Metazoa > Arthropoda > Insecta > Hemiptera > Aphrophoridae > Philaenus > Philaenus spumarius. Next base: position 297,091 of record JAGFPH010000502.1, read on the forward strand.
GGAGAAAATGATCGACATCACTTATAAACAATGGATTACTGTTGGCCGATGCAATTTCGAAACATTTACATAACCAGTTGATTAATTTGTTCAAGGATTTGGCAATCAATTGCGTAACCTTAAAAAACATGACTTTATTGTTAAACAACAATCAAGTTTTTTCTCTGAACAATATCTTTATTGGAAGATAGTGAAGCTGCAGTAACATTAGATTTTGCTGAAAATTATTTGTTTGTTCTACAAGATGAGGCTCAAGTATTTCATTAAACAATTCTATGGCTACTGTGCACCCTTTTGTAGTATATTTCAAGGAAAGTAATCAAGAAACAGGAAAACAAGAGCAGGTTCGCCGGAGTTTCGTATTTATATCAGACTACCTAACACACAATACTGCCGCTGTTTATGCTTTCCGGAAAAAGTTAATCCTATGCCTGAGAAATGATTTGCCAAATTTTAAAAAGCTCTACTATTTTTCAGATGGTTCGGCTGCGCAGTACAAAAATCAAGAATTTTCTGAACCTTTGCTTTCATAAAGAGGACTTTTATGGACTTGAGGCTGAGTGGCACTTTTATGCCACATCACATGGAAAGAGAGTTTGTGATGGAGTAGGGGGTACGGTAAAAAGGCTTGCCACCAAAGCCATCCAAAATCCACTAGAAAACCAAATTTCTAACACCTTCGCAGCTTTTTCATTGGGGTGTGAAAAATTTGCCATCCATCACTTTTTTTATGTAACTGTATATAAATGAAAAAAAAGATTCTAAAACCAATGTTTCAAAATGCTGTGGTAGTCTCTGGGACCCAGAAATTTCATGCCTTCATTCCTCTAGATCTAAATAGGGTCAAAACCAAAATTTCCTCATTTTCTGATTGTTCAGAAACACATGGAATAGATATCAACACTGGTGATGAAGACATTCCATTTGAAGAAATTGTGGGTTTTGTTACTTGTGCTTATGATAAAGAGTGGTGGTTGGCACATGTTGACTCATTAGACGACGAATTTGTGTTTCCTTTCTTAACCCAAAAGGACCATCGTCATCATTCACATATCCTAGGAGAGCAGAAACCTTATCACTGCCAATGAACTATATTTTGTGCAAATTACATCCAACCACAGCAACAGGTAGAACCTACCAAGTTCTAGCAGAAGAGATCGCCGAAGCAGCACAAGTTTTGGCAAAGAAGAGAACTCACCTTTAATAATTTCAAGTGATACAAGAAGAATAAAACTGTTCCTAGAGTGACAAGTGAGATTAATAAGTTGTTTAAATAAAATGGGGTAAATGAAACTTAAATAAAATAATATTATCTAGTGTAACAAGTAACGAATTAACAGAATTTCCACAAGTCTCAATTTAGATAACATTTTTTTCATTATGATACCATTGGAATACCATCATGAAACTATTGCTACACAACTTACTAAAGAGTATAATGTTAATAAGTGTTGTGTTCGTTGTATCCTTCTGCGTTTTCGTCGAATATAAAATAAACAGAGACGCTATGGGATGGATTTATAAATTAATTATTAACTTTAACAAATCTCGGATTTATGTTTACAATTGGGTTGCTGGCTAGCTGGTTGTAAGTTTTTTTTAATTTAGTTATATTTAACAAGAACAAATAAATACTTAATAACTATTAACAAAATTAACACTTAATCTAGGCTTATGCTAATGAAAGATGATTGATGCTAACTTATAACGTAATTGAAATAGTTTACAATTTTGAGCTTAAGATTAAAGTAGACGTTTAATTAAAATTCCTGAATGGTTGTGTGGTTGAAGAAAGGGGTTAGGATTAGTTGATAATTTAGATGTTTCAATGTGAGGAAAATATGGAGGTCTGGTGTAAAGAAGGATGTGAACTGGAATACACTCACCAATTGACTGGCTGTAGGTTTAATACATTATGCACTCAATATTCAAACTGTTCAATTCATATATTTTTTTTCCAGTGGTAACTTTTATGTATAGTTTATTCAAACACTTATTAAACTTCAATTAGAGCTGTGCACACACTGGACTATGTTATACTAAAGTTGATGCCAAAACTCCTTACTATCCAAAATCACCTTCTTCTTCTTCCCATTTCTCAACCTTGTAAACCCTTTTTATTTTGTTGTTATATTTTCCTAAATAAACTTAATACTATATGGGTTTACAAACATGGTGAATGATTTTATATTAATTTTTGAAATGGAATGTGAAGGTAATGGGGCTATGAGTATTTTTATTAGTGCTATCAGGGATTGGTGCTTAATGAAATGATCCCTGATATGATGTATCTTCTGTTTAGTCTATCAATCGAATTTTGGTACCATTACAAGAGGTTTGGTATAAAATGTATATTTTTCATCAAAATTAAAAATTCCGATTTCTGTTTTTTTTATATAAAAAAACTTTTTTTGAGTTTTTGAAAAAATATTGAGGTGGTACACTTAAGTTATATGTAAAATTAAAGCACTTGTACTTCTGTAGAGAAAGGTATAAATTTCTGCTTTCTAGGACAAACGGTTTTTGAGTTATAAGCTTTTAAATATAACAAAATGGTTCTAAAAACTGGCGTTTTTGATTTTCTCAAAAAGTTCTAACTCAAAAACTGAAGATGAGAAATATTCAAACTTTTTATTTCTTATCTACTAAGCTAATATTTTATCTCATAAAAATCTGAAGACAACATGTTTTGATTATTGGTTGATTTGGTGTGGAATGACCCTTTTATGAAAATTGTTTGAATTAGTCCAGTTACAGTCAAACATAATATAAAATTTTTCAGTAACAATCTCCGTCTTGCATAATCCGAACACCAGTCTTAATCAGTAGTCAGTCGACTGTTCTATAAAATAGATGTTTACGGCATATATTATATGCCATAGTTGTGTTGCATGCGATGTGAACATTACATAATATATGTTTTGAATTGCGTAATAAACATGGAGGACAAAGTCACATGATAGCATAAAAGGTACGTAAATTTAGTTACGTTAAATTATTCTGCAACAGTAATTATATTATTATGAACTAAACATGATTCAACAGTTACATAACCTTTGTCTAAGAACGACAACAAAGAGGACTTTGTAAGCCGTACAAACATTTCAAATTACTTTTGCAGTTTCTTTTGAAATTAAGTCTACATAACACTGGGTAACAGGGGCGTACCGATGGGGGTGGACGAACGGGACCTGTCCCCCCACAGAAGGTCTTTTTAGTAATGTGGATTGTATTTTAAATTAATCGATAGTTGAATACGTAGTCGATATTCAATTAAAAATTACATTATTTATGATTAATTTCGTGATGTGGTCACGAAAAAATAATCGTTCTTTTTTAAATAAATATGATTCTTACCCTAGGCAATCATTATTTTCTTACAGTGATGTTTGAGTCTCGGCGGTCTGGTTCATGAGTTTGACGGTATGCGAGCGCTGATTAGCGCCGCGTTGATAATGCCGAAAACCGGGCATTAAATTCCCAAGTTATACACGATGTTGAAAACGCGACGTTGGTAACGTAGGTCTCATGTTATACAAAGCGTTTTTGAAGCTTTGTCAATGTTGCGTCCTTCACTTCCAAAATGGAAACCATTCAGTCATTCTGTCTAGGTGTTTTACAAATAATAGAAACATATGAGGAATTGTGTATCAGGAGAGCTAGACGGTGTGGTACACACCCAGTGCTTTGAAATCGTGTATCAAGCTTCAGTTAACACTTACACGAGCTGAGCTTAGTCGAGCCGACCGGGTCCGTCACGGAAATCCGTAACAGTGGATAAATCTAACAGACCCGCACCGTTCCGACATGTGTCGGAAGGATGCGCGCGAATTCCACCTCACCACAACTATCATGAATTACTAAATTATCATGGACGAACAGTGGAAGAGATCGAACGTTCTTTCTGGTTTTGACCTGTGGCTATATCTATACCCAACCCGCGTGGAGCGGAGCCGAATAGACCCGATCCGGTATGCTGTCAGAACGTGGAAAAAATCGACTCTGTCAGTGTCGACTCGGCTCGCTCGTGTACATTTTGAAGTACACAATAATCACTTTGAAATAAAAAAAAGAACTACTTTCTAGTAGTTATTCTACTGCGGCCTCTCTGGTAGCTGCGCTCCGTATAACTTTGTTCGGCCTTGATAGCGACCGCGTCAATCCGCGTTGGCAACGCTCAACGCCGGGTAACCTAAATTCGTTACCGTTGATAGCGTTCGTATAACATGGCCCACAGTAGTTCCATTTACCCAATTAACTGACATCAACGCGACGTTGAAAACGCGGCGCTATCAGCGCTCGTATAACGTGGCCCTAAAAGGCAGCGCGCTGGGGCGCTGGCTAGACTGTCACTCAAGGTCAGTGCTTGGTGATCTTGCGGAAAGAATGTTTATATTGCACTATTGTCTGACTCAAGCCCATCACCATTCACTTTAAAAAAATATATAATGTTTCAGACTTTGTGATAGGTTAAAGAACTTTCATCCGTTTAGGATTTGTTGAATATATATATATTCTGACCTAAGCTTAGTCCCCCCCCCCCCCAAGCCAAATCCTCGGTGCGCCACTGCTGGGTAAAGTTTATTTCGATATTATGCCATAAGGTATAGAACAATCTAAATTTATGCAATTTGTTAATGATTATTTTTGCAAGGGCTTTTGTTAACGAAATTGGTTTTCTTGCAAAAATGTCTTCAAAATCTAATTGAGTAAATCAAGTAAATAGACTGTGTATTCGAACTTTTCATGAATCAGCATGTCTACCTCTCAAAAGAAATTTGACACATTCAATAACAATCTAGGATTCCCTAAGACCCCAAATTCCTAAGAAGTGCAAATAATGATTTATTGATTGTCAGTAGTTTGATATAAATTGTTCAAACATTTTTCAATGTTGTACACTAAGCTATTTTCATTATTAATGAAATGTTTTACAATAAAATATTTCAAATAATATACTGTACCTTATCTGCATAAATATACTTAATTTCTCTTAGTTGAATCCAATCTTGAACGTCTGTAAAGTTGTGAGTCCCCACAACAAACTTTGTAGGCCTACCTTTTTTTTTTTTGAATTAGCTTTTCTTCTAAAAAATTAACTCCTATTTCCAATAGGGTGTCTGTTCTTGATATTCTTTCAAATGACAGTATGATCTGGTATAAGTTAATAACTTTAAACTGTAAAATTAGGCAGTCAATTACAGCTCAGTTGGCATGTCCCTGCTCTTTGTACTTATCGGCTTTCTTTGAAAGAGTCCAATAATCTGGGATGTCACTTGCGACAGTCATATCTACATCAGTTTCGGCTTTGTCAAATGGCATAGTGTGGGCACGGCATTATCTTGGTATTGTATTATGATTAATCTCTGACACTGTCTGTTGCAGTTAGTAAATTGTTCAATGACAATAAAACACAATTAAATTTAATGAGTCTTGCTCTGACGAAATTTAGTCAGTTTTGTTAGTTTCAGCATTTCCGAAGCTGGTTTCCTTTGCTGCCTCTTAAATGCCGCAACTGGCAAAACCGTAATTTATTGGTAAAGCTCAATAAATACTTGTAGAATTTTACTAAATATTGTTTGTGTTTCATTCATATTTTCAACAAAATCCTGGCACTTAAAATAAATACAATAGGTGCATATAAGGACAAATATTGTTTTTAAAATTTGGTTTCTTAGTCCAATTTATTCGTTAGTTTTATTGAATCCAACTTGAAGGATTTCTTTCGTACACTTTACTAAAGGAAATTTACTCAATGAATACAGGTTAAATAACAATTTATTATAGTATAAGTACTGAACCATCGCCATATGACCTCAGATCAACGAGTGGTGAGAATTAAATACAAAAATAACATGAACAAAGTAATGAAACTCTATTTTGACATTCAGTCATCAGCAATGATCTGATACTACTACATTGGTTTCTTAATTTATATTTATTTACATAGATTGTTTTTGTATTTAAAAATCTATTATTAACAATAAAATACCTACTATTTAAGAGAAACAATCCAAGTTTACAATTATACAAAGTAATAAAAGTTTTGATTGATCATCAAATGGAACATAACATACATAAAGATTTGTAAGATAACATACATAATTGAAAGGAAAACTAAGTTACCATACCTTCCTTACAATGTGACTACTCAAAGCGACAACACTAAATCAAATAGCAGCTATTAGCTTGCCCCATTAAGCTACTATTCCTAGTTTACTTGCCACAGTTAAAAAATGTGTTGAGAACAGATTATTGTTGTCGATTGGTAATTGAAATTAAGATTATGTTATTAATTTTTTTAAAATTATTATTTAAAATGGTTGATGAAGTATAAACAGAGACAAAATCAAGAGGATTTAAATTGAAGTATTAAAATAACCAAACATTAAAAATCGGATCTGATAAATTAAGAATAGTTGCTATGACAACCTAGTAGTGGCTACATGAAAGATTGCTGTTGCTAATTGTGACCGCTTTTAATAACTATGTAAACAAGCAATTTCTTTATACAAATTTTTCTGACATTTAAAGTTTTTTTGTTATAAATCCAAAATGCATTTCAATTTAAAACAAAGTCAAGGATATTTATTTTTAAACATTCAAAAAACAAAATATTATAACTTGTTTTTTATTACAAAATCTAGTTTTTCATATCCACAAAAATTATATTACAATTTTTAAAGTAATAGGGTATAACAAAGCAATTTTATAGTATACCTTATAGGTGTCTACTCACTAAAAATTTCATCACTATTGTATAAGAAGTGATTATAAAGGTGTTTGAAAAAACCGATCCACGACTTAAGGAGGTAATTCTCACATCAAAAAGGTTTCATCAAACCGTATCCTAAAATGTTTGGTTCTTTTTAATATGATAAGTGTTCCCTGAACATTGTTACATTCGGTTCTTACTAGATATGCCGATCCGATCGACAATGATCTAAGATCATTCAAAATAGATCTAATAAAAAATTCTGATTATCCGTGCTGTTCAAGTCAAGATTAGCGGACCATTTGATCTTTTTCATGATTTTCCCGACAAGTGTTATTCGTCTAGTGTGACCCGAATGTTCTTCTACTAATGCAATAGTTTTCTTACTATTTAAAAAAAAAATGATATTCTTTATAAAACCAAATAGATTTTATATAATCTTTCGCTATTGAATTGCTGATATGTATATGCAGTATACAAATAAATACCTTTTTTATAGTAGTCGGAGCGATTCTTAATTATTGTGAAAACACTGCAGCTGTTTCACCGCCGGCTTCATCAGGTGCAGAACACTTAAATAAAATACACTTACACAACACTAAAAACGTACGATATTAAAAACATGATAAAATGTTCAGAGGCTAGCTCTTCGTTAAATGTTATACTAAAAGTTCCTGGGTGTGGCCATATCATAGTCCGTTTATTTCCGGACGGATACTCAAACAGCTGTAGTGTTTTCACAATAATTAAGAATTGCTATGACTACTATAAAAAAGGTATTTATCTACATACATTTTGTTTTTATTGTATACCCTTGACTTTGTAACACTGTGCAAGGCATACATAGCATGATCAAATAACATCAAGTAATTATATCACTGTATTTGTCATTTATTTTTGTATACAAATTTGTTTTGTAAAATATTTGCAACATTTTAAAAACATCTTATTTTATCATTTTACTGAGCAAAAAAATATTAACGAAACAAATGTTTAGTTTTCAGTGGTGGGTACTAATAATTTCCTCAATGTGATTTCAAACCATGAATAGTCCTAACAATAATAAGGCTTAACAGCAGTTGTTAACTCCCTACTATCGTAAAGATGTAAAGTAGGTTTAGGTCACGCCTTTTTCAGTTTTGTATAGGTACGGGGTGACATATTTTTAGATTATAGTGTTTCATTAAATAAACATATTTGTGAGAATCTGTGTTTAAGTTTTATCCTACGAAGTATATCACCTCAGAAGTCAAGCTCGATATTTCAGTATAAAATATATTATTTGTATAAACTTGTTTTTAGTTTTGATATTGGGAAAAACTCCTTAGTTTTGAAATTATCTTTTGAAACACCTTGTATAAAGATTCAGGGAAAAGCATTTAAAACAATGATTTACAGTAATTAAATGCAATTAATTAAATGACACAGTGGTAATAAAACCACACTTTATAGAAAATGTATTACCATTTTATCCTATAATTTGCTTCCCAAACATATTTCACACAAAATAGTAACATTGTCATTTGTGATCTATAAAAGAAAAAATATCAATAATAATTGAGAATCATAATGTACACTTATTCCCTAGTCTTAATATTATAAATTTATTTGAATGTTTATTGAAATTTGGCACTAGTGAATTATAAATCTACAGAGGAAACTCAAAATGAACACATAATTGGACAAACAAATATTAGTATTATTTTAGAACATAATTCTTTATCTCTTTTGGATGCTGATACTTAACTTTTAATGTTTGATTACATCTGGCTTTGAAGATGAGCTCTAGCCTAATGATGCGATCAACTTCCTCGCAATGCCACTACAAAACACTTGATATCAACTCTTGCACTACTACTAACTTGCCTTCAGTAGCTTCCCAGTAATGCATCTTGTGGCTGTAAAGTTAAGTACATATTGGGCGATTATCTGCTGATTCGTACATTTTGTTGACCGATGAAAATTGGCGGTACAGAGCAGGATCAGCGGCGATAAAAATTACCACCTGTCTTGTTTGTCCATATTTTCTACCAACACTGATTTCACTAGATTTGTTTAGTAGTGCGTTGGTTCAACTAACCCTTGCAGGTGTTGTCGCCATGCTCCGAGGCAGGGTCGTGGAGTCCTCTCTGTATGGTGAAACTGTGAAGGTAAGTGTGACCCGAGGCTGTCCTCAGGGAGGAGTTCTCTTCCCCCTTCTCTGGAATCTCGTGGTCGATGACCTTCTCATAAAACTCAACAACACAGGAGTGTATGCGCAAGCCTATGCGGATGATGTTGTCATACTTGTTGTAGGTAAGTTTGTACCAACTGTAGCAGAAATACTGGGAATGACGCTTGGAACTGTGGAGAAGTGGTGCGGTGAGACAGGACTAAGCGTCAATCTAAAGAAGACTCCAGTAATCCTATTGACCAGGAGAAGGAAACTTGAGAACTTTGGGCCACTAATCCTTCGAGGAAGTGGGATTGCTACAGCAACGAAGGTTAAGTATCTGGGTGTAATCTTAGACCAGAGGCTGAACTTCAATGCGCAACTCAATCGAGTGATTGATAGAGGTAAGTGGACACTGATGGCGAGTGGGCGTATGGTGGGGCGGACATGGGGATTGAAGCCTAAGCTCATGCATTGGCTTTATATCTCTGCGGTGAGACCCGCCATGACGTATGGCGCCATTGAGTGGTGGATTAGAACAGAGGTACAGGGTGTGGTGGCGGGGCTGGCGAGGGTTCGATGTCTGGCCATCACAGGAGCTATCAGTAGCACCCCCGGAGCGACTCTGGACTGTTGTCTCAACATTCTTCCGCTGGACCTCTTTGTAAAGGTAGTAGCTAGGAAGAGTGCTCATCGCCTTCAATGTGAAGAACTCTGGATACGTAACCCAAGGAATCTGGGACATTCTAGAATAAAAACATTGGTTGTTAGGGACAGGACATTGGACATGATCTCAGACCACATGAAAGTACAATACTCCTTCCAAAAGCCACTCAGAGTGGTAATACCCAGTCGAGAGGAATGGTTGGATGGAAAGAAACCCCTCCCTAAGTTCGAGCTTGAATGGTATACTGACGGCTCAAAAACTAAAGGTAAGTCTGGAGCAGGAATATGTGGTGGGGATCCAGGGCAGGAATGTGTCCTTCCTATAGGGATCTATCCAACAGTATTCCAAACAGAGGTAGTTGCTTTATTAGAATGTGCTAGGGAAAACATCAGACTCGGACACATCAATAAAGAAATCAGTATTTATTCAGACAGCCAGGCGGCTTTGAAAGCTGTGAGCTCATTCGAGTTCAGGTCTAAGCTAGTCTGGGAATGCTTCAAATCCATAATTCATCTAGCAGGTCTCAACAGAGTCACACTCTGCTGGGTTCCAGGGCACGTTGGAATAGATGGGAACGAGTGTGCAGACAAGCTGGCAAACAAGGCATCAGCGTCTGAATTCATAGGACCTGAACCGTTCTGTGGAATAGCAAAGGCAAGAGCTATGCAGGCTGTAGCCGAGTGGGCAAAACTAGAACATGGAACAAGGTGGAAGGGCATCACAGGTTTGAGGATGAGCAAGCTTTCACTTTCAGGTCCATCTAGGCAGACTGCATCTGACATCCTAACATTGAGCAGGTGTAGTATAAAGAAGGTAGTAGCCCTAATTACAGGACACGGCCATCTTAGAAAACATATGCTAAGGATGGGCATATTCACCAGAGATCCTAAATGCAGAAAGTGTGGTCTGCAGGAGGAAACTGCTGAACACCTGATTTTTTAGTGTGAGAGACTTGAACAGGTAAGTTACGAAATCTTTGGGAAACTGACCAAAGGCCAAACCATCCCCCAGGAGAACATTGTCAAAAGGATCTCTAGGTTCATCGAGCTTATAGATCTTGACAAGGACAACTAGGGGTCTTCACATCCTTAAGGTGGGAGTGCAAAAAGCCCATGAGGCTGAAGTGCATTAGAATTGAATGAATGAATGAGGTGTTGCCATTGCTTTTATTATAAAAAAAAGTCCCCAAAAGGCAGGCGATGATGGTGCAAGAAGGAAATATTTAGAAACCAAGATATTTACAATTTACTCGCAGAACTTTTATTAAATGATGGGAGTTAATTAAAAAAATTATTTCAAATTACTAAATCAGACTTTGAAGAATTACTTACCATAGTAGCTTTGAAAATTAAAAAATGTAATTCTAATTTTAGAGCCCATCTCTCCTGAAGTGAAGTTAGCTGTGACTCTACGGAATCGCTACCTGTACCTGCAGGTATTGTATATTAGTAACTGCAGAATCACTTGCCAACAGAGAGACAATTGTACAAATCTACCAGTTTCCCATCTGGAACCACCTATCTCTTCACAGCTATATCCTTTAATCTTTTACCAACAGAGTCATAGGCAGATTCAGGCTCTGCACCTTCCTTTTGTTGAAATCACTACCAACATCACCGGACGACTAGAGTCAGCCGATAATCGCCCAATGTGTAGTTAACTTGAGAGTTATTACCAAACCTACGACTAAAAGGCAATTTAATAATAGAGGTATTATTGCCCAGGATTATTTTTTAAACAGCATACTTTAGAATATTTTCATCGTAGCTAACTGGTGGAATTGCAGTATGAATCTTCTCAAAGAGGAATATTTCATTTGCATAAGCAATCAGAGTCAAAGCTGGATATTGTTATTCTTGCTGAGTTGCATTTTTATATGCAAAGCATAACAGTTTGTAACATGAATATATACACAAATAACACTTGCAGTAAATATTAATTCCAAGACACAAGCACATGTATAACTGTAAGTAAAAACGTACCTAAAAACTCAAATTATTTTCAGGAACCTTCTCGAACAGTTCAGTGAAATCTTGGAAATCAAATTTAAAATTAAAAGCAAATTTTTAAAAGACGGTTCAGAGTAAATGCTCTCTTGTGAGAAGTCTCAGAGTCATGATAGAATTTAAAATTGTTTACTTTACATAATTATAAAATTAACTAAATGCCAAGAGAAAAAATAGGACCAAGGCCTGGATATGAACCTAGCTTTGTGTGCCACAGCTCTATCAATAGATCATATTTGCTCTTACTAGAATGGTTTGCTGATTTTACACTTGGAATTTAGTTAAGTGTAAATAATTGAGTGTAAATTAATTAAGTGATAATTAAGTATCAAAACATTTAAAAATATTAAAACTTAAAAATAAAAATATATTTGTCAATTATATTTATGCATTTTTCATTATAAAATTTATTCATTATGTTCGTTACTTGTCTTTCATTTGTACATTTAATTGTTTTCATACTTCTTTGTAACTTGTTAGTAGCATTACATTCATCTTAAAAATATCAAATTTGTCGAACCAATAAAATTTAATTGCCTAAGACAAATTAGCCCACACGGGCACCTCTAGCTCAAGAAATTATAACTACCATATTATGTTTACATTTAACACGTTCACTGCTAAGCACATGTGAGCTTGACACTGAACACTATGAGAAATGGCCGACGCAAAGTGCATTGCGTGCTTCGCACGCCTACTCCCATATTGGGAGAATTTTTAATACATAATGCATTGCGTGCTTCGCACGCCAACCCCCTCATTGGGAGTATTTTCAATACACAATGCATTGCGTGATTTGCACGCTAATTTTAAACCTACGTGCTATGACGCACATGTGCGTTCGCTTTAAAATATTAGTGATTATTACGTAGAAAGGTTCAAAAGTAAAGTAATTTCTACTCTTTTAGGCTATAAATATAAAGTCAGCTCCTAGCATAGGAAATACGATATTGGCGTAGCAGTGAACGTGTTAAACCAATCCTAGTATTCAGCTTGGATCAAACTCTGTATTTTCCAAATCTAGGATTTGAGTTTAATGGGCAACAGCTCACAACAGCTTTCGCCACACATTTCCCTTTATTTCAGGTCACTAGTAATGCATGTAGTACATCCATTATGATATCATTAAACCATACAATTACACGAAAAAGTACCCAAAGAAGTCTGTTGAGGAGAACTAAGGCTGGACCTTGAAAGAGCCAATCGCAACAGTATTGATTAATACAAGTTTGGTCAGGTTTCTTATTAAAATAATTTTCTAATACTCTGAAAAATGAAAGAGAGTGGAAAAATGTATGTTCAAAAAAAGTTAATTACATAATCTAATTTATTTGTTGAATAACTTGCTATCAACACAATGATATTATTTTACAAGCATGTTTAAGCGGTTTAAAGTACACCAGATTCATAAAATCAAATTCTGGGGATTTCTTGGTGAATTTAGGGTCAAAGCCACAACAATTAGTTATGTACATAGAAATACATATTAAAACAAAAATAAAAATGCGAAATATATAATCCGCTAAAGAAAACGACACCTGAATATAAGTTTGGCTGGATTTATGAAATACCAGCGTTGAAACATAATTTAAAATGTAGCGTAGAAAGTCTGTGAAAAAATTACACCCGAATACAATTTGCATTAAATTTATGCAATTTAAGTTAGTTACCCGTGTGTGATTGTCCTGAGATCGTCCGTGGTTGTAACATTAATGGGTTGAGTTTTCAGCAATCCGCAGGCCCTTCGACATCCTCATTGTTGTGTTTTACCAAGAAGTAAAACAAAGTCTGAATACAATATTATGGAGTGAAAATCTGTCTAATAAAATGTCACACAATATGAATTGCACTAATTTTATGAAATACCGGCAAAAGGATACGACATTCAAATATAAGTTGTGGTTATTTTAAGAAAAACTGGTGTTAAAAGGTAATTTAAGAGATTTCTTAGTGGGTATGACAAAAATATAATTTGTTAGATTGTTCTTTCTCCCTTGCTATCTTCACCACACGGTTTTAGTTTGATACACAGGTTATATAACAACCAAATTTGGTGGCAAACATTACCGAGAAAAACCATATGTTTAGGAAATTACGGAGGTCTGCCATTGGATAACAGCATTAAGGATGATTATAATTGATTTTCTCAAAAGATTCAGTTATACATAAAGTACTCTTTACGGCATTCCATAGAAGAGTAGAGATTGTATTGGTCGTGAATTGAGAACACTGTGCCTTCTAGATATTGTATCCGACTCCAACAGACTTCTTTGTACAGTTTACTAATGTTATTTCTCTTTTATGCAGTCAATAAAATAACAAAATTGTAAACGGTATAAACAATAATAATGACATTAATACTACAGTATAATGATTAATATCTAAACATAATATTCTAAATAATTACATAAATGGCACACATTTAATTAAAAGCAATTTTTTAACGTAATTAAAGTCATTTTTCCTAAACAGGTCTACTTTTGACCATATTTTTTTGTATTTCTTTAAAATGGCTATTTTTTACAACAAATCAATACTGCACTGATTTTTTTTTCTAAATTTTATGAAATGTAAGAATATTAATTCAATCTTCTTTGAGTAAAAATGTAAATTTTCTTAATTTTGTATAATATTCTATTTTCATACTTGAAGTGCACTTTATTTTCTTTGCTTTGTTTGTCGTTTTGTAATAAAAAAATATACTTTAGAATGAATCAAATGGAATTTTCACAGTTAAATATGAACAAGCAACCAGAAAGTAAGCTTTCCCAATTCTAGGCTAGAACAAAATTATTTTTCTTCTAAGAGTTTTGTTTCTGTCTCAAAAACCTGGATGAATATACAATTTGTTTACATTAAATATGCATAAGTCAACGACAACTCAAAGCAAAGATATTAAATAAAACCTCCATATTCACCATGCTTTACATTCTTATCTTTCTTGGGGACTTTCAACAGTATTTATTTTAGAGTATTTAAAATGATGCCACTTTTTAAAATTCACAATAAATTATACAACTAAATATAGAACGAAACAAAAATAAACTCAATACAAAAAAGTCATTAACAAGATTAAAATAAAAATTGTTTTCTATAAATATACTTGATCAGATAACAAGTGCATTTTATATTTACACAATATATTTATATATATGTACAATTTAACTGCATAAAAGATACAATTGAACGATATTATTTTAAGTATAATACACATAGTATTGATGCATATTTGTGGGGTAAAATTGAATATACTGTTAAAAATTAATAAAACTTAACAGATACACAATATTCTAATAACATTCTACACATAATGGCCCTGATGAATAAAACTAAAGATATACTTATGGATAGTAACTTTAAGGATTTACTTGCTATGCAGTAAATAATAACCATAAGCAAATGCTTATTCTTGTAGCATATCTATTCTCTGTTTGAAGTTATTGTTAGTTAATGATGGATGTTGAATTTTATTATAATTACTTGTTCGGACATTTGCCATCATTTGTGTGTTAAATTATCAAACACAAATAGCAGAAAATATAGCAGATAGCAGCGGTGAAAATTTCAACTATTTGCTTAAACTAATTAAGGATTTGCTTTGTTTCTAAGGAATAATGTTTAGCAGATGGTATTATTTACTAGCTTCATATAGTTTTGTAACTTCAGTCCCCGCTTGAAAGCTAAATAAAGTTGCATTAAGTTTGTATGGATTGTAAGGCAACTGAAGTTAATCTGACTGGACAAGATTTTGAAAATACACGCACAATTAATTGTACTATTTCAATTGGGATAATTTTCACTAGTTTAGTGATTAATTTTTAGGAAATCGCATATAAAATGTAAAAACACATAATAGAATTTAATTGTAATACTGTTAATAATTTAATTATGATCCTTCTATTAATAAATGTTCAAAACAACAAATTTTATAAATTTATATTACAGGCCCATTAAAAAATTTGCTGCTTGTTACAATTTGTTAAAACAACTCTATAACCATGGATGGTTATAACTCTATAGTTGTAATCATCTGTAAAATAATCTTTAAAAATCATAAAAGTTGAACTTGTATACTATTTTTTATAAGAGTCGTGAATATTTCAAAATGGACTGCAAAATTTAGAGAGATTACAAAAGTAGTAGGTTTCAGAAAAACTAGGTTTAGCGTTTTAGTAATCCTGGTTAATAGCATTTTAACAATTTTTACAATATGTCTCAAAATCATACAAATCCATTAATTGATTGCTCAATAATTAAAAGTGAGATATAATTATAAAATAAAAATAGCTGAAAACAGCCATGACAAGCAATTCCTTAAAGGCTGTCAGAATGGGCAGCAGATACTTGAAATTGGTATTCTTAGTATCTCCGAGCACAACCTTTTGCTTATAAATATAACCTTAATTTTGATTCATCAGAGCCAATATCTTCTCCCAGAATTTATTCAATCAAATTAGAAGCGTCCTTTCTTTTGGAATAAAAACAGAGTTGAAATTTAAAGAAATGAAAGAGGGAGAATTTTACAATAAAATTGAGTCTCCAATTGAGATAGAGAAAACAAATTGTAGGGAGTAAATTTAGACTCTAAAGATGAAATGAGAAAAGAAATTGTTAATTTGAACATGACTGTTAATTGAACATATATCAATTAATGTTTTAAATTCTTGGTATCTTTCCTCTTAAGCATACATTTGCCGTGTTTCATGCATCTGACGCAATGTAAAATTCTTTTATATTTAGCATGATTAAAAACCTAAACTAGAGTAGGCTAGTTCTTTCAAAATCTACTTGTGAAGCTTTTAAACAATTTTACTTTAATAGTTCTGTAAAATTCTGTAATTCACTTGAACTCCCATATTATTTTAGTAAATCACTAACAAAATTTATTAAAAAATAAAAAATCTTATTTACAACAGATAAACAGAATTTTTAAGTAGGATTTAAAAACGAATTAATATTTTGAAAATAAAGGACATATGAAGAAAACTTCATACGTGGTACTTCATCCACAGTAAAATTATATATAAAATACCAATACCACTCACTGACTCACACATCACGAAATCTCAAAAACCACCGAACGGATTGGAATGAATTTGATATTAGCTTACTCTAGAACCGTGGGTGCTCGCTAAGAAAGGTTTTCAAAACATTTGAAATTTTAAGGGGATTTGGGTGTCAAAGTTACTACAATCCCCATAAGAAATACGTAGTATAATATATTTTTTTTGTTAATATACATTTAACTTTGATTTATTGTCTATCCGTGCAAAGCTGGATCGGGTCAGCTAGTTTTATATAAAGTTTAAAAATTTGGTCAGCCATCTTAATTGTTACTTCATTTTTTTCCTTTTTTTAATATGAAGGTCATGCCATACGCGATTCAATGCTAAATTTTAAGACAAAATCAATGGTGTAAACTTCGCATGGTTATTTCAAACAGTTTTAAAAATAATCTCATTTGCATTAAAACATCTCATTGAATATTGCTTCATGAAATGTCTTCATGAAATGTGATTGTGAAAAATGTATTCAGTCTAAAAGTATTAATATTTAGGTCTTATTGTTGATGCAAATTTATAGTGAAAAAAACATATTCAGAGTTTAAAGAGGTATTTGTATATTTGTTTGAGAAAATTGCATTATCTTAAACTTGTTTGTCCTAGTCTAAGTGTTTGTCAAGTTATGCTTTTGTTCATTCAAAATTTAATTAGTATATAGAATTAATTGTTTGAGTAGTACTTGTAGATCACATTTGAAGGTTATTTCAAGGCGCACAAATCATTTATTAAGATGATCTGTCGCCAAGGAAGAAGGTCAAGTCCATATACTATTTTTGTAAACTTAGTTTGTTTATGAGAACGTGGCTATTTTTAAGTCACAAATTTTATAATGTGCCATATTATAATACAAACTTTGTTCTTCCATTACAGGCAATAAATGTACAGTAGATTTCGAGTTATCCGAATCAATTGGACCGGACCCCATTCGGATAATCAAAAATTCGGAGGATAATTGGATTTTTACGAAAAAAGGGTCTATTTAACCTTTTTATGGAATGGCTTTGCGTTTACGCGACTTGAGTAAACCATCCGCACATACTACGGTGGCGTATTCACGTTTCATAACTTTAACATTTGAGTACTATCATCACATTAACGCTACTAAATATAATTCTTTTACTGGCATTTACTACAATCTATTAGCTTTAAAATGAACTATTTTTACTATCGACAGGAGGTACTAGCTAACAGTAGAAAATAGAGAGAATAAAATATCATGTTGCCAGACCGTGTTTACTAGGTTTTGTCGAACCCTATTTGGAAAAATGAATTAGGAATATATGCTTTATCCAAAAATGAAATTTGATTATAACAAATTGTAGAGAATTAATCATAGAATTGAACTGTATACTTTAAAATGTTAAAATAACCTTATTTTATAAATATATTTTACTTTGTTTCACTAAATTACGAGTAAAACAAACCTCTCGCTCGCACTCCATTGTCCCATGCTTGAAATAACCTAGTCTGAGCATGAATTAGGATTTAGACTATGTTAGTCCCGAAAAGGTTAATTATTTACTGTATGTATGTTGAAAATGGGAGAACAAAACTACTGTATTTTTAAATTAAAAGAGCCTTTAATTAACTAAATGAAAAGATAACACTTTTACATGTTAAGCGTATATACATGAATGTCATTGCTTGCTGAACATCTTGGTTAAAGTAAACTGCAGCACTGCCGCATTACTATAGCTGAATTTTCTTGTCAGGGAATAAGTAGTATTAAATACTGAGAGCCATTCGGTAATCTTAAACCCGGATCCAAGCACAACACGGACCGCTCCGATCCTAGTTTTCTGGATCACTCTGTTCTCTCGCGCTCTGAACCAGTTTGGGATAAAAGTTACAAAGTCATATTGAGTATTAAAACGCAAAATAAAATATGCATTATGGTTCTAGGCATCAACATTACTGCACTTGTCTCTAGTTCACTTCAGTTGTGTTACACTCTTGCTTTTGTTCCGATGGAAAAGAAAATGGAAGCATTGTGTAGAATAGATAAATGTGAAACATTGAAGAAGATTGCTGCTGAACTTTGACCGTCTCTGATTCGAAGAAAAAAACAGTAAAACCCCGGTTAACCGAACTAAAGGGGGGAACCGTTTCGGATAACATTTTTTTTGGTTAGGCCATGAACATCTAATACTACAGTTTTAAAAGGTTTTGAAGGTCAAACAAATTCAAAAGTCTCTTTGTAGGCCACACTTACGTTCTGAATTTAAGTTAAAATTACATTTTTAGGATTATGGTACATCAATATACGGTACACTGTACTTAACAGTTTGTAACGTATGAATTACCCATTCAAAAAACTCAGTAATTTTTGTGTGTTTCTTGAATCCCTACAAACGTGTGTGTCATGGTCATAAGGCCTTCACACACCTAACATAGTGTCTGTCCGCAGGCGCATGCTAAGCCTGTGATATTTGCTATGTGTAATTCACACTGTGCCAGGCTATGTAACTTAATCAAATCAAACAACAAAGTTTCAGTTACTCTGTGCGCATAAATAAACGTGTGAAAAGAAATATGTAGTTTTTATTTCGCGGTTTGATTCTGAGGAGGGAGAAATAGGCGGCCTAACATCAAAGGAAAGGAGACTTGTAACATTTTTCGAGTTCTGAGAAAACTGAATTCAAAGTTTGACATTGGCACATTTTTTTTTAAAGCCGCTACTTAATTTCCAATAAATGTTTAAGTCATAGAAAAAGGTCCTAACTTCGATTAAAAAAACAAAAATTAAATATTGCACATACAATAGGACTATTATTTTTAGATTTACGATTTTCGGAGGCATTTCAGATAATCCGGGTTTTGGTTGTCCCGAGTTCAGTTAACCAAGGTTTTACTGTAGGAATAAAATTGAAAACTTTTGTTTCAAAATAATTTTTAAAGTACAGTTTAGATAATCCGTGTAAAGCCAAAAATGCTAAATTAGTAACAATAGACAATGCATGTTTTGTTTAGTGGTTTCTTTCACATTCTTTGGTTAACCCGGATTTTTGCCAACCCAGACCACTCTGATATTAATTGGTCCGACTTAATGAGTTCTGCATGAGTTAAATCGATAAAATTGTATTTCAATTAAATCTAATTCCGAACTAATTGTGTAAAATATGTGAAGGTGTTTAGTATACTGTAACCTATCCTAGAGAGTTGTTTGTGTGTATCTGTAGCGTTGTATGGAAAAGTTTTGTTTTTATAATGACAATTTAGAGAATCGGATGGTGATATTAGTAATGTCGATGATCTTTACATATGAATATGATGGACGAAATGTGTGCAAATGATATTAATTTATGTTACAGGAATCAATAAGAAACCGATGTATAAGGTATAATAAGTAAGTTCAAAATGTTCAATTTTATACAATACTTTTTGCTGACCTAAAACTGAAAAACTTTAACCTGACTGTAGGAAGTAAACTGAAAAAATAAATATTTACTGGTCAAAGGGTTTATAAGTTATATATGCTTTTTCCTTAAATACCATGTCAAATTTTGAAATAATAAATGATTCTTCATTTTCCCAGTTTTCCCTGTCTACCTTACATTAAACTGGACCCTGTGTTCATGAACAGGATTAGAAATAATTGAATTTCAATGTTACCCGCACAAATAATTGACATACATATATTATGATGGTGAGAGGTCAGACTGCATCCAAGTCTAAGTGAATATGTATATCCGAAGAGGCTAACTTCACTAATGTCTTTTTCACGCGAAGTGCCGGCAATCGAACATTTGGATTTTGATGCCAACATTCTCTGATCACTTTGCTTACTCCAGATAATGTCTGTGGACATAAGAACATATTTATATAATAACACCCTTACACAAGGATGAGTCAACTAGCCGGACTTTAGCTCCTTGTCTTCCTGAGCTGGTTGACAGAGTGAGAGAGTGGAGCGTTGAAAGTCAATGTGTTATGATTGAGGGGACCTGAATGATGGGCTGTTTCTCTTTGCTCCTTCCTTAATACATTCATGAGTGAGCAAGAGGTTCCATTACCTGATGGGTAACGGATTACTGGAAAAATTTATGAAAAAAACATTAAACCGAAGGAAATTTTGAGATTGTTAAGACACAGTTTGTCAATAATACACTGTCTCAAACCAAAGTGTTTGATTCGATCAGCACAGGCTGGGCGAGCGAGTGTAGAAAACAAAAGTCATGATCGAAGACCAAAATAAAGCACAGATAACAAAAATCCCCTACTTACAGTTTGTGAACTTATCAAAGATGGCAGATGGTTGAAACCGCTTCAGATTTGGGTACGCTCGCAGATATGAATAAATAAATGAAGGAATATGGTAAATAATAAGAGTTCACTTGCCCAAAAAAATACAGTGAGTTTTGCCCAAATCAATCTGTTTCCTATTTAGGCTTACATACATGATCAGCTAAGATAGTAAGCACAAAAAACATGATTTTAAAAAGTTTTTATGAGGTGCATTTTACATCTATGAGTATGTTTTACCTAAAATGTTATCTATGAACAATATTTTACACTTTAGATGCAAATAATCTAAATGCAATTACATTTTCTCTTCTATAAGAAACTTACGAGTAATATGAGTCAAGCTTTAGTTCTCTAGCTTCATAGTCCATTTCGGGTTTCTAGAACATCAAGAACGTTACGGAACAGTCCCTTTCATGGTCCAGAACCGTTTGTAACATTCTCCAACATTCTTGAATATTCTGTTTCAAACCTTTAAAACAGAAGGAGCAAGATATCGACCTCGGGTTTGCGCTGTTGTGATTAACTCAATGAGACCTTTAAAATGATGGGTCACTCGATAGGGGTTTACATTTAAAAATTTGGGGCAACCCCCCAAATTTGGTTTTTGGGGGGCAGGGGCAATAGTGACTAACAACTCAAAAAATAGTTTTTTGTAGCCAGGAGTCATGTCTGAAATATTATTACTGTAGCTAGTTTCGTTTAGGAGTTATTAAACCGGTCCGGGACTTTTGGGACAGTATGTATATTGATTTCAATGAATTTAACATGCGAGGAGGGTTTTTAAAGGGAATATCTTACATACTAATCAAAATTCTTAAAAAGTAGATTTGATCGTTAACTAAAGCTCTTTCAAACAATACCACACAATAGTAAGAAAACATTTATTCGGGGTTCCAAACTTTGGCTTAAGGTCCTGGGTTCCCATTCTGGCTTTTTTTTATGGTAATTTAACACTTGCTGGGAAAATGTTAGGCATAAAATTTTTAAAACTTAAAACATTTATATTATATAACATGACCACTGGCTACAAACAATTGCAGACTTATTTCAACGTCGTTTGTAACAAAGTACTTAGTCTGTTATTGCATTAAAATGCAGAAAACCATACAAAATTTCCATTAAAAAAACCATAACATAAAATTTCAACTTGAAACTTTTATCAACAAAACAAGTGAACTTAAATGGTTCAACAGAAAAGTATTAGTTATTTGTACTTACAGTATCAGACGTCCACCTGTTGGGCAATACAGGTCTTTGTTGGTCTGTACAAACAACTTTCCTCATGTCTTCAAAACTTGGATCCGATGGCACTTGATCGTAGAACGGAGGTTTGTATTCTTCCGCAATACCGTTAGATAACGTCCGTCGACACACTTCCCACAGTACGAGACCA
The DNA here is from genome assembly GCA_018207615.1 of Philaenus spumarius. Classification (NCBI taxonomy): domain Eukaryota; kingdom Metazoa; phylum Arthropoda; class Insecta; order Hemiptera; family Aphrophoridae; genus Philaenus; species Philaenus spumarius. The sequence goes on from JAGFPH010000502.1 coordinate 319,332, forward strand.
ACGGCATACATATCTGCTCTCCGCAGTGCTTCGAAGCACTTCATATTGATACTACAACAAATACAACCCTCTGTTATTACTGTATTTAAATAATAAAAGAAAATATAGCTTTATTTATATTTAACATTATTTTCTTACTAATCATTTAATTTTTAGTTTTTCATAAGTCAATTGTATTCATAATTTATTTAAAAAAATACAACGTCTGTATAGTTTCAAATGGAATAAAATTTACAAAAAGGAAACATTTAATTCATTAATTCCATAAAGTTTGTAACATATATTCATCATCTATGTCATTCAATCCACCAGTTTTTAACGTATTTATCAAATCATTAATTTTAGAAAATTTGTAATATATGATAAACCAAATGTAACCAAAATCCAGACTATGAAAGCCCATAAGAAATACAACTTCTTTGAAAGAAAAAGAAATTAATACTTCCTGAAACAACAGTGGTCTGGAAATATATGATTCATTCTATTAGTAACCACTGAATAAGCAAGAAGCCAGATCAGAGCACCTCTAAATATTGAAATAGCAAAAGTATAAGTTTGGTATAGAAATATTTATAATCAAACACTGAAATTCAAAAACCAACTTAATCATAAATATTTAGATTTGAACCCAAAAAAGGAATCGCCCATTAAGTATAAGGTGCACAAGTAAGTGAAACTTATATTTATCACGCAGAACTTTTTAAACAATCTAAAATCCATAAGTTAACTTTAAGAACTTTTC